>LR753351.1:1483380-1536096 GCA_902729485.2 Mus minutoides | reverse complement strand
AAAAAAAAAAAAAAAAAAAAAAAAAAAAAAAAAAGAAAAGCCCAGCATAAACTTTATCATCTCGTTTACTCTCATGAAGAGTATTTTGATGAAATGTAGCAAGCTAAGGAAAGAAAATACAAAATGTATTTTTCCAGAAATAAAGGGCTACCAGGAAGTGAGATGAAGTTGAATTCTGTGTTCAAGGAGATAAACAGATAAAGGGGGTAGTGACTTTAGGGCAATATTCCAGCCATCTAAGCTTATTGTTTGTTTTTGCAGTTAAAGAAGGAATAGTTAAGTCATGTTGCATATTGTTTTCAGTTGGAATTTTAATCTGGAATGAACTACAATGCCGAAATGGAGGGCAAAATTTTGATCCAGAAATTGATGCTGATGACCCAGGCTTTTTATCTAGATCTTGAGGAACAGTGGCTGTGAAAAGCTTAGGCCCAGGTATGGTGGTATACACCTTTAATCCTAGGAGACAGGTAGGAGATATCCAAGTTCAAGGCCAGCGTGGTATAGAATTCCAGGTAGAGAAAAGCTTAGGTTTATGTGTTGTAAACATCACTTTTAAACCAGCATTCAAGAGACAGAGGAATGAAGATTTCTAAGTTCAAGGTCAGTCTATAGAGCAAGTTTCATGACAGCTAAGCTTAGGCAGTGGAGAAGTTGGAAAACAGAAAGATTTACATGCAGTAATTAGCACAAGAGGGGCATATTCTAGCCCCAGAAAGCATCAGAACTTGGCAGCTTGAGCCATGTTGTTGTGGCTTTAGAGTCAAGAATAAAAGAAGTTACTGGGACAGTTGATGGTGGTTATCTGGAGCTTAGAAATTAGTAGTGATTAATAAGAGAGAAACATCACTGAGGTGAAATCTGGAAAGTGTTTTCTGGGAGCACAAAGAAGCTGTGTTCCAGAATAAGCAAGGTTGTACTTTTTGCTACAGCTGGACTTGGCAATGTGTAAGAGTCACCCAGCTGGTATTGATTTTGAGGGCACGAATGGGTAATCAAAAGCAGCTGAGGCTTGCCACTATAAGAGGCTAGGGAAAGTGAAGGTGAAGCCTCAGTTGCAGTTGGTGGCCCAGGCAGGACTGAAGGGGTCATGCAAAGAAGTTGAGGCTTGGTATCCTGAATGGAGCATATGAGGGGCTATTGGTGAAGCTCAGTTGTAGCAGAAGACTTCAGTAAATTTGAGATGTCAGCACAATGGGCTGATCACAAAGAACAGCAGCAGCAGTGGAGTACAATCAACCAGAATGCTACAGAGGGCAGAATAAGAGAAGTGACCAAAGCCTTCTGGAGGATCCCAGAAGATCATGTGTGAATGAATCCAAGACACTGGAACAAGAAGCTGTAAAGTTGAGGTTGCCTTGGATATCACAAGATGATAGAGATGCCAGATCTGTGGAATACCTGCTGAGGAAATCTGCTAACAGGGAGTGGAACCAGCCCAAAGAAGGAAGTTTGTTGCTGCTGAATTACAGATCTGTTAAAAGTAGTCAATATCCAATGACTTCTTTTGTGATTGGATTACCTCACTAAGGATGATATCCTCCAGGTACATCCATTTGCCCAAGAATTTCATAAATTCATTGTTTTTCTTTCTTTCTATTTTTTATTAGATATTTTCTTAATTTACATTTCCTCTCCCCTCCCCCCCCCCCGCCCTGCTCCCCTGCTCACCCACTCCCACTTCTTGGCCCTGGCATTCCCCTGTATTGGGGCATATAAAGATTGCAATACCAAGGGGCTTCTCTTCCCAATGATGGTTGACTAGGACATCTTCTGCTACATATGCAGCTAGAGACATGAGCTCTGGGGGTTCTGGTGAGTTCATGTTGTTGTTTCTCTTGTAGGGTTGCAGACCCCTTCGGCTCCTGGGGTTCTATCTCTAGCTTCTCCATTGTGGGCCCTGTGTTCCATCATATAGATGACTGTGAGCATCCACTTCTGTGTTTGCCAGGCACTGTCATAGCCTCATATGAGCCAGCTATATCAGGGTCCCTTCAGCAAACTCTTGGCTGTCCTATGCAATAGTGTCTGAGTTTGGTGACTGATTATGGGATCGATCCCCTGGTGGGGTAGTCTCTGCATGGTCCACCCTGTTGTCTTAGCTCCAAACTTTGTCTCTGTAACTCCTTTCATGGTTATTTTGTTTCCTATTCAAAGGAGGAATGAAGTATTCACAAGGTGGTCTTCCTTCTTGATTTTCTTGTGTTTTGCAAATTGTATCTTGGGTATTCTAAGTTTCTGGGCTAATATCCACTTATTAGTGAGCACATATCCAAAGACTTCTTTTGTGATTGGGTTACCTCACTAAGGATGATATCCTCAGATACATCCATTTGTTCAAGAATCTCATAAATTCATTGTTTTTAATAGCAGAATAGTACTCCATTGTATAAATGTATCACATTTTCTGTATCCATTCCTCTGTTAAGGGACAACTGGGTTCTTTCCAGCTTCTGGCTATTATAAATAAGGCTGCTATGAACACAGTGGAGCATGTGTTCTTATTACCAGTTGGAACATCTTTTTGGTATATGCCCAGGAGAGGTAGTACTATGTCCAATTTTCTGAGGAAACACCAGACTGACTTCCACAGTGGTTGTACCAGCTTGCAATCCCACTAGCAATGGATGAGTGTTCCTCTTTCTCCACATCCTAGCCAGCATCTGCTGCCACCTGAATTTTTGATCTTAGCCATTGTGACTGGTGTGAGGTGGAATCTCAGGGTTAAGTTTTGATTTGCATTTCCATGATGATTAAGGATGTTGAACATTTTTTCAGGTGTTTCTCAGCCATTCAGAATTCCTCAGTTGAGAATTCTTTGTTTAGCTCTGTACCCCATTTTTAATGAGGTTATTCATTTTTCTGGAGTCTAGCTTCTTCAACTCTTTGTAGATGTTGGATATTAGTCCCCTATCAGATTTAGGATTGGTAAAAATCCTTTCCCAATCTGTTAGTGTCCTTTTTGTCTTGCTGACAGTATCTTGGATATGCACTCACTGATAAGTGTATATTAGCCCAGAGACTTCGAATATCCAAGATACAATTTGCAAAACACAAGAAAATCAAGAAGGAAGAATAGCCCGTGTATACTTCATTCATCCTTTGAATAGGAAACAAAATAACCATGAAAGGAGTTACAGAGAGAAAGTTTGGAGCTAAGATGAAAGGATGGACCATGCAGAGACTACCCCACTGGGGGATCCAGCCCATAATCAGTCACCAAACTCAGACACTATTGCATAGAACAGCAAGAGTTTGCTGAAGGGACCCTGATATAGCTGTCTTGTATGAGGCTATGCCAGTGCCTGGCAAATATAGAAGTGTATTATCACAGTCATCTATATGATGGAACACAGGGCCCACAATGGAGAAGCTAGAGATAGAACCGCAGGAGCTGAAGTTTTCTGCAACCCTATAAGAGGAACAACAATATGAACTCACCAGAACCCCCAGAGCTCATGTCTCTAGTTGCATATGTAGCAGAAGATGGCCTAGTGGGCCATCATTGGGAAGAGAAGCCCCTTGGTATTGTAAACTTTATATGCCCCAATACAGGAGAATGCTAGGGCCAGGAAGTGGGAGTGGGTGGGCAGGAGAGCAGGGCCGGGGAGGGGAGAGGGAACTTTTGGGATAGCATTTGAAATGTAAATTAAGAAAATATCTAATAAAAAATGAAAAAAAAGGAAAAAAAAGTCATCAATAAGTAAGAAAGGAGATGGACGTTTTTCCATCCTTTCCAAAAATCCTCCTTTCCAAAAGGGTTTTCACATAGTACTTGCAGGTACAGATCATGGACATTGCCCAACTGATTTTTGGTTTAATTTTCATCCAGTATTTCCTCGCTATGGTGTTTTGGAATAGTAAAGTATATCCTCTGATTTTGAAGGGGATTATAGTTAAGTGGTGGAATGGATCCCAGAAGAGACTTGAAACTTTTTGAAGTTGGAATGATGTATTTTGCATTATACTATGGCTAGATATGGCTTCTATAGACTCATATATTTGGAAATGCCTAAGGAAGTTAGGGGGTGGGATGTGATTGTTTGAATATACTTATCCCAGGGAATGGCACTGTTATGAGGTGTTGCCTTGTTGGAGTAAGTGTGTCACAGTGGAGCTGGGCTTTGAGACCCTCTTCCTAGAAGGTTAGAAGCCAATATGCTCCTATATGCCTTTGGATCTAGATGCAGAACTCTTAGCTCCTCCTTCAGCACCATATCTGCCTGCCTTCAATGCTGTCATGTTTCATGCCCTGATGGTCATGGACTGGACATCTCAAAGTGTAAGCAAGCTCCAATTACATCTTTCCCTTAAAAGAAATGGCCTTGGTCATGGTATCTCTTCATAGCAAATGAAAACTCTAAGATAAGAAGTATAGCTGGGTCTTCAGGTAGAAATATTTACAATTTTCTGAGAAACTGTCAGATTGATTTCCAGAGTGATTGTGCAAGTTTCCAATCCCACCAGCAATGGAGGAGTGTTCCCCTTTCTCTGCAACCTCACCAGTATGTGCTGTCACTTGAGATTTTGATTTTAGCTATTCTGATTAGTGTAAGATGGAATCTCAGGGCCATTTTTATTTGCATTCTCCTAATGACTAAAGATGTGGGGCATTTCTTTGAGTACTTCTCTACTATTTGGAATTCCTCTGTTGAGAATTCTCTCTGTATCTCTATACTCCATTTTAATTGGACTATTTGTTTTGTTGGAGTCTAAATTCTTGAGTTCTTTATGTATTTTGGATATTAGTCCTCTGTTGGGTGGAGGGTTAGTGAAGATCTTTTCTCTGATGTTTTGTCCTACTGACAGTGTTCTTTGCCCTACAGAAGCTTTTCAGTTTCATGAGATCCTGTTTATCAATTATTAATCTTAGAACCCAAGCTATTGGTGTTCTGTTCAGGAAACTTTCCTATATCAAAGCATTAAAGGCAGTTCTAGCTAAAGCAATAAGGTAACAAAATGAGATCAACGGGAAACATATTGGAAAGGAAGAATTCAAAGTATCACTAATTGTGGATAATATGCTATCATATGTCACAATACATGAGGGACTCCCAAAATTCGACCATAGAACTACTACAACTGATAAACAGCTTCATTATAGTGGCTAGATACAGAAGTAATTCAAAGATACCAGTAACCCCCTTTTATACAAATAATAAACAGGATGAGAATTGTATTATAGAAACATAACCCTTCACAAATAGCCACAAATAAGATAAAATCCTGATGTAAGTCTAACCAAGCAAGGGAAAGACCTGTATTAACAGAACTTCAAGTCCCAGAATAAAGAAATTGAAAATATCAGAAGATGGAATAATATCCATGCTTATCAATATACTGATAGGATTAACATACTGGAAATGGCCATCTTACCAAAAGTAGTCTACAAATTCAATGCAATTCATATCAAAATTCTGACACAATTTTTACATACCAGTCAATCAATAGAATAGAATCAAAGATCCAGAAATAAACCCACACACCTACAGACACTTGAATTTTGGCAAAACATAAGACAAAAACATACAATGGAAAATGAATGTATCTTCAACAAAAGGTCCTAGTCTAACTGGATGTCTGCATGTAGAACAATGCAAATACACCTATATTTATCACTCTGCACAAAACTCAATATCAAGTGGACCAAAAACCTTAACATAAAATCAGATACACTAATATAATAGAAGATCCTTTTGATCTTTAACAAAGGCAGATACCATTGGAAATCTAGGAATAGAGTGAAGTCCTAACTGGATATGTGACAGGCATTGCCATGCTAAGGACCAAAGCCTCAAGCCTATGGAAATCTGGCATATCTCCTTACTACCCCCCCCAGGATAAGAGTGATGGCAAAACTTTCTTCTGTTTTATATGTACATATTGAAAATATCCATTATAGATGTCTTTGCCTGGTAGTTCAGGTTTGAAGACTATTCCCCTACAGAGACTGCTCGTACAGAGTTTAGCTATGCCTGCTTCCTTCTTCAACTGTATAAAGTAAACAACCCTGCCTTTTTGTTTATTTGTATTTAGTAACACAACCTTATTTTTTAGATGTATGAAATTATCCTGCCTCCTTATCTAACTGTATGTAATAAGCACTCTGAGCTTCCAGGTTGTTGTTCCTTCTCTACCAGAAGCCTTAGTTTGCCTGATTCTAGCTTCTCTGTGTGTCTGGATATCTGTCCTTCCTTCATTCTCTCACCATCTCAGTCAGTCCAATTCCTGGAATCTCCCAGAATGCAGCAGAAATCATTGTTATATCTGAATGTAAAGCAAATAAAAACTCAAATGACACTAACAGCTGCCAATAAGATTAAATGCAAGTTATACAGCTTAGTAAAAATTCAGCTTGTATGATACAGAATGTTTTTAAGAGAATCCAGGGAATTCCTTTATTGTTCTTTATTCAGATAACTTCAGTGTCAACATTTTGTGGATTTATTTTATTCTCATTCACTTTTCTTTACCTCTTCTCCCCACAGTATCTAACTCTTCATTCTGAGAATCTTCCTGCCTTTTATATATACTTATTTTTCTTAAGAAATTTTAAGAGTGAGCCGAATATATGATCAGTCATCATCTTGAATATTTGACAGCATATCTTCCAAGAACAAGAACTCCCTTATAACAGACTTATCAATCTAAACTAGTTGACATTGTCACCCTACTATTATTATCCAGCCTATAGATCGTATTGACGTTTGATAAAAGAAAGGTCATGGTCTTGTCCAGTTGAAACATTTTTCTGGAATAGTTTTGTCTGTAAAACTCCTTGAAATTTTGGTTTTGATTTCACAACATAGGTATTTTTGAAGAACACATGCTTGTATTTCGGGTTTATCTGATGTAACTTGTGATGAGTTTCCCATTAAGGATATTTGGCAGTAATACTACAGAAGTGATTCTGAATTCTTAGTGAACTGTTTCAAGAGGACACATGGTACCATTATTGATATTATTCAGTTTCCACAATTTTTAAATCATAATGTCTGTAAAGATTTTCTACTATGAAGTAATTAACAAGTAGGCTGGGAGGATAGACTTTGACACTGTGGGTATATCCTATTTAGAGCCAAATACATGGGAATACTCCAATATTTGAGCTGTCTTGGATAAACTCTCTTATATGCAATGGGATAAATATAATATAGGCATTCTACATAATGGTGTAAGAGATAATTTAGACAGTGGAAAGGTACTATTTTGTAATTTGTAGTGATCATAAAGAGCTGATTTTAATGGCGTGGTGTACTATTTCCTATTTTAGAGATATGTACTCTTAATCCCAGAGAAGCTGATGCTACTGCACGGTGTGTACAATCTCCAGACAAAAATGCACATTCAAGGGAATATAAGCATGAATGGTGTATATTAAAGAATGTTCTTTCTTTTAATTTGGCAAATAGTTATTGTGCATGTTTATGGGTCACAATGTGATAACTTTATATGTGTATGCAATCATATATTAGGTTCAACTTCTGTTTGACAAAGGAAAATACATGCATGATTGGGACAATTGATACAAGTAGCCTTCTGCCTTCACAGGAATGGCCCTTGTTAGTCCTTGTTAATTGAGGATAGAGAGATCCATGGTCTACCCTTTCTTCACCTTCCTTTGTTTTCTTTTCTTTTCTTTTCTTTTCTTTTCTTTTCTTTTCTTTTCTTTTCTTTTTTTTTTTTTAAGATTTATCCATTTATTATATGTAATTACACTGTCACTGCCTTCAGTCACACCAGAAGAGGGCATCGGATCCCATTACAGATGGTTGTGAGTCACCGTTTCACCTTCCTTTC
Source organism: Mus minutoides (assembly GCA_902729485.2). Classification (NCBI taxonomy): domain Eukaryota; kingdom Metazoa; phylum Chordata; class Mammalia; order Rodentia; family Muridae; genus Mus; species Mus minutoides. The sequence goes on along the minus strand of LR753351.1, from coordinate 1,528,296 downwards.
TAACTTTCTCTTTCTACCTCTTCATTCTCTCTGTCTTCTCTCTGAATTTGTTCAAATCTGGGCTTGAACTCATGATCCTTCTGATCATTTTCCACATATTGGGGATATAGTGGGGTAGTGCAAAGGCCAGTGGTACAAGAAGTCCTCACATGTTCACATCAATTCTTCACTGAAGATTGCTTCTAGGAAGAGTCTATGGTTTCATGTTAACTGTCTTTTTTTCATCTAAAAAATCCCCATAGTTCTGGGGACTGAAATTAAGCAGCTGTAATCTTGACATGATCTTAGAGGATAAAACCCTGATGAAGATTGGGCAGTGCTGCACAGTATCCATGACACAAGCCATTAATGTAACTGACATAATTAATGATTATTTTTGTTTTCCTATTTTTGGTTGAATATTTCACATCTTCCAAAACATGTATAATGTTTATAATTAGGAGCAAACAAAACTTACAACAAGTGCTTTGGAAAATACAGACTGTGTGTGCTTACACTTCTTTACATCTTTAGAAGTATCATGCTGTAATGAGCTTTGTCGCTGTGTGAAACTATTTTCAAATAGAGTCTACTTTATGGCCTTAAGTCTTGGTTCCCAATATATTACTTAATATTGAATTTTCAGATTCCTCATTTGTAAAAGGGATAGGATGGTAGAGTGGAGGATCTGATTGTGAAAAGCTTGGATGTGGGGGTGCTAGTATATACCTAACTGGAAAGAATGTTGTGAACATGACAATAAGATGAATAATGATAAAACACCTACCACATCTTGAGAACTCAATAATTGACAGCTATTTTTGCTTATTTATTTAGATTATAAATTTTATTAGGTCTCTAGATTTTGCCATTTGTTTAAAAATACTATCCACCCTTTGACATCTTCTCAGAAATGTTCTTCCCCTTGCAGCTAGACCAACTAAAATAAAAACACCATCCAAGCTTATTCAATTTTTCAATTCTCAGGAGCAGAAGTCAAGCATTCTCTAGGTATTTGCTTAACCCTTTATTTTCAACTAAATGGTCATAGATCAAACAAATGAACTGAGAGCAAGGGAAAAGCAATAGCTTGTACTCTGTCATGTCTAGAACAGCTTTTAGATTTAAAGGTATATAATCTTTCTTCGTTTTGTTCAATATTACACTTTGCTTAAAAATGTCCCTTTAATACCATGTTTTAGGCATTATAGAATAATCAGCCATCTGCACAAAATTTAAATCCTCATGATCGCTTCTTGAAAAATTTATAAGAAAGCACAGTATGTTCAATTAAAAGAAAATAATTTCACTGCAGCTTTGGTATGCTGGTCAATATTAATTGCAATTAAAACTTAGAGAATTTCATTGTGATTTTTATGTCATGCATTCCTCAATACTCTCAGAACCTCTGAAAGTTCTAACTTACTTTACAAGGCATAAATTTGACTTTTTTTCTTCAGTGCATTTTATTCTTACTCTAAATCTTTGGCTCTAAGCTGTTCAAAAATAAAAATATAACTTTATAGTGATTATCATTTTAGAGCTCTGTTTTTTGATTCATTCATTCCGTAATGCTCTTTGATCCAATTTTAGGATTAATGGTGGGGAAAATTGCTCATAAGCCTTTAAACAGTAGTGAATCATGATGACCTTTTGTATTTGGGATCTTTGTCCCTTTTTCTAAAATTTGCAGAATTTATCTTACAAATATCTTACCCTAGCGAACTGTTGCACAAACTAACTATTTAGAAATGATATGAAAATAAATTAGTCAAATAACTGAGCATATAACCTACATAAAAAGTCACTGAAAAAAATTAACAAAGTTCCTCCACAAAATCCACTCTCAGTATTACAGAGAAACATAAAACATTTGAATGTATATTGTGGTTTTAATAAACTATTGTAGCATCACATATAGATATTGTGATATTTTGCTAATATTTATTTTTAACTGTTAACTTCCCACATCAACCATTCTAGACCATGATGTAGTCCAGATAGATGGCAAAATACTCTGGGTATTTTTGTGAATGCGTTTTAAAGTGAAATTGCCATCTTATTTAGTTGAATGTGAAAAGAAGATTGCTCTTTATAATATAGTTGGGGATTTTATGCTCTACTAAAGTGGGAATGGAACTAGAAAGGGAAGATTCTTCCTGAGTAGGAAAACATCCTGCTTGACAAACATCAGATTGAGGCATCAGCTTTTGCTCCATCTTTAGAGTCCCACATAATTATTTTTGAGGTTATTGCATATGCATGTGACTTGTAGCATTATTAGCAGCTTCTAAGGTGTGATAAAAGCCTACACACTTAAGAAAAAGTAAATATCTGAGGAAATGTGAAATATAGATCAAATAGAATACTCTTCAAATTTACAGAAGAAAAAAGAAGCTATACCATATGACATCACATCTGTAAACCTGATAACTACTATGCTACATGGCTTAAGCCAAAGAAGGAAAATTATTGTAAGATTAAATTTTTCTGAGTTGCTTAAAGTAGTCTAACTGAAGTGCAGAGGAGAGTAGTGGTCTTTCAGTGACTATTGTTAATGGGAAATGGTGGGTTGCTGTTAAATTAACATTACATTTTATTCATGAAAAATGTGTAAGTTTGGGGTATCCATGACAAAACATTGTGCCTATAGTAAATATTGTAATATTCATTCATAAGTTTACATAATAGAACTTATATTAAATGTCCTTACAAAATAAAAAAAAATTCATAATTAGATCACACCATTTTTAACTAAGTGCAACTGGAGTTCTTTTTTTTTTTTTTTTAAGATTTGTTATAGATAAGTTAACTGTAGCTGTCTTCAGACGCACCAGAAGAGGGCGTCAGGTCTCATTATGGGTATTTGTGAGCCACTATGTGGTTGCTGGGATTTGAACTCAGCACCTTCAGAAGAGCAGTCAGTGCTCTTACCTGCTGAGCCATCTTGCCAACACCGTAACTGCAGTTCAAAGAAATGTGAACACTACATAATTAAGGGCTAAATCTAGAAATTTGAAGCCAGATATGTTGTTCAACATTGGACTTCTTGTATTTCTACTGGTTTTTCATTGGTCTTTAAAGTAAATAAGCCATAATTCCTTTTTAATACTTTCCTAGAAGACTGATTTTATTTGTATAAACGTAGCTAATCAGATTAGGATGTAATCTTCCTATTACCAACATCCCTAATCAATTTTTGTGTTATTTATTGCTATTGTAGGCAAGAATATCAAGTTCTAGAGAGTTTTCAGTGTGATGAGGGTAAAGCTACTTGCATTTCAGCTTTGAATAGTAATAACTTCATGAATAATTTAATGTGTGATATATTTTAAATTTAGTAGATTCTTAAAATAATATTGATTTCTTTCTATGTAAAGATGACACTCATACTTAATTCAAAATTATATCAGAATATTTAGATATTACAAACATGTTCATATTTTCTACTGAATATCTTGCATTTCTGCATTATAGAGGAGCAAGCAAAACCTTTGATTTTGCTTAAAAACTTCCCTGGGTAGACTGGCACACATGTGTTTTATGACAACCAATCAGTTTATTTTAGAAAATGGATGCCAATTTCCTCTTTCTAAATTGCACAGTACGTTCTTGATGGCAGTGCTTGCCTGAATGGACTGAAAATACCTGAGCAATTTCGAAAATGCAACCATCTTGGACACACTTTCTGTAAACCTTGTAGATTCTAATTTCTCTCAGGTTAAATAAGCATTGGATGCCTTATGCACCAGAGCAGTTAAAATTTAACTTACAGGCAACTGATCAGCTAGATATCTTAGACTGTACCAAATCTAGTAAAAATATAAGATACCTCAAATCTAGTCTATTAAAATGCCACCATAAAACCTTTTAGTGTTGAGACACAATTATGCCTGAATAGATGATGATTTTACCAGCAGGTTAGGTTATATAGTTGCAGAAATGAGCTTTTAGGTTATTCACATCACAGATATTTAAGTGTATGTTTTAATTGTTTGTCTGAGATATTCATATATGTATATTATACATTTTATCAAACATACCTCCCAATTCTCATCCCTCCAGCTCCTCCCATATGCTTCTGATACTTCTCCCTTCCAATTTGATGCAGTATTTTTTTAAGTCACTGATTTCATTTAGTGCTGCCAATATGTACATGGATGTGGAGCCACAGGCAGCCCATCTTGGGGTATATCTCTGAAGAAAATTGATTTGTCCTGCTCTTTCAACTGGCAATAGCTTCAGTGTTATAGGAGGCACTTTGAAAACCCCCATTCATGCTGGAATTTTAGCTGGCTTGACCTTGTGCAGACCTTAAAGATACAGCCAGAGTTACTGTGAGTTCGTATGTGTAACTCATTGGTCATATCTAGAAAACACTGTTTTGCAGTAGTTGACTGAAACCTCTGGTTCTTCAGTCTTTCATGCCCCTCTTCAATTATAATTTTGGAATGAAGGGGTGTGATATAGATGTTTCATTTGTGGCTGAATACTTCACAGTCCTTTATGCTCTGCATTTGGACTAATTGTGAATATCTTCATTAGTTTTCATTCATTGCATAAAGAAGCTTTTGTTATAAGAGTTGAGAACTGCACAAATTAAGCTATATTTAGAGAAGATAACCAGAGAATGGGAGAAGCAAGTATTACTGAGTACCTAATACATTCCATGTGCTTATCCAGGCATTTAAGTATATGACCAATGTATTGCATTTACATACCAACTATGTAGTTAAAACTGCTTACATAAGAGTCTGTGTATCTTCCAACATCCCACTTAGCACTTCTTAGAGAACAAAGTGGCTCTACATCAGCAGTAGAGCCTTTATTGAACTGTCTTTGAAAGCAAAGGGTTAGAATACATTCTATTTGAGACTAGGCCAGTTTAAAACACATGGGTTAAGCTATAGCAAGATTAGATTCATACAAATCATATGGCATGGGACTGTCTGAGGAAAACAAAGAGAAACAAAAGCACAAAATAAAGAAAACCTGATGAGACTGCACTTTTGAAGACTGAGATGATAAAATTATAAAGTTTAATCTTATGGACATACATAAAAGGAGCTTGGAGGAAGAGATAATAAAAGAGAAACAAGAATTAATGACCAGAAAATGGCAAATACAGTCAATAAAATTGAAAGCTAATTCTTTGAACTTCCTAATAAGAAACATTCCTGGAAGAAGGAAACACGCAAATAATGTTGGAAATGGGAAGGTAACATAATATTTATGGACGATACCATAAAGAGACTATATGATTTCAAAGCTAATGGGAAATAGTTTATTTGCTTATTTGCTTTAACACGAGAGTACATAGAACTTTTTTGACACCAGGCACTGACTGACTTGTACATAAGAGTTATGACCATTTAATTATATTTTCCATAGCTTAGAAACCTATAGGGAATCATATGTATGGAGAGAGAGAGAGAGAGAGAGAGAGAGAGAGAGAGAGAGAGAGAGAGAGAGAGAGTAAAAAATCTAAAAATTTGGCTATCTTGGTTACCATGAAAGACATTGTATTGAAAAGCAAAGATAACATTTTCCTCAGTCTGATCCCATTATAAAGATATCAGGCCCAAGAAGATGTAATTTCTCCCATTAATACTGTGTTGGCTAGTTCTTGTCAATTTGGCATAAGATATTGTCATCTGGAAAGAGAAAAGTTCAACTGAGGAATTGTGTCCATCAGATTGGTCTGTTGGCAAGTCTGCAGGACATTTTCTTGGTTGGTAGTTGATGTGAGAGGACCATACACACAGTGGGCAGTGCTAGCACTCAAATTGTGGTTCTGGATTCTGTACCAAAGCAGGTTGAGCAACCCATGAGGCATAGCAAGCCACTAAGTAGCATTCCTCCATAGCTCCTGCCTGAGTTTCTGTCTCCAGGTTTCTGTCCTGCTTCAGTTGCTGTTCTGACTTCCCTGGACAATGGAGTGTCTGCTAAGATTTGGAATATGAAGTAGACTCTTTTCTCTCCAAGTTGCTTTTGTCATATTTGATCAAAGGAATAGAAACCCTATTACACATATACATGGACAAAGTTGGTTGTTGTGTCTTTTTTTTTTTTTTTTTTTTTTTTTTTTTTTTTTTTTTTTTTTTTTTTTTTTTTTTTTTTTTTTTTTTTTTTTGGTTTTTCGAGACAGGGTTTTTCTGTATAGTCCTGGCTGTCCTGGTACTCACTTTGTAGACCAGGCTGGCCTCGAACTCAGAAATCCTCCTGCCTCTGCCTCCCAAGTGCTGGGATTAAAGGCATGCACCACCACGCCCAGCTCTGAGTCAATTTTTATAATAGCCCCAAAGAGAAAAATATTTAAATAACACAGTTAATTAAAAAAACAGTTTTATTGGAATACTATGTAATGAAAATGAATAAAATGATATAAGTTAATAGACTGAATTTTTTATTAGATATTTTCTTCATTTACATTTCAGATGTTATCCCAAAAGTTCCCTATACCCTCCCCCATCCCCCGCCCTGCTCCCCTACCCACCCACTCCTACATCTTGGCCCTGGCATTCCCCTGTACTGGGGCATATAAAGTCTGTATGACCAAGGCACCTCTCTTCCCAATGATGGCCAACTAGGCCATCTTTTTCTATATATGCAGCTAGAGACATGAGCTCTGGGGGTACTAGTTAGTTCCTGTTATTCTTCCACGTATAGGATTGAAGACCCCTTCAGCTCCTTGGGTACTTTCTCTAGGTCCTTCCTTGTGAGTCCTGAGTTCTATCTAATAGCTGATTGTGAGTGTCCACTTCCATGTTTGCCAGGCATTGGTATAGCCTCCCACAGCTTTATCAAGACATTTCATCACTATCTTGCTGGCATATGCTATAGTGTCTATGTTTGGTGGCTGATTATGGGATGGATCCCCGGGTGCTGCAGTCACTGGTTGGTCCATCCTTTGGTTCAGCTCCACACATGATCTCTGTAACTCCTTCAATGTGTGCTTTGTTCATAATTCTAGGAAGGCGTGACATGACCACATTTTGATCTTCATTCTTCTTGAGTTTCATGTGTTTAGTAAATTGTATCTTGGGTATTCTAGGTTTCTGGGCTAATATCCACTAATCAGTGAGTACATGTTATGTGAGTTCTTTTGTGATTGGGTTATCTCACTCAGGATGATACCCTCCAGATCCATCCATTTGCCTAGGAATTTCATATATTTATTGTTTTTAATACCTGAGTAGTACTCCATTGTGTAAATGTACCAAATTTTTTGTATCCTTTCCTCTGTTGAGGGACATCTGGGTTCTTTCCAGCTTCTGGCTATTATGAATAAGGCTGCTATGAACATAGTGGAACATATATCCTTCTTGCATGATGGTACATCTTCTGGATATATGCCCAGAAGAGGTATTGCAGGATCTTCCGGTAGTACTATGTTCATTTTTCTGAGGAACCGCCAGACTGATTCTGAATTTTTATACATCGATATTGATAGAACTTAAAAGCCTAATGTAAAAAAAAAAGTTGCAGAATGATGGCTAACTTCAAAACCAGTCTAAGCAATATCACAAAATATTTCATGATTAGGTATTTATTATACTTCAGAACATGATATGAAGTATATACACCTAACTCATGATCACTGATGTCTCTGGGTAGGGTAGGATAGGAAGGGGAATAATCTGTAATACTTAATTTTCAAGTAGAGAAAAGTTATCAAGAAATTATGAGAAAATTGTTTGCTTGTTTTAAAAAATCCCTAATTATACTCATGTTTTACTGTTCATTGTAATTTCCTGTATATTTGACTATTTTTCATAATACAATTGCAACTGTTATTTGCAGAAAATGCTCTTGTTAATGTTTTGCTTTTAGAGAGAATGTCTCACTATTTAGCCAGTATAACCTTGAACTTATGATATTCCTCCCTCATTCTCCAGACCCCTAGGGTCAGAAACAGGTACCACTATGCCTAGAACATTTAAAAACTTTAAGAACCAAACATTATTTGTAGTTCATTATGAGGAACATGCTTTAATCAATTAATAAAATTACACTAGATTTAAGAAGAAATAAAAGTATTAGAGTACATAACTAAAAAAAAATAAAAAATACCAAGAAATAGAAATTAGAGTAATAAGAGGATGAGAATGACTTATTTATTATGACACATTCAACTGTTTTTTATGTATATGCATATACATGTCTATGTATGCATACACACACACACACACACACACACACACACACACACATATAGCCATCCACCCAACAACCCATAACACATTACAGTATTACTTATTAGTGAGCAGAACACATACATTGCTCCTGATAGTAAAAAACCTTTTGTGAAAGATAGTTATTGAGAGTTCCAAATGAATATGCTGTTGCTGCAAGTGAGAGAAGCAGAGGTTTATTTTGACCCACAGTTCAGATATAGCATGTGGTTGTAGGGGAGTTACAGCAGCAAGAGTTTGAGGAAGCTGCTTATATTTTGTCCACAGTTAATAAGTAAGAAATTGTGAGTATATGTGCCCCTTTAGCTTTCTCCTTTTTGTATAGGACCAAGTCCAAGAAATGTACTGCTCACTTTTAGTGGGTCTTTCCATCTCCGTTAACCTAATCGATGCAGTCTCTTAGAGGGTTGGCCAATGGCTAAAAATAAGCCCTTGCAACTATGCTTGGAGTTTGTCTCCTAGTTGAGTTGAGATCTGTTAACATTAACACCATAAACATGTATATGTGTATGTATGCACATCCTAGGGGCATGAAGTTCAAGTATGTTCCATATAAAGTACAAAAATGCACATTACACACTGGAAGGAATAGCACGAAATTGGCATTTGTAATTTCTGAGTTTGGGAATAATAAATGCTTTTTATAAATGTTATTTTCTTCCTTTCTGATATTACACATTTTCTGTAAAGTCCATGGGTATTTTGGTTTTGTTTGTTTTTGTTTTAAGCAGAGAGAGAATCTTATTCCTAGAATACTCTCAGAATCCATTTCTAGTAAATCTGTTATGGAGTATAGTGCATATCCCGCAGTGCACAATATCATCTACTTTTACTTTTTAGTCAGCTATCAACTATAATACAAAAGACCAGCTGGACTATTATATAATCCTACACCATATAAAGGATACCTAAATCAGGCCCATTTTCTCATTGTGCATTTTCACATAGACAATACTTAAATACTTAAATACACTCTTAGTAGCAAATTTATCCCTTTTACAGATACTGTACCTTTTAATTATCCACAGGAAAGGAAATTATGTACACTTGGTATTCAGCTAGTGTCCTAGTCATTTCCAAAGGAAAGAAGATAATAGTGAAGTAAATTGCTGAATCTTAAATGCTGAGTAAAATTACTTCAAAAAGCTGTGTGTGAATATTCTAATAACCATCTAATACTCTTGCAGGTACTAAAGTTTACTATCATTATAAAGTATTAGGTATCATATATGGTTTACATATGCTACAGTTTTATGTGATTGGCAGTGAAATAGATTCCTCACACAAGCATCACTATACATATGTGAGCAGTGCACTGAGTTATAGTGTTAACTATAGTTAGGTCATCACTAGGTGATAGAATTGTGTGTGTGTGTGTGTGTGTGTGTGTGTGTGTGCCAATTGTGTATGCTCTCATTGAATAAGGGATTACATGGCACATTGCATATAACACATTGCCACATAAACATGGCAAATGTTTAAAAACATCAGAAACATGATACCTTTCATAAATTTGCATTCGTTATCTAATATCATTTGGGATATGCATCAAAGAGAATATGAGGAGAGACATCTAAATTTAGATTGTAAGTGTTTAAAAATGATTATAGTAGAGGTATTGCTGGATCTTCCGGTAGTACTATGTCCAATTTTCTGAGGTACCGCCAGACTGATTTCCAGAGTGGTTGAACAAGCTTGCATTCCCACCAGCAGTGGAGGAGTGTTCCCCTTTCTCCACATCCACGCCAGCATCTGCTGTCACCTGATTTTTTGATCTTAGCCATTCTTACTGGTGTGAGGTGGAATCNCCCTCTAGGTGGAAGAATAACATGAACTAACTAGTTCCCCCTGCGCTCATGTCTCTAGCTGCATATATAGAAGAAGATGGCCTAGTTGGCCATCATTGGGAGGAGAGGCCCCTTGGTCATACAGACTCTATATGCCCCAGAACAGGGGAATGCCAGGGCCATTACGTGGGAGGGGGTGGGTTGGGGAGCAGGGCGGGGACGCGGGAGGGAAGGGAAAATTTCTGGATAACATGTGAAATGTAAATGAAGAAAATATCTAATAAAGAGAGGAAAGAAAAAAAAAAGAATATTTAGTTATCACAAGAAACAAATCTATGGGCATGCTGAATTATAAACTAAACTATGCCTAAAACAGCTGGTTATTGCAATTACATATCAGCAAGATATTGTTCAGATTATATTAACATTGCTAATTTGAATATTATTATATGATGTTCATTATTAATTTTAAATTAGTTTTTAGAACATTTTGTAAAAATAGTAATTCTTATATTAGTATGTATTTTAAATTTCATAAGTAACACTAATATAAGTTCTAAGACAAGATAGGAAGTTTGTTAGTTTGCATTTAATCATGAAATATATTTTTATTAAAATAATATTATGTATTTGTAAAAAAAAAATGATTATAGTAGAGTAATGAGTCATTTTTCTAGAATGGTGTGGTTCACTCAATGTACTTTTTACTATTTTAATTTCTTAGGAGTTTATTGGCTTAAAGGAATTTTCTTCTTAATTTTGAAAATCATTTTCCAATATGATATATACTGAATTATGACCATGGAAGAGAGATAACAACAAGACACAATATTTTTATAGCTTTGGACTATAATTACTGGCCTTATTCCCTGAAGGAAAATATATGCCATATTATTTCCAGCACATTGCACAGTTTTTAAAATGTAATAGGCATTTAATAAATGTTTAATGAATAAAAATGCCTTTTTTTATTCTAATGCCATTCTTTGCTGTCAGCTGTCATACCTTATGGTGGACTGTATTTATCCTTCTAATCTGATTTATTTTCAATCATTTATATATCTGTGCCTATTATGTACAGGCTTCCACTTCAAAGCTTTGAGAGGTGCAAAGATGAGCAACATGCAGAACTTGCCCCCAAGGAACTTATAAAGCTACCCTTTTAGCTAATGCAGTTGAGAAGAAAAAAAAATACTTACAATGAAAGTGTGTGGTAAATAGTGAAAGATTGTGCACATCAAATAGCCTTTTCCTCATTACCTTGACCTTTCTGCAACCTTCATAGCACTTCAAAGGAGGGAGAAAATGTTCTGTAAAGCACATAAATGAAGAAACTGGCATTGTGGAGATTAAGATAAATTGGACATTGATCTGTCAGCAAAGATCTTTCAGTTTGGTGGGGAAGGCAACACATTTACATAAATAGTTGAAGTAATAAGGAATAATTGTAAATGTTATAAGAAAAATATAGACAATAAGTAATAAGATCTTACAGAAAGGTAGGGGAGAAATTATGAGCTTATTTTAAGATTTTCTTTTTCAAATGAAATATGAATAGGCCTTTTCTGACAACTAGCCTTTTAGAAGACTTATTTACCTTTACAAAGTTTGTAACAATTTTTCCCCATGGTGATTAAAGTTATTAGAGATTTATTCTTTGAACAAAGGACTTGTTTTGCTATGCATTTTTGAGGGAGAAATGAGTTTATATGCAGATGCAGAGACATAGAAAGAGCAGAAGGATATGTGGAAACAGGTTTTCATCTTGAGTGTATACTCCAATGAGGGAAGATGAGCCATTGGAGGTATAAGAAATGGGTTTCTTTACTCTTCTTGAAAAAAGCAAAGAGAACATCACCATAGATGCAGCTGATACAGAAAAAATTATTTCATAACTGTAAAATATAATCTATTTCATTTCTTTATATGACTATATTTTTATATGAAATATTTTTATGATGGTGATTACATAATTAAAGGTAAATATAACAATACAAATCTGTTAATGAAGAACACTCTTCGCAAACAAAGATAAAGTCATTATTATTTGGAGTATGAACATCAAATCTTTTTAGTAAAGTAACTATCCACAAATTGACTGAGGGCAAGTTGCTTTGCGTGTTTGTCAGAAATTATCCTCTGAACATAGAAAGCACTTTTCTGAGGGAGGGTGATTGTTTGAGTGGAAGAATTGGTCAGCTGGGCTATTATCTGTGCAGAAGGACTGAGCTTTGCAAAAACAACATCTGGCACGATTAAACTTGACTGCCAAGGTAGAGCCAACGGTGAAGGATAAGAGTGTAATAAAATTTTACTCATGTAGGCAGAACCATTGTACCAGAAATAGCATAGTGAACTAGAAGAAAGGTATTATGAATGTAATTCAGTCCAAAAAGTCAGTGAGACTGACACACTACATTAGTTTGGGAAATTTCTGAAAGGAATGTGACATAGCTTTTTCCTCAGGAGTTCCCTATTAAGACTCAAGGCATTGTTGGAAGGAATATCATACTAGAAAATAATGCATAAGGAACTGTGTTTATGAAATAAAGCTCATCTGTATTGAAACCCTTAAGGGCAGGCTAAAAATGGCAATGAGATGGGAATTGTATATTTTTTATGCACTGAAGTGTCTCCATTGTCTGTTCCCTGCACTGAACATAGAAACATTTCATTACTGGTAGTACAATGTCTGTTCATTTACAGGTGCCAACAGTGATGTCAAAAATAATGTGCTGTTGGCTAAGAAGAGGAATCAGCAGGAAATGCTTTTTCCACACAAAGTGAGGAATAGAGTTTATATCCTTGGCTTTCCCCTGAACCCCCTTCAAAGCCAGTTGAAAAATTGGAAGTACATTTGTAATCACAGTGCTTGGGAAATGGAGATAACCAGCCCTGGGGGAAGTTGACTATTGAGACAGCTAGATTGGAGAATTCTGGGTTCAACTGAAAGACCCTGCTTCTATGAGTAAGGTGGAGAGAAATTGAAGAAGACATTCAATAACAACCTCTGAGTTCCACACATGCTCACACATGTACCTACAAACATGTACACATGCATATGTACACATATATAATATATGTACTTGTGAAAGAATTAATAATTTTTATTTTACCTGATGGATAGTTAATTGTTGATCACACGATATTAAAACTATGCCATTTCATGGAAAAATTAAAAAATGAGAGTTAATACAGATGTACTCCTTTTGCTAAAATAGCAAAGCACACATCAATAAAAAATGATTTCACATACTTAATTGCTTGAAATTATATAAGTGATTATTTTTGCTTTTACCTGTCATTTTGACAACTAAAACTATTGAAAAAAATCTACCATTTTATATTAAATCCATTTATTGCACAGTTTCTTTTCTTCTTTAAAAAACTTCTAAGATGGCTTAGAAATTGTATTTATGGTATTAATAAAACTTTAGGTTTTGCAATTTTTTCAGTTTTATTATTTTAGGAAAGCCTCATAGCCACTGTAGATTTTAGTCTCTTAATCTATCAAATGAGAAAATTAGAATAATCCCCTCCAGCGCTCTTTCCAACTCTCTCATTCTAGGATCTTGTGTTCATACAAAGAATACATTATCTCCTCATAAGTGTCTCATCTGTGAGATTATATATATATATATATATATATATATATATATATATATATATATATATATATATATTAAATTTAAAGTTATACAATAGTAAAAGAAAAGGAAGAAATTTCTGCTATTTCATCCAAACTATGCAGATTAAATTTATAACACCATGTTGTATATCTGTGATTGCCACAATTTCTAAAGTAGTTTGAAGGCCTTGAAGACAAGAACATCCCATTTAAACTACCAGTGTCTGGAACATCATAATCTTTCCATCAATGCTAAGTTGTTGGCCAGGTGGATAAAATAATGTGTCTTAGTTAGGGTTTTACTGCTTTGAGCAGACACCATGACTAAGACAAGTCTTATAAAGGATAACATTTAATTGGGGCTGGCTTATAGGCTCAGAGGTTCAGTCCATTATCATCAAGGCAATGATATGGCAGAATCCAGGCACAAATGGTTAGAGAGGAGCTGAGAGTTCTACATCTTCATCTGATGGCTGCTAGTAGAGTACTTGCTTTCAGGAAGTAGGATGAGTTTCTTAAAGCCCACACCTACAGTGACCATTCTCTGGTCCAAGCATATCAAAACCCTCACAGCATGGTTGTGCATACTTGTAACTTTAGTTATTTTAGTTTGTATCTTTTTGTTAACATGGCAGAACAACTTCATCCTTGCTTTTTCTTTCCTATGTATGTTAAACCATATGAAAGTAGAATTACTGATATGAAGGAGCTTTGGATGCCTTAATCATAATCCATAAGAGTAAGCATTTTATTTCTTTTGTACTGAAATAAGGAGCTTGAATTGTTCAAAAGTTTTGAATATCTATTCTCCTTTCTTCACATCTTATTTGTAATGTAATTATAAAATGTCAATATTGGGTTTGATTGTAACAACTTCTTTTCTCACACATTCTTTATTTTAAGTTAAAATATATCTATGTAAAAATACTAGAGAGTTTTGGGAATGTTGAAATTAAATACACTTTGACTAGAAGTGAATTCTCATTTGGAAAATTAGAGGAAGCACTTAGTTGTTTGTTTGTTTGTTTGTTTGTTTTTTCTAATAGAATTTTAGTAGAAAAGTCATCCAGTATATTATACTTGTCACATTGCTTCCTTAGTCTTTGCATGAAATAAAACTGATGAGATTTTTATGAACCTTCCAAGTGCATGAATTGTCAAATATGAATGGCTCATGATATGACTATAGTAATCTTATGCATATATGCTATGCATAGATCATAGAAATGGAAGAATCAAGGACTATGCTGAGGTTCAGAAGTCTTGTATTAATCTTCTGAGTAAAAAGAACAAGAGTGAAAAAACATCGACTTTTTCAAATTTTAATAAAATATTTCATATAGAGTATGAAAATGATAGCAATGGAGAACCATATTAGTGATACATGAATATATTTGGCAGTTAACAATTCAAATTCTAGAGGTAGTAATATTGGTAGGACAACAGTGAATCTCTAGAGGGGAAGACATTTCATATGTCTTGTAGTCATTTTATAGTCACTGAAAAGAATTATTGTCAGGATTGTATAGTTATTCCAAGTGAAACAGATAATTCAGTTTTTAAACATATCAAACTATCATAATGAACACAAAATGTCTAGTTGAGTAATTGGGTGCATCATTTTTCAGACACTTTTGATGCATGCAGAGACAGTCTTATCTTTCAGTACCAGATACAGTATTTCAGTAATAAAGCTTTTCTTAATTACTAGAATTGCACATTTTATCTTAGGGAGTCTTCCAAATTGACATTACTAGATGAAATCACATGTCATGATGCAGGTTTCTTTCTGATACAGTTTGCATTAGATCCTTTTTAGAAGATTTATATTAATCACTAGCTAAATAAAGATAGTGTCTCTGCTCTGTGTATCTTGGAAAACATTTTGTTCATAATACATGCCATATTTGAGCTCTGCATTCAATGTAACATGAGGAGCCCACTAGTGAGGACTATACTGAAAGCATGAGAAATGAGAATGAGAACTTACATTTTTAAATTTAAATTTTATTTATTTATTTGTGAAGGAAAATTTATGTACCATGGCTTATGTGTGGCATTCAGAGTGAAACCTGCAATAGCTGGTTTTCTCTCCAACTATTATGGCTCTGAGGGTCAAACTAAGGTCTTTAGACTTGGCAACAAACACCTTTACTTGGAGATCAATCCTAATAGTGATGAAACTTGTGGTTTTATATTAATGAAAACACTAATAGTGAATCCATGTTCACATAATGCTGGTCAAGGGCCCGGTTCTACAGGATGTTTTCTATTGTTGTTTCTCACATTTATAAATATAAGACATAAAAATTAATGACATTTATACATAGAAGAAATGCACTTTTGTGTGTGTGTGCATTTGTGTTTAAGACCAAAATGCTCAGGAAATTTTGGTGTAACTCTATAGCCCAAGCAGGATATTAGTTTAGAATCTTTCTGCTTTCATTTTCACAGCAGCTGGAATTATAGCTCTGGCATAAGGTATTATGGTTAAAGGGGTTTTGAGTCTTCTGTGCATGAGCATGAATACACACACACACACACACACACACACACACACACCACACCACACCCACACCCACACCCACACCCACACACACAGAGACAGAGACTGACAGACAGACAGAGAGAGAGAGAGAGAGAGATAGAGAGAGATGGGTAGAACTTAGTCAACTCATTTGGCTTTGAAGAATTATTTTTGGAACTAGTCTTACAATATTCATATTTACAATGAAAATTAAGGTAGGTCTTTAAACAGTATTGGGAAGAGTTTTTCAGTAAGAGTTTAAATAACACTGTTCAGACAGTTCTTGTGGTATGTATATACCTAATTACTTTGCCAAAGTTTAGTGGGCAGAGTACCATAGTGTAAAACCAGGAGAAAGGAAAACAGGTAATCAGGGTCTCATTAAGAAGCATAATTGTCTGCACATTAAATATTTTTAAGATGTCTGGTGTCTGGTACTTATTAATTTATAAAGTCTATGTGAACCTATATTCATTCTGAAAATATAAGTATAGATGCTTAAAATAATTGTTAGTTATCTATAAGTACAATAACATGGAAATTTCAAATACAATCACTGTATGTTTTGGAAGACTTTCAATGTCCTTACAAAGGTAGTGAATTTACAAAAGTTAGTATGATATTCTGGCACTTCCAAACTTTCTTCCACTTATTCTTCAATATTACCTGAAAAAAATAAAAAGATGTAGGAGTTGGGATATAAGTTTCTCCATTGGGGTTGGGAACCCTATGGCTCACTGTTCTCTGGATGTGCCCAGTTATGGTTTTCTGCAGTGGCTTCCATTTGCTGTAAAGAGAAGCATCTTTGGTAAGGGTCATAGCTACAGTATAAGAATACAATTTAGAATGTAGAAAGGTATTTTCTTAATTTACATTTCAAATGCTATTCTGAAAGTTCTCTCTACCCTGCCCTGCTCCCCTACCAACTCACTCCCACTTCTTGGCCCTGGTGTTCCCCTGTATTGGGGCATATAAAGTTTGCAATACCAAGGGGCCTCTCTTCCCAATGATGTCTAATAAAAATTTTGGAAAATAAATTAAAATAAAATATTTATTTTAAAAAAACGAATGTAGAAAGGACTTATGCTGATCTAGCAGAGTGGCAATAGTGTAGTGCTAGATTATTTTCTGAGGTCTTTGATTTCACACCAACAAAAGGAATGGACTCACAAGGTTGTATTTATATATTTGTGGATATAATAATGAAAGAAAACAAAGTAATCAATTTGTGAGTGAATAATAATAGGAGGGGCTGGAAGAAGGAAGGGAAGGATGAAAGTGTTGTCATTCTATTTTAATTTAAAATACATTTTAAAATGTTCTTATGAATACACACGTTTTGGCACTAACCATCAGGAAAATAGTGCTACAACTTTGGGAAAAATAAAAGTTCATCATTTGTAATGTCTCTGTAGGAAGAACTCTGAGAACTACAGACCAAAATCCAAATAAGAACTTTGACTTTTCTAATTATGAAGAAATGCCTGTGTCATCCTAGTATATGCCCTTGTAAATAACATTTTTAGAGGCTTCAAATCTTATATTCTCTATGGGATTCAACAGGGCAAGTTGCCCAGCAAGGGCAAAGCCTAGTGGCCATGGCTCTGGACTAAAAGCCTACTACTTTTCTACTCAGCTCTTTTATCTCTTAGAGTGACTTGCTTCATCCAGTGTCTTTGACCTGATGTTTTTATAGCTGTCTGGCAGGCAATTGTGGAGGATAGAGAATAATTTTAAATTGTACTGACTTCAATGGAGAAATATACTCCCAACTTTGTATTTAACACTAGTCTGCAATTTCTCATATTTAATGTTAATATTAATATTTAATGTTAATATTAATTAATTTGGAGATGTAGCTTTTAAATTACTTTGTGCATGAGAAAGTTATATCATAAATACTTTAAATATTTTTCTGCCTCTTATGTAGTGAGCTTTAAGTGATAAATTCTAGTGTATGTGTATAAAGCCAGTTATCTTGGTGTATGCCTGTCATACTCCCACTTGGGAGGCAGAAGCAGGAGGATTACTGTAAAAGCAAAGCAAACCTATCCTAAACGACAGATTCCAGGTCATCAATTGTTACATATAAAGATTTTGAACACCCCCCCCCCCAAAAAAAAAACCCTTGGAAGTCAAACAAAAAGAATGAAATTAGTGTGGATGTTCCTCAACAAATTAAAAATAGAACAGCCATATATAACCCAATCATACAACTCCTGGCCATAGCCAGAGATCTCTATTCTCCATAAGGATATTTACTTACCTGTTTCTATTGGTGCACTAGTCATAATCGCAAAGAAATTGAACCAGCCTTGAAGTTAACCCACAGATGTATGGATCATGAAAATGTGACATTTATACAATGATGCTTTACTTGTTACGAAAACTTGTTAAGAAAACTCAAATTAGGTAATTTACAGAAAATAAATGGGGCTAGGAACTATCATATGCACTGAGGTGACCTAGACTCAGAAGTGTTTTCTCTCATATGTGGATCCTAACTTTCATGCTACCATGTTTGTGTTTGTGTCTATGCAAATAAAGATTTGGAAGAACGGGTATAGACTATGAAACTAGATTGGAGACCACGAGAGGCAAGCAAAAGATGCTGAAATGTCAGAGACATAAATTACATGTGGCATGAGGGTGGAAAGAAGCTATGTTGGGAGTTGGTGCTGCATGTAGTTTTATTTACTTATCTTTGGTGCTGCATGTAGTTTTATTTACTTATCTTTTATTACTATTCATTAGTTTTAAGTATTATTCTTTAATCTCCTTTTTATAGTCCAGTCATTATTCCCATCTTGGTCTACCCTCTGACCATCCCATACCTCCTTCCCCATCTCCAAGAGGACTTCCCCACAACCCCACTCTCACCCCACCAGATCTCCCCACTCCCTGGGGTCTCAAGTCCCTAGAGGGTTAGGTGCATCTCTCACCAAGGCCAGACTAGACAGTCCTCTGGTGTATATGTGTCAGGGACCTCATATCACCCAGTGGTATGCTGCCTGGTTGGTGGCTCAGTGTCTGAGAGTTCTCATAGGTCAAGATTAGTTAAGACTGCTGGTCTTCCTATGTGTTCACCCTCCTCCTCAGTTTTTTCCATCTTTTACCCAATTCAACCACAAGGGTCCCTGATTTTTGTCCATTGGTTGGGTATACGTGTCTGTATCTGACTCTTTGAGCTACTTGTTGGGCCTCTCAGAGGGTAGCCATGTTAGGCTCCTGTCTGTAAGCACACCATAGCATGAGTAACAGTGTCAGTCCTTGGATCCTCCCCTTGAGCTGGCTCCCACTTTGGGCCTGCTGCTGGACCTCCTTCCCATCAGGATATTCTCCATTTTCCTCTGCAGTTCTTTTAGACAGGTACAATTCTAAGTCAGATTTTTTGACTGTGGGATGGCAACCCCATCTCTCACATGAGGCCCTGTCTTTCTATTGGAGGTGGACTCTACATGTTTCCTCTCCCCACTGCTAGGAATTTCATCTAAGGTCCCTCCATTTGAGTCCTGAGAGTCTATCACCTTCCAGATCTCTGGTACATTCTAGATGGTCTCCCAAATTCCTGTCTCCTGAGATTGTCTGTTTTCATTCATTCTGTTAGCCCTCGGGGTTTCAGTCCCCCCCCAACCCCTGCAATAAATGATCATATTCCCTCTTTCCATACCTGTATCCACTCCCACCCATGTTCCTCCCTCCCTCTGCCCCCTACTCCTGATTGCTTTTTTCTCTTTCCCAAGTGGGACTGAGGCATCCTCACTTGGGCCCTTCAGTTTGTTAAATTTCATGAGTTCTGCGGATTGTTTGTTCTGTACTTTTTGGCCAATATTCACTTATTAATGAGTACATATCACGTATGTCTTTGGGAGTCTGAGGTACCTCACTCAGGATGATATTTTCTAGTCCATCTATTTGCCTGCAAAACTCAGGATATCCTTGTTCTTAATAACTAAGTAGCATTATATTGTGTAAATGAACCACATTTTCTGTATTGAGTGTAGTTTTAAAACTCATGTTTCTACCTTTGCCAGGGAGCTGATACTGTGCTAACAGCACTTCACTGGTCCTTTTTGTCCTACCTGGCTTAGCTCAGGGGTTGAATCAGTACCATGCCCTCTCTCCCTCTCTCTCTCCTTATGCTCCTAGAGTCGACTACTTCATCATCCCACTCCTGAGGCCCTAGAATTCTCTGATAAAGGACAGACAGACAGACAGCTTTATTATTTTAGAACTTCCAAGATAGGCACACATGTTGGAAGCAGAATCTCCTGCCTGGAAATGTGTGCCCCATCAATTATTATCTCAGTGTCTCCTCCTGCCCTAAAATTAGCCGCCTGTATCTGCTAGATACCACCCCCTGCCCCACTCCACCCCTACCTCCTTGGCTATCTTCCAGTAGTAGAGGCTGCTGGTTCTAGCTTCCCCAAAATCTGACATGACTGCTGTGTGGTTCTCATTCCAAATCCTGGCTGAAAAGCCACCCCCTCCATGTCTCTCTTTCTTCCTGGGACCTGGAAGTCCCACCTTTTCCTTCCACTCAGCAATTGGCTCCCAGTGTTCTTTATGAACAAGTCAAGAACCAATTAGGGAACCAGACCTTAGTATCAGCACCTCTCCCTACAGTTGGGATAAAAAAGGAAATGGTAGGGAAAGAACAAAAAATTAATTTTGTTTAAAACAGTGCCCCAATGAAAATTATAAAATGGATGCTATATATTCCGGATGAATAGTATCATGTACTTACCTTTTTGAATGACATTTTTTTTTTTTTTTGTTTTTCGAGACAGGGTTTCTCTGTATAGCCCTGGATGTCCTGGAACTCACTTTGTAGACCAGGCTGACCTCGAACTCAGAAATCCACCTGCCTCTGCCTCCCGAGTGCTGGGATTAAAGGCGTGCGCCACCATGCCCAGCTTGAATGACATTTTTGATCTATATTCTCTACCTGTCTTTCTTTTCTCCCTTCCCATGTGTGTGTACCTGTGCATGCACATGCTGTATTTCAGTAGTGCATGTGTTTTTACTTTATAATCATCCTCCTTTTCTATTCCTTCCATGGTTTGTGGTTTGAATATTTCCCTCTAAAAACGCACGCGCGTGCGTGAGTGTGTGTGTGTGTGTGTGTGTGTGTGTGTGTGTGTGTGTGTGTGTGTGTGTGATGTAATCTTTAATACAACACTATGGGGAGGTTAGGTCTAATGGAAGGATGGAAGGTAATTAGGCCATGAGAGTGAGAGAGAGTGAATAGCTTAATGTCCTTATTGCATAAGTGAACTTGATAAAAAGCTAGACTGGTGCTCAGGAGGTGCCATTTGCTCTCTCATATTTTCTATGCATTTCCATTAAGAGGCTAGCATAGCATGAAGGCCTTTGTCAGGTGCTAGCCTTTATACCTTTGACTTTTCTTCTCCTATCATCATAACTGGATGGATTTGTGTTTATTGGAAATTTACCAGTCTGAACCTGTGTACACCTATAACATAACACTGCAAGACAGGCAGTCATAGATGCATCATCAATTCCAGGAAACCTAGGCTACATATGGAGATACTATCTCAAAAATTAAACAGAAAACCAAAGCTTAATTATACAGTCTATAGTATTCTTCTTCTGAAGTACAAAAAAGAATAACATAATATCCTCTATTTTTAACTCATTATTTTCTCTTTATTTTCTATTTCCCTATCAATATCAATATATCTCTTGTATTTCTTTTGCTTCTTTCCCACAGAGGTAGTTTCTCTTTTCTGTACTTTTCTATGCCTGTTTTATATTGTTGTAGTGAAATAGTATGTTAAGAGTAAAATAAAGGAAACACATTTTTGGCTGTGATATAAGCCTTTAATGGTCAAGCCATCTCTCCAGAACCAAGGATACTAGAATATGACACACAGAGTCAACTAAGCAGAGTTCATAGGGGATCACAGAAAGTGAACATACAACTAGAGATCCTGTATGTGTGAGGTCTTTTGCTTGTATATTATTGTTGTATAACTTATTTTTCTTGTAGGATTCCCAAAAGAGTGAATAGTGGGTGTCTCTGAATATTTTGCCTGCATTTGGTGCCCCTTTCCTCCCACAGGGTTGCCTCATCCAACCTTGATATAAGAGTATGTGCTTAATCTTATTGTAACTTGATATGTTGTGTTCAGTTAATATACCTGAAGGCCTGCTCTTTTCTGAAGGGAGAGGGAGAAGGAACATATCTGGAGTGGTGAAGAAGATGACTGGATGTGGTGCTCAGGGTGTATTGCATGAGAAAAGAATAAATAGAAAGGGGGCAAATTTGTCACCATTATTGAGGCTGAATAATCCACTATTAAGGTGCTGATATTTAAGGTCTTATTTTATATGACATAATATAGTGAAGAGCATGATATAATAAGAATTCATGTGAGAGAACAAGAGAGTGGAAACAAAAGAGGAGAGAGAGAAAGAGAGAGAGAGAGAGAGAGAGAGAGAGAGAGAGAGAGAGAGAGAGAAACACAGAGACACACATACATAGAGAAAGAAAAATAGCACTTCCCTGTATAACAAAGCCATGTGAAATTTAACTAATACATTATTTACTCAGTAAAGGCACTAATCGTTGGCTCAGTCCCTATTAAAAAGTCCAACATTTCTAAATCATAATAGTAACAATTTCTGTCAATATGATTTGGGAAGGAAATATTCAACTCATAACTTTCCAAGCCCCCCTCATCCATCCTTTGTCTGCATATCTCCTCCAGCACACATACTTATTAACTCCTTAAAAACCCCTCTTTCCCATGACTTCCATTGACTTCCAGCTCACCCTGACAAGTTTCCTTCCCTTGACACCTCTGTAAATTTTCTGTTAGCATATTACTTTCTTTTGGTGTGTGTGTGTGTGTGTGTGTGTGTGTGTGTGTGTGTGTGTGTGTGTGTGTTTCTGTCTTCTTCCTTGTTTGTCTGCTCCTATGCACTGCTACATCCAGGTCAGTTGGGTGCATTCCTGAGCCTCATCCAGCCTCTTTGTCTGACTGATATTTTAGTGTGACTTGTGTAATTTACTCTAAATGAAGACATTTTTATGAGATTAAAAGGCAGTTCCTCTTAATCTTGTTAACTCTCTCAAACATCCCTAGTATCAGTTGTTGTATAAGATACTCTGAAAATGCATCACAAGCAGGGAAGAGGGGGGACAACTTTCTGTCCAGAATGAGAGAAGTTCCTAGAAATGAAGAATACTGGTTGCTTCTGAAATATGGATGTTTATTTCAAATATTTTATTTTTTCATCTTCTAGCCACAACATGGCTCTACTGATAGTGACTATTTGCTAAATGAGCCTTTGAGAAATCTTCTGAGTCAAATTGGCTATGTTATTATTGTTTTCTCTGCTACCAGTGTATATTCACTTTTCCTGGGAAATACTGAGTCATTTCCCATTTCTTATATCTATTGCAGTTCCCAAATTCTGTCAATGTTTTCTCTTCTATCATTTCTGTAAATCTATGACTTTGAGGACATCTCTGCTTTTTAATTTTTCCCTTAATATTTATTTTTAAAAATGATATGATAGACTTTAAAAAACATATCAGAAAGTTCAGGATCTTCATACAGTATATGGTTGATTTTAAACTGAACACAAGATAGAATCATCTTAGGAGAAGTAATTTCAACTGAGAAGAAGCCTCCACCAGATTGGCTTGGAGGCATGTCTGTGGGGTCATTTTTTTAATTACTGATTCATGTGTGAGGGTTCAGCTCACTACGAATGGTAAATGGGCAGGTGATCCTCGGTGCTATAGAAAAGATGAATGAACAAGTTTTGGAGAGCAAAACAATAAATACCCTTCCTCCATGGCTTCTGTATAGGATCCTGCCTCCACGTTCCTGCCTTGAGTTCTTGTCCTGCATGATGTGACTACAATCTGTAAGATAAAATAAACCCATTTCTACCCAAGTTGCTTTTGATTATGGTGTTTTATCACAGCAATAGAAAAACTAACTAAGACAGAAATCACAGTAACACACAGACCCTCCATCCCAGCATTGCTACATAGGCACTTTCCCCTATTACCACCATACTACATTAGTCTGTTACATTTTTTTCTACTATTGATGACTCAGTATTAATAAGGTATTACTACAATTCATGGATTATGGCTTATTTTTATTATTAATTAGAAAATGCATAATATTGTATACCCATTGTTAGAATATCACACAGAATAATTACATTGCTCCAATCATGCCTCATGCTGCATATGTTATCCTTTACTGCCCACTGTAGGACCCGTGGCAAACACTAACCCTTTTACTATCTTCATAGTTTGACTTTCCAAGTATGCTATGACCTTGGAATTAATACAGTATTCAACCCTTTCCAGATGAGTCATTTCACTTAGTAATGTGCATTTATATTTTCTTTGCATAACTTGAGAGAACATATCATTTTATTACTGAAAAGAACTCCATTGTGTGAGAATACTATAGTTTGCTTAGACCATTGAGGGACATTTGGGTAGCTTCCAAGTTTGAATAATTGTGAGTAAAGTATCTATAAATACTTGTGTGCAAGTTTTTGTGTTGGCATAAGTTTCAGCTCTTTGAGTAAATACCAGAGGTACACATGTTGAGTAATATGCTAAGACTTTAGAATACTTAGAAACTTCCAAGCTGTCCTTTAATGGTGATGCCATTTTCTATTTTCATTTTCAATAGCAATAAGTGAGAGAGATCTTGTGTTATCATTTTCAAGATTAGACATTATCCTAGGGTAGTAGTATCTCATTATTGTTTTATTTTGCAGTTCTCTAAGGGCCTATGAAGAAATATCTTTCGTGTGCTTATTTGAAGCCTATGTATCTCCTTTCATGATTCTGCCATTCTGATCTTTACCTAATTCTATTTTCAATATTTATCTTCTCACTGTTGATTTCTTTTTCTTTTTTGTGGATTGTAGCATGTTTAGCCTTTATTTTATACCTAATATCCAATTATAAGTGAGTACATACCAAGTTTGTCTTTCTAGTTCTGGGTTACCTCAGATATTATTTTCTGTGTCTACCCATTTGCCTGCTAATTTCATAATACCATTGTTTTTAAATGCTGAGTAATACCCCATTGTGTAAATGTACCTTATTACACTTACATATTTTTTGGTTGAAGAACATCTATAGTGTTTCCAGTTTGCAGCTATTAGAAAGAATGCTGTATGAACATGGTTGAGTAGGTGTTATTTTGTATGGTATAAGTCCTTTAGGTTCATATCCATGAGTAGTATAGTGGAGTTTGGAGGGAAATTGATTCTGTTTTCTAAGAAATCAACAAATTGATTTCCAAAGTGGCTCAACAGGTGTGCACTCCCAACAACAATGAAGGAGTATATGTTTTGCTCCATATTCCCACGAGCATGAGCTGCCACTTGTATTTTGATTTTAGGTGTTCTGATATGTGTAAATTGGAATCTGAGTCATTTTGGTTTGCATTTCTCTGATGGCTAAGGATATTTATCATTTCCTTAAGTTCTTCTTGGCCATTTGAATATGCTTTGTTGAGAACTCTGTTTAGATCAGCACCTCATTTTTAAATTGGATTGTTTGGTTTGTTGATGTCTAGTTTCTTGAAATCATTACCTACTTTGGAAATCAGCTTTCTTTCAGATGTGGTGTTGGTGAAGATCTTTTTCCAGTCTTGTTTTTTTTTTTTTCCTTTTTGTTTTATTGGATATTTTCTTATTTACATTTCAAATATTATTCCCTTTCTGGGTTTCTTCCTTGGAGGGTATGAGGGTGTTCTCCCACCAACCATTCCCACCTCGCTTCCCTTTTAGGTTGCTGTTTTCTTTTATTACTGAGTCCTTTATCTCAGAGAAGATTTTCAGTTTCATGAAGTCCAATTTGTTAATTATTGCTCTAAGTGCCAGTGCTACTGGTATTCTGTTCAGTAATTTTTCTCCAGTTCCCAGGTGTTAAAAGTAATTCCCTAATTTCTCTTTTATCAGGTTCATTATACCTGGTTTCATGGTAAGGTTTTTGATTAATTAGAACTTGAACTTTGTTAAGGGTGATAGACAAGATCTGTTTGCATTCTTCTGCATGTGAATATTTGGTTAGACCCATAGCACTTGTTGGGTATACTTTTCCTCCATTGTATAAATTTGGATTCTTTATAAAAAAAATAAATGTCAATATGTCAATATGTATGTTGCCTTATATTTGTATCTTCAATTTGCTTTCATTGGTCCGCCTGTTTGTTTCTATCCCAATAGTAAGTATATCTATTAATATTTCTCCATAGTAGAGCTTGTGATTGGGGATGATCTTATCTCTAGAATTTCTTCTATTATACAGGATTGTTTTAGCTGTCCTGGATTTAATTTTTCTTTATGAAGATAAATATTGATCTTTAAATATCTGTAAAGGAATTTCTTGTAATTTTGTATCTGTAAAGAAATTTTGATGGAAATTGCATTGAATTTATAAATAGGTTTTGATAAGATGGCTAGTTTTCCTTTTTATTATACTATTTTTATTAGACATTTTCTTTATTTACATTTCAAATGCTAGCCTAAAACTTCCCTATACACTCCTGCTGCCGTGCTCCCCTACCTACCAACTCTCACTTCTTGGCCCTGGCATTCCCCTGTACTGGGGCATATAAAGTTTGCAAGACAAAGGGGCCTCACTTCCCAGTGCTGGCCAACTAAGCCATCTTCTGCTACATATGCAGCTACAGACACGAGCTCTGGGGGTACGGGTTACTTCATATTGTTGTTCTACCTATAGGGTTGCAGACCCCTTCAGATCCTTTGGTGTTTTCTCTAGCTTTTCCATTGGGGGCCCTGTTTTCCATCTTATAAATGACTGTGAGCATACACTTGTGTATTTGCCAGTCACTGGCACAGACTCATACAAGACAGCTATACCAGGGTTCCTTCAGCAAAGTCTTGCTGGCATATGCAATAGTGTCTGGGTTTGGTGGCTGATTATGGGATGGATCCTCAGGTGGGGTAGACTCTGGATAGTCCATCGTTTCCTCTTACCACCAAACTGTCTCTATAACTCCTTTTATGGATATTTTGTTCCCTATTCTAAGGAGGAATGAAGTATCCACAGGTTGGTCTTCCCTCTTCTTGATTTTCTTGTGTTTTGCAAATTGTATCTTGGGTATTCTAAGTTTCTGGGCTAATATCCACTTATCAGTGAGTGTATACCAAGTGACTTCTTTTGTGGTTGGATTACCTCACTAAGGATGATATCCTCCAGATATATCCATTTGTCCAAGAATATCATAAATTCATTGTTTTTAATAGCTCAGTAGTATTCCATTGTGTAAATGTACCACAATTTCTGTATCCAGTCCTCTGTTGAGGGACATCTGGTTTCTTTCCAGCTTCTCGCCATTATAAATAAGGCTGCTATGATCATAGTGGAGCATGTGTTCTTATGGCCAGTTGGAACATCTTTTGGGTATATGCTCAGGAGAGGTATTGCTGAATCTTCCGGTAGTACTATGTCCAATTTTCTGAGCAACCTCCAGACTGACTTCCAGAGTGGTTGCACAAACTTGCAATACCACCAGTAATGGAGCAGTGTTCCTCTTTCAGCACATCCTCGCCAGCATCTGCTGTCACCTGAATTGTTGATCTTAACCATTCTGACTGCTGTGAGGTGGAATCTCAGGGTTGTTTTGCTTTGCATTTCCCTGATGATTAAGGATGTTGAACATTTTTACAGGTGCTTCTCAGCCATTCGATATTCCTCAGTTGAGAATACTTTGTTTAGCTCTGTACCCCATTTTTAATGGGTTATTTGAATTTCTGGAGTCCAGCTTCTTGAGCTTTTTGTATATATTGGATATTAGTCCCCTATCAGATTTAGGATTGGTAAAAATTCTTTCCCAATCTATTGGTGGCCTTTTTGTCTTACTGACAATGTCTTTTGCCTTATAGAAGCTTTACAATTTTATGAGGTCCCATTTGTTAATTCTTGATCTTACAGCAGAAGCCATTGCCGTTCTGTTTAGTCATTTTTCCCTGTGACCATATCTTCTAGGCTTTTCCCCACTTTCTCCTCTATCAATTTCAGTGTCTCTGGTTTTAGTTGGAATTCTTTGATCTACTTGAACTTTGTACAAGGAGATAAGAATGGATCAATTTGCATTCTTTTTTTCCCAAAATTTTTATTAGATATTTTCTTAATTTACATTTCAAATGCTATTTCGAAAGTCTCCTACCCCTAAACCCCTCCCTGCTCCCCTGTCCACCCACTCCCACTTCTTGGCCCTGGCATTCCCCTGTATTGGGGCATATAAAGATTGCAGTACCAAGGGGCCTCTCTTCCCAATGATGACCGACTAGGCCATCTTCTTCTACACATGGAGCTAGAGACACGAGTTCTGGGGGTTCTGGTTAGTTCATATTGTTGATCCTCTTCTAGGGTTGCAGACCCCTTCAGCTCCTGGGGTTCTATCTCTAGCTTCTAGCTTCTCCATTGTGGGCCCTGTGTTCCCTCTTATAGATGATTATGAGCATCAACTTCTGTACGAGACAGCTATATCAGGGTCCCTTAAGTAGGCACTAGCTTTCCTATGCCATAGTGTCTGAGTTCAATGACTGATTATGGGATGGATCCCCCGTGGTAGGTATCTGGAGGATATAATCCTTAGTGAGGTAACCCAATCACAAAAGAAGTCATTGGGTATGCACTTACTGATAAATGGATATTAGCCCAGAAACTTAGAATATCCAAGATACAATTTGCAAAACAAAAGAGCATGAAGAAGGAAGACCAGCTCGTGGATACTTCATTCCTCCTGTGAAGAGGAAACAAAATTTGCATTCTTCTACATGATAGCCTCCAGTTGTGTCAGCACCATTTGTTGAAAATGCTCGCTTTTATACACTGGATGGTTTTAGCTCCCTTGTCAAAGATCATGTGACCATAAGTGTGTGGATTCATTTATGGGTCTTCAATTCTATTCTATTGATCTACCTGTCCATCACTGTACCAGTGTCAAGTAATTTTTATCACAATTGCTCTGTAGTACAGCTTAATGTCAGAGGTTCTTTTATTGTTGAGAATAGTTTTTGTTATCCTAGGTTTTTTATTATTCCAGATAAATTTGCAAATTTTCCTTTCTAACTCAGTGAAGAATTGAGTTGAAATTTTGATAGGGATTGCATTGAATCTGTAGATTGTTTTCAGCAGGATAGCCATTTTGACTATATTAATCCTGTCAGTGCATGAGCATGGGAGATCTTTCCATCTTCTGAGATGTTCTTCAATTTCTTTCTTCAGAGACTTGAAGTTCTTATCATACAGATCTTTCACTTCCTTAGTTAGAGTCACAACAAAGTATTTATATTATTTGTGTCCATTGTGAAGGGTGTTGTTTCCCTAATTTCTTTCTCAGCCTGTTTATCCTTTGTGTAGAGAAAGGCCATTGATTTCCTTAAGTTAATTTTATATCCAGCTACTGCATTGAAGCTGTTTATCAGGATTAGGTGTTCTGTGGTGGAATTTTTAGGGTCACTTATATATAGCATCATATCATTTGTAAATAGTGATATTTTGACTTCTTCCTTTTCAATTTGTAGCCCCTTGGTCTCCCTTTGTTGTCAAATTGCTCCGACTAGAACTTCAAGTAGTATATTGAATAGGTAGGGAGAAAGTAGGCAGCCTTGTCTAGTCCCTGATTTTAGTGTGATTGCTTCCAGCTTCTCTCCATTTACTTTGATGTTGGCTACTGGTTTGCTGTATATTGCTTTTATTATGTTTAGGTATGGGCCTTGAATTCCTGACCTTTCCAAGACTTTTATCATGAAAGGGTAGTGGATTTTGTCAAATGCCTTCTCAGCATCTAAGGAGATGATCATGTGGTTTTTGTCTTTGAGTTTCTTTATATAGTGGATTACATTGACAGATTTCCATATATTAATCCATCCCTGCATTCCTGGGATGAAGCCTACTTGGTCATGATGTATTATTGTTTTGATGTGTTCTTGGATTCTGTTTGTGAGGATTTTATTGAGTATTTTTGCATCAATATTCATAAGGGAAATTGGCCTGAAGTTCTCTTTCTTGGATCTTTGTCTGGTTTAGGTATCAGAGTAATTGTTGCTTCATAGAATGAATTGGGTAGAGTACCTTCTGTTTCTATTTTGTGGAATAGTTTGAGGAGAGTTGGAAGTAGATCTTTGAAGGTCTAATAGACCTCTGTACTAAATCCATCTGGTCCTGGGATTTTTCTTTCTTCTTTCTTTTTTTTTTTTTTTTTTTTTTTTTTTTTTTTTTTTTTTTTTTTTTTTTTTTTTTTTTTTTTTTTTTTTTTTTTTTTTTTTTTTTTTTTTTTTTTTTTTTTTGGTTAGGAGAGTATTGATGACTGCTTCTATTTCTTTAGGGGAAATGAGGCAGTTTAGATTGTTAATCTGATCGTTATCTAATTTAGTACCTGGTATCTGTCTAGGAAGTTGTCCATTTCATCCAGGTTTTCTACTTTTGTTGAGTATAGTCTTTTGTTGTAGGATCTGATGATGTTTCTGATTTCCTCAGGTTCCTTTGTTATGTCTCCATTTTCATTGCTGATTTTGTTAATTAGAATACTGTCCCTGTGCCCTCTAGTTAGTCTGGCTAAGGTTTTATCTAACTTGTTGATTTTTTTTCAAAGAACCAGCTCCTTATTTGATTGATTCTTTGAATAGTTCTTTGTGTTTCCACTTGGTTGATTTCAACTCTGAGTTTGATTATTTCCTGCAGTCTACTCCTCTTGGGTGAATTTGCTTCCTTTAGTTCTAGACCTTCTATGTGTGTTGTCAGGCTGCTAGTGTATGCTCTCTCTAGTTCCTTTTTGGAGGCACTCAGGGCTATAAGTTTTCCTCTTATGGCTGACTTCATTGTTGTGTCCCATAAGTTTCGGTATGTTGTGGCTTCATTTTCATTAAACTCTAAAAAGTCTTTAATTTCTTTCTTTATTTCTTCCTTGACCAAGGTATCATTGAGTATAGTATTGTTCAGTTTCCACATGAATGTTGTATTTCTATTATTTATGCTATTTATGCTGGTATTAAAGATCAGCCTTAGTCCATGGTGATTTGATGGAATAATTTCAATATTTTTGTATCTGTGGAGGCCTGTTTTGTGACCAAATATATGGTCAATTCTGGAGAAGGTTCCATGAGGTGCTGAGAAGAAGATATCTCATTAGTTTTAGAACAAAATATTCTGTAGATATCTATTAAATCTATTTGTTTCATAACTTTTGTTGGAGTTCACATGTGTCTGTTTGGTTTCTGTTTCCAGGATCTGTCCATTGGTGAGAATAGGGTTTTGATGTCTTCCTCTATTATTGTGTGAGATGCACTGTGTGCTTTGAGCTTTACTAAAGTTACTTTAATGAATGTGGCTGCCCTTGCATTTGGAGTATAGATATTCAGAATTGAGAATTCATCTTAGAAGACTGTACCCTTGATAAGTATGAACTACCCCTCCTTGTCTTTTTTTTCTAATTTTGGGTTGAAAGTCAATTTTTTTCGATATTAGAATGGCTACTCCAGCTTTTTTCTTCAGACCATTTGCTTGGAAAATTGTTTTCCAGCCTTTTGCTCTGAGGTAATGTCTGTTTTTGTCCCTGAGGTAGGTTTCCTGTAAGCAGCAAAATGTTGGGTTTTGTTTGTGTAACCAGTCTATTAGTCTATGTCTTTTTTTTTGGGAGGGGGTGAGTCCATTGATGTTAAGAGAAATCAAAGAAAAATAATTGTTGCTTCCTGTTATTTTTGTTGTTAAAGTTGGGATTCTATTCTCGCAGCTGTCTTCTTTTAAGTTTGTTGAAGGACTGCTTTCTTGTTTTTTTCTAGGGTGTAGTTTCCATCCTTGTATTAGTGTTTTCTCTTTATTATCCTTTGAAAGGCTGAATTACTGGAAAGATATTGTATGAATTTGGTTTTGTCATGTATTACTTTGGTGTCTTTATCTATGGTAATTGAGAGTTTTGCTGGTTATAGTAGCCTGGGCTGGCATGTGTACTCTCTTAGGTTCTGTATAACATCTGTCCAGGATCTTCTGGCCTTCATAGTCTCTGATGAGAAGTCTGGTGTAATTCTAATAGGCCTGCCTTTATATGTTAGTTGTCTTTTTTCCCTTCCTGATTTTAATATTCTATCTTTATTTAGTGCATCTGTTGTTCTGATTATTATGTATTTGGCAGGATTTCTTTTCTGGTTCAGTCTATTTGGTGTTCTGCAGGCTTCTTGTGTGTTCATGGGCATCTCTTTCTTTAGATTTGGGAAGTTTCTTGTATTATTTTGTTGAAGACATTTGCTGGCCCTTTAAGTTGAAAAATCTTCATTCTCATCTACTCCTATTATCCATAGGTTTGGTCTTCTCATTGTGTCCTGGATTTCCTGGATGTTTTGAGTTAGGATCTTTTTTTTTTTTTTTTCATTTTTCATTTTCTTTGATTCTTGTGCCCATGTTCTCTATGAAATCTCCTGCACCTGAGATTCTCTCTTCGATCTCTTGTATTCTGTTGTTGATGCTCACATCTATGGTTCCTGATTTCTTTCCTGGGATTTCTATCTCCAGAGTTGTCTTCCTTTGGGTTTTCTTTATTGTTTCTACTTCCCTTTTTAGGTTTTGAATGGTTTTGTTCCAGTCTATCACCTGTTTGGTTGTGTTTTCCTTTAATTCTTTAAGAACTTCTATGTCTTTAGCAGTGTTCTCCTTTATTTCTTTAAGTTAGTTATTAATGCACTTCTTAAAGTCCTCTATCAGCATCATGAGGTTTTTTTTTTTTTGTTTTTTTGTTTTTTTTGTTTTTTTTTATCTGAGTCTTGCTTTTTGGGTGTGTTGGGAGTATACAGGACTGGCTGAGGTGGGAATGCTGGGTACTGATTATGGTGAGTGGTCTTGGTTTCTGTTAATAATTTTCTTATCTTTGCTTTTAGCCATCTGGTAATCTCTCGAGTTAGTTGTTACAGTTTTCTCTGGTTGGAGCTTGTTTCTCCTTTGATTTTGTTAGCCTCTGTCAGCCGATCTGGGAGTCTAGTTCTCTCCTGAGTCTCAGTGGTCAGAGTACTCTCTGCAGGCAAGCTCTCCTCTTGCAGGAAAGGTGCACAGATATCTGCCATTCAGACCTGCCATCTGGCTGAAGATGAAGGCCTTAAACAGGACCTGTCCCAGAAGATGTGTTGCCTCTGCTGTCTGTGCACTTACCTGCATAGACTGGTCTCCGAGGGAAGTGAGACACAAGGTGGCTCTCTCACCTGCTCTGGTGGTCAGAGCCCTCTTGGTTGGACACCTCTCCTCTGGCGGGGAAGGTGCCCGGATGTCTGGAGCCTGAAATGGGGTCTGCCCCAGAAGCTGTGTCACTTCTGCCTGTCCCAGATGCTGTGTAGCTTCTGTAGTCTGCACTCTCACCTGCACAGACTAGTCTTGGAGGGACCTTTGACACACGATGGCTCCCTCACCTGCTCTGGTAAAACCCTCCTGAGTGGACACCTCCCCTCTTGAGAGGAAAGTGCCCTGATGTCTGGAGCCTGAAACAGGGTCTGTCCCAGAAACTGCGTTGCTTCTGTAGTCTGGTTGCTCACCCTTCGCAGTAAGCCAGCTGACCTGTGCAGATTGCTCTATGAGGGATCTGGTATTCAAGATGACTCCCTCACCTGCTCTTGCAGAACCCTCCCGGGTGGACACCTCTCCTCTGGCAGGGAAAGTGCTCAGATGTCTGGAGCCTGAAATGGCTTCTGTCCCAGAAGCTGTGTTGCTTCTGTTTGTCCCAGAAGCTGTGTCGCTTCTGTAGTTCCTGAAGACTCCTAAGTGAGTGAAGGCCAGTTTGCAATACATATGAATATTTTTTCGTTTTAAAATTTGTAGTTTAAAACATTCAGTGTGATGGCTCAGCAGGTAAAGTCACTAGCTGGCAACCTAACTTCAATATAGCTGGAGCCCATATAATGTAAAGAGAACAGGTTGCCCTCTGATTTCTCATATCTATATGTCTGACACCTCTGAATAAATGCAATTTTAAGAAGCAGCCTTGGTTTGGTTATATAAACCAAGTAAGCTTTCATAAAGTGGTTGAAACAAACAAACACACAAACAAACAGATAGCAGAATCAACAGTTTCACAAAAAGGTACCCTGTAACACCATCATCATGAGGGCAAAATTAGTTTCTAGGAGTGATAACTCAAAAGTTTTGTTTTATTTTGTTTTGTTTTGATTTGTTTTCCACTCCGAGCATAGTGTTCAGATTTGAAGAATGATCTAGTATTTCTCAGAAAGTTCAGGAAAGAACATGGTCAGGATCACAGGTCAGGAGGCCACAACATCTGCCCCAACATTCAGAGTAACTGGGTACCCCAGGATCAAGTGAAATAGGAATTCCACTCAGACAGTGGCATGGGTTCCTTCCAGTCTGAAGCTGTGCCCTGAGCATATTTTGGGTGCTGGCTAAACATACAGTCCCACAATCTCCCAGAGGAAGCTCGACTCCAAGGTGCTCTAACACACCCAGGATCACAGGTAAGGAGCCCCCAACATCTGCCTGAACACCAGGAGTAACTGGAAATCCTGAAATCCAGGGATGCAGTGATCCTCACTTGGCCAGTGGCATGAGTTCCTCCTGGTTTGAACCTGTACTTAGAGCAGACCTGGGGTGCTGGCTCTGCACTCACTCTTATAACACCCAGAGAGATCCTGACTCCTAAATGCTCTGAAATGCTCAGGATCACAGGATCACAGAGGAAGCTGAATTCCCAAGAGACTGGACACACCCAGGAACACTGGATCTCTGACATACACAAGATTGCAGTTGAGGACACAACATCTTTCTTAACACCTAGTGTTACTGGGACTCCTCACAGGAACCAGGGAAACACAACCTCCTGCTCAGCCAGAGGCACAGGTTCCTTCTGGCTTGCACCTGTTCCCAGAGAAAACCCATGGCTCTGGCTATCCACTCAACACTGTAACACCCAGAGATAGCTTGACTTCCAGGAGCTCTGACACTCCCAGGATCTCAGGATCCCAGGATCCCAGAATTAAAGGATCACGGAGACAACTGGACTCTGAGAAGTTCTGACAGAACTAGTATCACAGGAGGGAAAGGCTCCAGTCAGAGACAGCAAGGACAGGTAGCAGTAGAGATAACTAGATGGAAAGAGACAAGCACAAGAACACAAGCAACAGAAACCAAGGCTACTTGGCATCATCAGAACTCGAATCTTCCTCTACAGCAAATCCTGGATAACCCAACCACACCAGCAAAGCAAGATTCAGATTTAAAATGATATCTGATGATGATGATGATGATAGAGGACTTTAAGAAGGACATAAATAACTCTCTTAAAGAAATACAGGAGAACACATATAAAGAGGTAGAGGAAGCACAAAAATCCCTTAAAGAGTTACAGAAAAAACACAATGAAACAGGGGTAGGAATTGAACAAAACCATCCAGGATCTAAAAATGGAATTAGAAACAATAAAGAAATCAAAAAGGAAGACGACTCTGGAGATAGAAAACCTAGCAAAGAGATCAGGAGTCAAAAATGCAAGCATCAGCAACAGAATACAAGAGATAGAAGAAAGAATCTCAGGAGCAGAAGATAACATAGAAAATATTGACACAAAGTCAAAGAAAATGCAAAATGTGAAAAGCTCCTAACCCCAAACATCCAGGAAATCTTGGTCAAAATGAGAAGACCAAACCTAAGGATAATAGGTATAGAAGAGAGTAAAGATTCCAAAATTAAAGGGCTACTAAATATCTTCAATAAAATTATAGAAGAAAACTTCCCAAACCCAGAGAATGAGATGCCCATGAACATACAAGAAGCCTACAGAACTCCAAATAGATTGGACCAGAAAAGAAATTCCTCCTGCCACATAATAATCAAAATACCAAATGCACAAAACAAAGAAAGACAATTAAAAGCAGTAAGGGAAAAAGGTTAAATAACATATAAAGGCATAACTATCAGAATTATACCAGACTTCTCAACAGAGACTCTAAAAGCCAGAAGATCCTAGGAAGATGTGATTCAGACACCAAGAGAACACAAATGCCAGCCCTGGCTACTTTACCCAGCACAACTTTCAATTAACATAACTGACAAAACCAAATTTATACAATATCTCTCTGCAAATCCAGCCCTACTAGGAAAGTAAGTGTAAAACTCCAACACATGGAGGGAAACTATACCCTAGAAAAAGCAAGAAAGTAATCATCTTTAAACAATCCAAAATGAAGGTAGCCACATCAACATAATTCCACCTCTAACAACAAAAATAACAGGAAGCAGCAATCATCTTTACTTAGTATCTCTTAACATCAATTGACTCAATTCTCCAACAAAAAGGCATAGACTAACAAACTGGATATGTAAACAGGGCCCAACATTTTGCTGCATATAAGAAATGCACCTCAGAGTAAAAGGCTAGAAAATTTTTTCCAAGCAAATCATCTCAAGAAACAAGCAGGAGTAGACATTCTAATATAGAATAAAATTAATTTCAACCAAGAGTTTTCAAAAAGATAAGGAAGGACACTTCATACTCATCAAAGAAAAAATCTACCAAGATGAACTCTCAATTCTAAACATCTATGCTGCTATTACAAGGGCATTCACATTCATAAAAGAAACTTTACTAAAGCACAAAGCACACACTGCATCTCACACAATAATAGTGGAAGACTTCAAAATCCCACTCTCATCAATGGATAGATCATGGAAAGAGAAACTAAACAGAGACAAAGTGAAACTAACAGAAGTTATGAACCAAATGGATTTAAAAGGTATCTGTAGAACAAGAGAATATACGTGCTTCTCAGGTCCTCATGGAACCGTCTCCAAAGCTGACAATATAGTTGGTCACAAAACAGGCCTCAACAGATACAAGAAGATTAACATAATCCCATGTATCCTATCAAATCACCATGGACTAAGTCAGGTCTTCAATAGCAAAAAAAAACAAAAAAACAAAACAAAACAAAACAAAAAAAAACGGAAGCCCAAGTACACATGGAAGTTGAACAGTGATCTACTCAATGATGACTTGAGAAAGAAAGAAAGAAAGAAAGAAAGAAAGAAAGAAAGAAAGAAAGATATTAAGAAAGAAAGAAGTAAAGTCTTCATAGAATTTAATGAAAATCAAAACCCAACATACC
Source organism: Mus minutoides (assembly GCA_902729485.2). Classification (NCBI taxonomy): domain Eukaryota; kingdom Metazoa; phylum Chordata; class Mammalia; order Rodentia; family Muridae; genus Mus; species Mus minutoides. The sequence goes on along the minus strand of LR753351.1, from coordinate 1,491,039 downwards.
AAAACATATGGGGCTCAATGAAAGCAGTGCTAAGAGGAATAGCTTTGAGTTCCTCCAAAAAGAAACTGAAAAAAGCATACACTAACAGCTTGACAGCACCCCTGAAAGCTCTAGAAAAAAAAAGAAACAAATATACCAAAGAGGAGTGGCCAGCAGGAAATAATCAAATTAAGGATTGAAATCTACCAAGTAGAAACAAAAAGAACTATACAAAGAATCAACAAAACCAGGAGATTGTTCTTTGCGGAAATCAAAAAAGATATAGGTAACCCTTAGCCAGGCTAACCATAGGGCACAGAGACAGTATCCAACTTAACTAAATCAGAAAGGAAAGGGAGACAAAAATAACAGAAACCAAAGAATTTCAAAAAATCATCAGATCCTACTATCAAAGCCTACTCAACAAAACTGGAAAATCTGGAAGAAATGGTCAACTTTCTATACAGATATCAGGTACCAAACATAAATTAGGATCAGTTAAACTATTTAAACTGTCCTCTAACTCATAAAGATACAGAGCAGTAATTAAAAAAAAAAAAAAAAAAAAAATCTCCCAACCCCCCAAAATCCCTAGACCAGATGGGTTTAGTGCAGAATTCTATCAGAACTTTAAAGAAGAACTAATACCAATTCTCTTCAAACTATTCCACAAAATAGAAACAGAAAAAAATACTACCCAATTCATTCTATGTACCCACAATTATGTTTATACCTAAACTGCACAACACCCAACAAAGAAAGAGAACTTCAGACTTATTTTCTGTATGAATTTTGATACAAAAATACTCAATAAAATTCTTACAACCTTAATCAAAGCATACATCAAAATGATTACCCATTCTGATCAAGAATGCTTTATTGGAAGGATGGGGGATCATTCAATATATGGAAATTCACCAACGTAATCCACTGTATAAACAAATTCAAAGAAAAAATCCCACATGTTCATCTCACTAGATCCTGAGAAAGCATTTGACAAAATTAAACACACTTTCAAGGTAAAAGTCTTGTAAAGATGAGGAATTCAAAGCCCATACCTAAACAGTAAAAGTAAACATCAAACTAAATGGGGAGAAACTTGAAGCAATCACACTATAATTAGGGATAGGAAAATGCTGCCCACTCTCTCCCTACCTATTCAATATAATACACAAAGGCCTAGCCAGAACAATTAGACAACAAAAGCAAGTCAAAGGGATACAAACTTGAAAGGAAGAAGTCAAAATATCACTATTTGCATATGTATGATAGTATACTTAAGTGACCTCAAAAATTTCACCAAGGAACTCCTAAACCTGATTAACAACTTCAGCAAAGTGGCTGGATATAAAATTAACTCAAACATATCAGTAGCCTTCTTATACTCAAAGAATAAATAGGCCAAGAAAGAAATTAGGGAAATGACACCCTTCATAACAGTCACAAATAATATAAAGTACCTTGGTGTGAGTCTAACCAAGCAAGTAAAGATCTGGATGAAAAGAACTTCAAGTTTCTGAAGAAAGAAATAGAAGATTCCCAAAGGTAGAAAGATCTCCCATGCCATGGATTAGCAGGATTAATATAACACAAATGTCCATCTTACCAAAATCAATCTACAGATTCAATGCAATCTTCATCAAAATTCCAACTCAATTCTTCATAGAGTTAGAAAAGTGCAATTTTCTATCTCATTTGGAATAACAAAAAAATCCAGGATAGTGAAAACTAATCTCAACAATAAGAGAACTTCTGGGGGAATCACCATCCCTGACCTCAAGCTCTACTATAGAGCAATAATGATTTTAAAAAATGAGTGGTATTGGTACAGAGACAGGCAAGTAGATCAATGGAATAGAATTGAATGCCTAGAAATAAACCAACACACATATGGTTACTTGGTCTTTGACAAAGTATAAATGCTTCAGTATTTCTTAGCAGAGGGAACAAAATAGTCACAGGACCAAATATGGAGACAAAGTGTGGAGCAGCAAGTGAAGGAAAGGCCAAGAGAGGGGCTTTTAGGTTTAGAGAATTCATCGGTGTAATGGTGTAATTACCATTTCAGAAAATGCCCTTTGAGCCAGAGGCAGGCAGATTTCTGAGTTCGAGGCCAGCCTGGTCTACAAAGTGAGTTCCAGGAAAGCCAGGAGTACACAGAGAAACTGTGTCTATCTGGGGTTGGGGGGAACGAAAATACCCTTTGGCAACAGACACACCCATCCTATGGCTCTTTCATTCTTCTGGATCCCTCTTCCAAAATTTTTTTTAAATTTTTTATTAGATATTTTCTTCATTTACATTTCAAATGCTATCCCAAAAGTCCCCTATACCCTCCCCCCGCCCTGCTCCCCTACCCACCCATTCCCACTTCTTGGCCCTGGCCTTACCCTGTACTGGGGCATATAAATTATGCAAGACCAAGGGGCCTCAGTTCCCAATGATGGCCCACAAGGCCATCTTCTGCTACATATGCAGCTAGAGACATGAGTTCTGGGGATACTGATTAATTCATATTGTTGTCCCACCTATAGGGTTGCAGACCCCTTTAGCTCCTTGGGTACTTTCTCTAGCTCCCCCATTGGGGGCCCTGTGTTCCACTTCTGTAGTAATTCTTATAGTTTTGCAACTTACAGAAGAAGAGCATCCACTTCTGTATTTGCCAGACACTGGCATAGCCTCACAAGAGACAGCTATATCAGGGTCCTTTCAGCATAATCTTGCTGACATATGCAATAGTGTCTGGGTTTGGTGACTGATTATGGGATAGAACCCCAGGTGAGGCAGTCTCTGGATGATCCATCCTTTTGTCTTAGCTCCAAACTTTGTCTCTGTAACTCCTGAATTTTGTAGAAAATTATATAGATGTCTTATTTAGGGCCATGAACTCTTCAATCCCCTTTGATAATTTGACCACTTGAAAGTCTCTGCATTAACATATACCTGCAGTAATAAGATAATTGTCTGATGGAGGCTTAGAACAGCACTAAGCTACCAACACACCCATGAGTATTAAGAAGGTATTTTCTTATTCTTTTTCTTTTTTATTGGATATTTCTTAATTACATTTCAAATGTTATTCCCTTTCCTGGTTTCCCTCCCTCCTGGAAACACCCTATCACATCCTCCCTCCCCCTGTTTCTATGAGGGTGTTCCTTCACCCACCACCCACTCCCACCTCCCTGCCCAAGAAGGCATTTTCAAGAATAGCTATATTTAGGGAAAAACTATTTCCTAATTTATAGCAATTATAGTGGGTTTCTCTGTCCCAGTGTCTATGATCTAGTCTTTTTACAAGCTTTTGATCAGGTTTAAAGCACCATTCCAGGTATGAATTACTTTACATGGAACAGGCCTCAAATACACTCAGAAAGGAGTTAGTTATCTATATAACGTTCATGTCAACATTGGGTCCAGTGAGCACATCATATATGCTGGTCCTTATTATAGCTCTCAGGTTTCATACATGGACAAGCCTGTCAATGACTTTTCTCTCCCAGCCACCAGCATGGTACCTTCTGGCACCATGAAAACCAGTCTACAGGTAGGAAGCTTCTGTGTCCTGGGAATAAAGCTGGTGTTGTCTTCAGCAGTAGAAACTTATCAAGTTCTGCTAAAACAAAAACAAAACAAGAGAAATTGTAATATTTTTGTATTATTTTGTTTGTTTCTAGGGATTTCTTGATCAACAATTCATAGTTAGGTTTCCCACACCTTGTACTATGGGTTTTGTTTAATAATCTGTGACTTCTGCTCCTACCTCATGTAGTGTACTTTCATTTAAACTTTTAAAAAAATGTTTAATTTTTTAAATAAGCATGCAAAACAGTAGTTTCCAAATGGATTTTACAAATATATTTTGGATTAGTTATCCCTCCCTTCACTGTCTCATTGTCTCTGGCTTTCCAGTCTCTTCTCCTCTTAAGTTTTTCCATCCTCAGTATTGCTCTTTCCTTCTTCAATATCACATGTCTTCTACTACTCTCTTTCCCGTAAGGCCTTTGCTTCACACCAAACACTCAATGGTTCTGTTTTATCTTCCTGGCTTCTACAGGCATTCCATGAAAAATACACTATTCTGGCTGGCATGATGATGCATGCCTTAAATCTCAACACTTGGGAAGCTGAATTATTTGGATCTATGAGAGCTCTAGGCCAGCCTGGTCTACACAGCAAACTCCAGAACAGCCAGGAGAATATATGAAGAAATGCATTGAAATTTGCATTGGAATAACATTGTATCTGCAAATTGTTATCATTATCATGCTACTTTCACTGGATTAATTCTGCCAACACATGATCATAGGAGGCTTTCTACCTTCTGGTATCATCGTTAATTTCTTTCTTTGGTGTTTTAAAGATTTTGGTATATATATAAAATTTTGACTTTTAAAATTTGGTTTATTCAAAGATATTTTTCCTATGATGAGTGAAATTGTTTCCCTGATTTTTTTATAAGTTTGTTTGTCCTTTGGATATAAGAAGAGTAGTGATGTGGGTATGCTGATTTTCTCATCTAACACTTTGCTAAAAATATGTGTCAGCAGTATCTGTTTCCTCAAAGAGTTTTGTGGAGTTTTTCATGAATAGACTCATATTGTCTTAAAAAAGGATACTTTGTCTTCTACCTTTATGTTTGTAAACCTTTTATTTCCTTCTTTAGTGCTACAGATATTACTTAAAACACAATATTGAATTGGATGAAAAGAATAAAAGATTCTTTAAAGAACAGAGATTGGTATCACCTATTGTTTCAATAGCATTTCTTCAATTTGCTATCTTCTAATTGCCCTTGCTCCTTTGTCAATGATTATTTGGCTACAGTTTATATGGATTTCAATAGTTGAATTTGTTTTTTTTTCTCTAGCTTCCCATATTCCTGTAGTAATTCTTATAGTTTTGCAACTTACAGAAGAAGTTGTAGACTCAGGGAGTAGGTTTATCCATGCCAAGGTGAGAGAAGGTGCATAGAAATTCATAGTTCCATAACTCTCTGCAGAAGCTGAAGACCAAGTTAGGGTACCAGAGCTAAACTAAGTTTAGTTCCTGAGGCCTGAGAGGTTCCACACTTTGCAGCAGAACTTGTAAATTGAGGGAGGAGGGTTGAGGTGACCTAGGGAAATACACCATAAGGAGGTAGAGACATAAAAGTAACCAAAGCTTACCCATCATATGACACATACACACATCGATCATATAATCCATGGCAGAAACTACAGAAGCTAGAAGAATACCTGAAATGGTATAGGGTGAGGTATATAGGTACTGAGAGAGATACAGTAAACATGAGATGCTGCAGAAATAGGCATTGGGCCAGAGCTGATGCAGAGTAGAGGATTCCTATATGGAGATCCACAGCAGATAGCAGCAGAAGCAGGTATTGGCCACAGTATTGATCCTGAGACAGTGTTATTTCAGACACTCAGAAGATGAGGGATAGAGGGTATGACATTGAGAAAAAGGAAGAAAAGATCACCTGTACTTTACCACAACTTAATCCTTTACCAAATATTTAAAAAACCTACATTGAAAGAATAAAAATGATAATGTGAATATAAGAGCAATCAAAAAACAACAACAACAACAAAACAAGAAACTAACCACCAGATGCCAAATTTCCAGCATAGAAACAAAACAACACAGCACATCATATCTAAGAACTACTAATCCCATAAAATGACCCCCAATGAGGTTGCATTGGACGAGTTTCCAAAGGATTCAGAAGAATGATTATATATATGTTCAAACAACTCAAAGAACTCATGAATATACTCAAAGAGAACAAAAAGAAAGCTAAATAAAATAAGGAATTCAATTTAAGATATGAAATTGAATTCAATAAAGAGTTAGAATTATTGAAGAAAACTCAAACTGAAATGATGCTAGAAATGAAAAGCTCAATGAACCAAATAAAAAGCTCTGTGGAAAGTCCCAACAGTAGAACAGATCATGTGGAAAACAGTATCAATATTTAAAAATTAGATAGAAGAATTTAGCAAAGATACAGCATATATATATAACATGGGAGAGATTGGGACATCATGAAAAGACCAACAAATAACATAAAGCCTTGTACAAAATGTAACATCTTTACTTAAAAGAGTCACAAGGAGACTAGGGATGGAACAAGTACACGTCAACATAATCAAAGTTATGCAGTAGACAAGTATTTCTGATATCATGATAATGGATAAAAACAAAACAAAAAGAAAAGAGAACTCAATATATTCCCATTAAGATCAGCAACAATACAAATATGCCTACTCTCTCCACTCCTATTAATATTAGCTAGCATAGTCAGACAAAAGAAGGAAATGAAAGTGATATAAATAAAAGAAGTAAAAGTATTACTATTCACAGTTGATATGATTCTCTATATAAGGCACTAACAACTACATCTAAAAAGTCTTAGAGCTGAAAAACACTTTCAGCAAACTGCAGGATATAAAATTTATACACAAAAATCAGTTGTTTTCTACGTGAATATGAAAGACATTGATATTGAAAATGAAATCAGGGAAACAATCCAATTCACTATAAACACACACAGGCACACAGACAGACAGACAGACAGACAGACAGACAGACAGACAGACAGACAGACAGACACGCGCGCGCGCGCACACACACACACACACACACACACACACACACACACACACACACACACAACCTATTGCATACAAATATGGGTAGCCTGATGACAAATCTTTGAAGGCTACAACAGACCTTTATGCTGGAAACAGAGGAAGATATCAGAAGATGGAAAGATCTCTGATGCTCTTAAATCAGAAGAATGAATATTCTGAAAATGATGACCCTACCAAAATCAATTGACAAAGTCAACAAAAATCCCACCAAAATTTCAGGACCATTCAACTCAGACACAGAAAAAAAATCTTACAATTTATGCATAAACACGATAGATGAAAAATAACCAAACACATTAGCACAAAGAGCCAGAGTAATGAAACCAGTGTGGCACTATCAGAAAAACAGACAGATTGGATAATGGGGCAGGTTGAGGACCCTCATAAAAGCCCACACACGGTGTGCTTCGCATACCCCAGGACTTTAAGATCTCATCGGGGTTACGAGTGAGTGGACTTCAGCGGAGGTTTGGGGAGCAGTGGGCCAGCAGTTGACTGCAGGGGCAGGATCTGAGAATTCCGCCCCACCGGAGGCTGGGCCTGACCCAGCCAGAGCTCCACCCACCCCGCCATCTCTCCTCTGAACCCAGCGGTCGCACCTAGGGCCTGCCCTATGCTTCCCATACCCCAGGACTTTAAGATCTCATCGGGGTTACGCGTGAGTGGACTTCAGTGGAGGTTTGGGGAGCAGTGGGCCAGCAGTTGCCTGCAGGGGCAGGATCTGAGAATTCCGCCCCACCAGAGGCTGGGCCTGTCCCAGCCAGAGCTCCACCCACCCCGCCATCTCTCCTCTGAACCCAGCGGTCGCACCTAGGGCCTGCCCTGTGCTTTGCATACCCTAGGACTTTAAGATCGCATCGGGGTTACGCGTGAGTGGAGTTCAGCGGAGGTTTGGGGAGCAGTGGGCCTGCAGTTGCCCACAGAACAGTGGGTCCTTTCTGGTCTGCACCATCGCCAGGTCCCCTCAGGAAGAGATGGCAGGAGGCAAGCGTAAGAACAGAAGCAACAGAACCCAAGGGTACTTGGCATC
>LR753351.1:1424687-1481231 GCA_902729485.2 Mus minutoides | reverse complement strand
CTCAATCCAAAGGATGGACCCAATGACTGCAGCTGCCAGGGATCCATCCCACAATCAGTCACCAAACATAGACACTATAGCATATGCCAGCAAGATGGTGCTGAAAGGGCCCGGATATAGAGGTCTCAGGGGAAAATATACCAATGCCTGGCAAACATGGAGGTGGAAGCTCACGGTCAGCTACTAGATGGAACACAGGAAGTACCACCAATGTGTACATTTAATGTTTATTAAGTACCGCTTCTTGGCCTTTTAGCTAAGATCAAGTGTAAAGATATCATATGGAAACAAACTATAAGCTAATTAAAACTATAATTTCAAAAAGGTTTTCAGTGGTGGTACAGTTCCCAAGGAAGAAGGAACTAGAGAATGTACCCAAGGAGGTGAAGGGGTCTTCAACCCTATAGGTGGAAGAATAACCATGAACTAACTAGTACCCCCTGGGCTCACGTCTCTAGCTGCATATATAGAAGAGGATGGCCTAGTTGGCCATCAGCGGGAAGAGAGGCCCCTTGGTTATGCAGACTTTATATGCCCCAATACAGGGGAACGCAGGGGCCAAGGGGTGGGAGTGGGTGGGTAGGGGAGCAGGGCCGGGAGGGGGGAGGATATAGGGAACTAGCTGGATAACACTTGAAATGTAAATGAAGAAAATATCTAATAAAAGTAGTAAAAAAAAAAACAAAAAAACCAGCCCACACACCTACACCTGATATTTGATAAAAAATAAACATTAAATGTACACATTGGGAAAATGCAGCATCTTGATGTTGTGAAAGCTGGATTTCAACATTCAGAAATGTAATGAAACCCTTATCACTTACCCTGTACAAAACAACTCCAATCAAGGACTTCAGCATAAGACCTGGTACCCTGAAACTGATAGAACAAAAGGAGGGAGCATGATTCAACTCATAGGCATAGATAAGAAAATATTAAACAGGACTCAGGAATACAGGAAGACCAACAAATGGCAGACATGATCTTATGCAATAAAAATATAATGGCAGAAATCTTTGCCAACTGTACATTTGACAGGGAACTATTGTCTCAAATATAAAAGAAGTCAAAGAACTAAGCTCTCAAACCCAAACCTTCCAACTATTAAATGGGCTAATAAATTGAACATATATTTTTGAAAGGAAAAGACACAAATGACCAATAAAATATATGAAAACAATGGTCAACATCCTTTGCATTAGGGAGATGAAAATTAACTCTTTTGAGATTTCACTTCAGTCAGAACGGCTAACATTAAGAAAACAAATGACAACTAGTGAGTTAACTCAGACCCAGAATTTAAGTACCACCTGTTCTTCTCTGTCATAGGTAGATCACAGTTTTTATTTTTAAACATATACTCACGAACAGAGAATGCCTATAGAGATAAGTTGCCAAAAAATAAAGGTTTGTTTGAGAGAGAGAGAGAGTTGCTGATGTCTCAATGCATGAAGTATGAAAATAGAAGCAATACTTGTGGTACCAAGGTTTTAAAAGGAATGAGGTGAGGGTTGGGAGAAAATAGGGTATAGTAGGACCTTAACCATTTCATTAAATTAAGACTTTATAAAGATATCATATGGATCGCTTCTTGGCCTTTTAGCTAAGATCAAGTGTAAAGATATCATATGGAAACAAACTATAAGCTAATTAAAACTATAATTTCAAAAAGGTTTTCAGTGGTGGTACAGTTCATTGCTGGATAATACCAATACCTAAACTAGGTTATTAAATGAAAATTTTAATGTCAGTTTTGGGACACCTCCCAATGATTATTGGACAGAATGTCCCTAAAGATCCTTAAAACTTCACAAATTATGGCCATTGCTCTTGTTTGTCCACTAGAAGTGAATGGTTAGTCCCTCTTCCAGAATACGAATAAACTATAATAAAGCAGAAATGGAAGCATTCTCCATGTTAGTTATCCTTCATGGTTCTGGAAGCTGTTATGCAAGACACTAGGGGAGAAAAATCAACATTTTTTTTTTATAGCTTTGCTCATTTGATGCTGTAATAACAACTTACTATAAAAAAGTGTTTATTGACAAAATACTTACATGACTGTTGGGAGAGGAGCACTAATCAATTGGTTTCTGATTTGGTATGAAGTCTGCTTAGTAGAATGAGAATTCATGCCTGGTACTATCTACCTGGTCAAAGGCCATAGTATCAGATCAAAACCACCAAGAGTAGAATTACTATTATTTTTACTGCTAAATGTCCATGTTGTCGATCTTCCTTCTAGAAACTTATAATTTGTCTTTATACTCACAGATAAGTTCTGTGCTCCACCTTTGTTAAAGAAACTTCTTTTTGTAGTGAACTGTGGTTAATGTAGAGGCTAATGGCTTGACATTTACTAAGAGCAAGTAACTTTTGAATGCTTACCCTTAAAGTGGGCACCCAAGGCTCAGAGAACATTGAAGAAGAGGAGGCAGAAAGAATGTAGGAGCTTGATGATATAGAAGATGATGTAGAAGTGATGATATATAAGTGATGTCTTAACAAATACAATATGACCATAGTCATATATAAAGAACTTATATAATGAACTCATAACAGCTGTTTCTGCCTACATAAAGCCTCTTCAAGAATGTGATTAATAAACGTTTAGCCATAGATATAATGTGGTTCATGGGGTCCTATCCAGGAGATTTAATGGTAGTCATAGGGAAACTGAAAAAGACAAAGTTTCTTTCAATGTGGTATATCATGTACTGTTGTGAGTTACAGCATGTTCTGATTAGTGGATGGATAACTTCTTGCCAACGCCTATTGGAGTGGCCCTGCTTAAACTCCATGTGTTACAAGTAACCACAACCAAACATAAAGATATGAAAGTAGAATGAAGATATTAAATGAGGATGATGGGAACTGGTGGAAATGGAAGGATGATTAGAAAGAGTGGAAGTAAGAAGAAAGACCAGGGTGTGGATACTTCGTTCCTCCTTAGAATAGGGAACAAAATACCCATGAAAGGAGTTGCAGAGACAAAATTTGGAGCTAAGATGAAAGGATGGACTATCCAGAGACTACCCCAACCAGGGAATCCATCCCATAATCAGTCACCAAACCCAGACACTATTGCATATGCCAGCAAGAGTTTGCTAAAGGGACCCTGATATAGCTGTCTCGTATGAGGCTATGCCAGTGACTGGCAAATACAGAACTGGATGCCCCCAGTCATCTATATGATGGAACACAGGACCCCCAATGGAGAAGCTAAAGAAAGTACATCAGGAGCTGAAGGGGTCTGCTCCTAAAAGAGAAGCAACAATATGAACTCACCAGAACCCCCAGAGCTCATGTCTCTAGCTGCATATGTAGCAGAAGATGGCATGCTACCATCATTGGGAAGAGAGGCCCCTTGGTATTGCAAACTTTATATGCCCCAATATAAAGGGGAACACCAGGGATAATAAGTGGGAGTGGGTGGGTAGGGGAGCAGGGCGGGGGAGTGTATAGGTAACTTTCAGGATAGCATTTGAAATGTAATGAAGAAAATATCTTGAGAGAGAGAGAGAGAGAGAGAGAGATAGAAAGAGAGAGAGAGAGAGAAAGAGAGAGAGAAAGGCTTAGTGTGACCAGAATGTAATTCTTGCATGTATATGATTCAAGAGAAATTAATTTAAAATTAAGACTTTCTGGAAGTAACAAAAAGAATTATACTATTAACTATTTACCTAAAAATTAAAAAGCCTATAATATAAATGATTCTGTATATAAATAAATCTATATACTTTTGATGAACTTTTTTCATCTGGGCTGACAATGCTCTTTACAAAAGCCAAAGATTACTTAATAAAATCTCTAAATCAGATGTTCAAATGCCTCTTTTGAGTTGTTGGCCAGGGCTGTCCAAGAAATGCCCAAAACATGCAGACTATTGTTGTTGTCCTTGGTTGCTCCCTGACCCAGAGATGGAAGAAAAGAACCTATTGGTGAGAATAATATGCACTTTAGACACAGGGTGCACAGAATCCTGAACTGGAACTGACCTGAATATTTTTACTTTGAGCACTATCTTAAATAATATAAGAAGATGCCATGAAAGCTTCCAAATGAGGGAGGTGACCATTAGTCCTACTCAGAATGATATCAACCACCAGCACACCAAGATTATCCTATGGGTAAAGTAGTAAAATATGTATTTTGGTGGTAACCAGCAGCTTTCTAATTCTATTTAAGACATGCTGTATAAGGAAAAAATAAAAACTATCTGGTGCTGGAAACCTAGCAAGGTACTCATTACTAGTGATGTCATGGATATTGGAGGATAACCTACAACTACCATTTTAGTAGACCAGTATAATTCATAATCACAATCTTAATATTTGTCCCAGTATGCACAGATAAGTGCAATCCTCAGTCCAGTTCTAATGGATATATCTACAAAATAATGTCATACCTAAGGCTCAAGGAATATTGAAAAGAAGGTGTAATAAGGTTGTAAGAGTCTAAAGATCAGTTTTCTGTGAGATTGTGTCTCCTACCAAAGTCAGAAGTTATACTCGTAAAATCTCTCCAACGTGACTGCCCAAATGTGAGCTGAACAAGGATGACAGTGGGCATGTCAACATAGATGGGGAAAAAAATCCCATAAGACTTTAACCCTATATAATAAACCATAGGCAATTGAGTTAATCTACGAGAAGGAGAGGTGATTTTCCCCAGGGACAAGCACACCAATTTGCTGTCTGGCAACGAATGATCATCCCAGAAATCATATATACAAGTAACATTATATGGACTGAGTAGGTTATATTTAGGAAAATGTATATATACACATACATGTATACAATAACAATTACTGAAAAAGTCCATAAATTTGAAAGAAAAATAGTAGGGGGTATATAAGGTTTAGAGGGAGAAAAAGAAGGGAGAGGTGTTATAATTGAATTATAAGCTTAAAAGTAAAAATAATAAAAATTAAGAAAAATATCTAAACACACACCCCCCCCACATACACAAACACATCCTCCTCCCTTGAGTTCTTTTTGTTGCTTTATTCAGAATTTATTTAAAGAAGGAATTATTTTTAATCTAGCATCTTGCGATATGAAATTTCATTTTATAAACAAATATTTAATACAATAATGAGAAAGTTCTATCTGTACATTAAATCAAATCTCCTGAGGTTCTTAATTAGACTTGTTTTTTTTTTTTTAATTTGGTTTAGTTACTGACACTTAAAAAGCGATTTAAATAGCATTTTAGAAATGATCTCAACTTTTCAGTGACCAAGGCTGTCTTTCCAGTTTTTTTTTTTCAATTAGTAAGGTTTTGTTAAAACTATGAAAAAGCAACGCATACGTCAGACTATCTGGACATAATTTCTGGTTTGCCAAATAAAAGTTTTAGGATCTCTCAGCCAAGAGACTTAACACCTCTATGCTTCAACCTCCATTTCTATAAAATTAGGACAAAGGAGATAGCCCAGAGAGTTTTTGACACTAAATGAGTTAAGTTTTAATCTTTTAAATCTTTTAAAGTATCTGGCACCCAGTTATTACTATGCATACATTTTCAATTTCCAAGTTTAAAAATCAAAATTCTCTAAATTATTGTAAGTCTTCTTGAAATGAAAAATGGCTACTTTTATGCATTGGTTTGGTTAGGCTCTCACAGGACTTCTACAGTATGGCAATAGTTTTGGTTTAAGGAAGATCTTTTATTTTTCTTATCTTTTTGAGATTATAATATAACTACATAATTTCTTCCTTCCATTTATTCCCTCCAAACTCTCTCCCATAATCTTGCCTTGCTCTCTTTCAAATTCACAAATTTACAGTCTCTTTGTTAACAACATGGTATATATATATATATATATATATATATATATATATATATATATATATAAAAACTTGATATATTGTTATTGATGTAACATACTTGTGTGTATAGTTTTAGGGCTGACTATTTGGTATTGCATAACCAATTAATATACTTAAGAAAGACCTATTATAGGTACCCTCATTCCTGTGTATTTGTTACTCATTAAAGTATCAAATATGTATTTCATTTCATTAGAAAAAATCAATTTTCTCTTTAAATGTAGCCCACCAAAGTTCATTTATGTACTGTAGATTAACATATGGAAGTGAATTCCAATGTGGATCAAATCAGATTTCCAAATTATGTGAACTGGATTAGTCTTCTGAGCAAGCAAACCCTGCATATGCTACTGTCTTTGACCTCTTTTATATGAATCAGATACAGCTAATTGAGAGATGAAGGCATGTGATTTCTTTAGATGCTTGCAGCTGTGAAGAATTTTCTATAAGTCATTTAAATGTGAACATACAGACTATATTTTCAAGTGAAAAATGTCAAGTGAAAAAGGACTTTACACTTATTATCAGACTCTGCAAACTCTGGGTATTAGAATCATAAAGATCATGTTATCACATGGATATCCAGTTATGTTATTATGTGGACCCCAGTTTTACTAGTTAGGTCCAACATCATGGACACTTCAACACTAAGATCATTTGATCTCTGATCATGTGGATGCTAATATGATGTGGTGGGTTCACTTTTTTCCAGGAATATGAAGACTGTATACTCCCATATCCTATATGCAATCCCTTTTTATCATGTAAACCTTTCACTTATATGAGTTCAACTCTTTCTATTAGATGAAGGTTGTTTGCTCCTAAACAGTGAAGGTCATATGTGGTCATGTGATTTAACATGTATAGTCATATGCCAAAACCAGCCTTTGAAGTCTCTTTAAAGTCTCTTATTCATCTGTTGGTTCTAGATGCAAAATACTTTAAATATACTTCCTATTTAGTAATTTGATTTAGATTCACTTATATCAAAGATATATTGTCAAAACAATGTTCAAGACTCATTAGAATTTCTCTTTAAAGGTCTCTAGAGATAGCTCAGTGGATAGGAACACTGACTGCTCTTCAATAGGTCCTTAGGTCACTTCTCAGCAACCACATGGTGGCTCACAACCATCTGTAATAGGATCTACTCACATACATAAACATAAAATCTTTAATTTCTTTTTGTTTAACAAACATTAGCCCTTTTCTTTGTCTCTGCAGACATGTTGATGTATTAACTGAAAAATAATAGTTGTCTATAGTTATGTAGTACAACATAAATTTTCATATAAGCAAACACTTTGAAATGTCTAAATTTTAGTAATTGGTATATAATTACCTTAGATAAGTATTAAGATTTTGTGGTGAGAATATTTTAAAAACTACTCTTAGCAAGTATTGATTAGATACTGTGTTATAAAGAAGAGTTTTAGAATCCTGATCTATGTGAAACTTTGGTGAGGCTCTGGGGAGTGGTGTTCTAGGGAAAGGGGTACTAGTAAATATTAACATATTTCTTGAAATATTTAGTATTAAATAGTCTAAAGCCAAGGTCACAAGCTAAATACCATAATGTTTTACAGGAGGCTGATTGAAAGTGGAGAAATTAACAAGAGAAAAAGACGGGTAACCAGTTTAGAGCCAGTGCTGTTCTACCAGAGGTCTAGAATTCAGTTTGAAGCATGCATGTTAGGTGGCCCACAACTCTGTAGCTCTAGCTCCAGAGGATATGAAACCCTCTTGTCTTCCAAGGCAACCTCCATGCATGCTTTTATGCTCCACATGCATGTCTATATATAGGCAGGCACACACACACACACACAAAATAACTTCATAGAATATGAGTTTTTGATTACAGTAAAGTATTTGTGTGTTTAATATACTACACCCACTATACACACATGGAGAGAGAGAGAGAGAGAGAGAGAGAGAGAGAGAGAGAGAGAGAGAGAGAGGGGGGGGGGATTATTTCTGCCCTGGAGCTATTGTTAGGAAGTAAATGACAGTAAAGAATGCAGAAACAGAATGGTGAAGGCAACAAACTCAATGACCTTTTAACTCTTGATGCTTACCACTTTCCAGGAGAAGATTACAAAAGCTCAGTGGGGCCCTCTGCTTCACACTGCTCCTCTATTTATTTAGCCATTTGTCTATTGGCCAACCATATCTATTCAGTGTGATGGCCAGAGTTAATTCTTTGTTGCATTGTTTTCTTTGTTTTGTACTTACCCTTTCATGACTTTGTGATAATCTCCTCTGCTCTTCCTCTAACTAGGTTGTTCGATATTTGTCTTGTTTTTATCACCAAAGAAAAAAAATTGCATTATTGAGATTTATTTGCTAATGAATGATTATATTCTACTACCTATCTATTTCCTACCTCCATTAACATGCCTTTCCTTTTCATAATCTCCTTTCCAGTCTCATGAGCAACAACCAGCAAAAGAAGAAAAGGAATGAGGGATATTGTCAACAGGACAAAAGGGCCACCAACGGACTGGGAAAGGATCTTTACCAATCCTAAATCAGATAGGGGACTGATATCCAATATATATAAAGAACTCAAGAAGGTGGACACCAGAAAATCAAATATCCCCATTAAAAAGTGGGGCACAGAGTTAAACAAAGAATTCTCAACTGAGGAATACCGAATGGCTGGGANGAAGCTCACGGTCAGCTATTAGATGGAACACAGGGTTCCCAAGGAAGAAGGAGCTAGAGAAAGTACCCAAGGAGCTGAAGGGGTCTTCAACCCTATAGGTGGAAGAATAACCATGAACTAACTAGTACCCCCTGGGCTCGTGTCTCTAGCTGCATATATAGAAGAGGATGGCCTAGTTGGCCATCAGTGGGAGGAGAGGCCCCTTGGTTATGCAGACTTTATATGCCCCAATACAGGGGAACGCCGGGGCCAAGGGGTGGGAGCGGGTGGGTAGGGGAGCAGGGCCGGGAGGGGGGAGGATATAGGGAACTTTTTGGATAACACTTGAAATGTAAATGAAGAAAATATCTAATAAAAGTTGAAAAAAAAAGAGTTGGAGGAAGATGGTGATCTGAGAAGAAAAACCTAATGACATATATTTAGACTAATAAAATGATTAAACCTATTACTTTGTATGCCAAACAAAAAATTAAAAGTAAATTAAAACTAAATTAATAAACTAAGTTATATATATATATATATATATATATATATACATATATATATATATATATATATATATTCTAGATGCACAATAGATTTCTTTTAGTATAAACCTATATTGCATAATGAATGACCACCTAAAGTAACTGTAATCATGAAAAGATTGCCACTATTATCTGACTATGTTCAAATTAAGGACCCCAGAAACATGATGACAATTTCATTTTTTAATAATAAAATTTATTTTAAAATATACAACTCAGTATTGACATTTTATAAGTCATCAAAAATCAGTAAATGCCTCTTAAAATATACATGATATCTTCTAAAGCTAAAAGTAATATGCACTCAACCAGTTTATAAAATCATTTTGGAACATTAAACATGATAGAAGTAGAAAAAAATCTCTTGTGAAGTCCTCTATGAAAAGAAATTGTGACAAGTTCCTTATTAGACAGAAACCATTCCATCTCCAAGGGAGAATATGCAGCATTACTGTGGCTTCCTAGAATGACTTGGGTAGTGTTCCTTCTGTATCCTTCTATTGAATAGTTTGAAGAGTAATGGTATTAGGTCTTTTTGAAGGTGTTTTTTGTTTGTTTGTTAGTTTGTTTGTTTGTTTTTGTTTTTTGAGACAGGGTTACTAAGTATAGCCCTGGCTGTCCTGGAGCTCACTTTGTAGACCAGGCTGGCCTCGAACTCAGAAATCCAGCTGCCTCTGCCTCCCGAGATGATGGTGCACGCCTTTAATCCCAGAACTAGGGAAGCAGATGCAGGCGGTTATCCCTTTTCATTTCTGATTTTGTTAATGTGGGTACTGTTTCTCTGTCCTCTGGTTAGTCTGGATAAGGGTTTATCTATCTTGTTGATTTTTTCAAAGAACCAGCTCCTGGTTTTATTGATTCTTTGGATAATTATTTTTGTTTCTACTTGGTTGATTTCAGCCATGAGCTTGATTATTTCCTGCCCTCTATTACACTTGGGTGTATTTGCTTCTTTTTGTTCTGGAGCTTTCAGGTGTGCTTTCAAGTTTCTTGTGTAAACTCTCTCCCGTTTCTCTTTGGAGGAACTCAAAGCTATGAATTTTCCTCTGAGCACTGCTATCATTGTGACCCATAAGTTTGGGTATGTTGTGTCTTCATTTTCATTAAATTCTCAAGTCTTTTTTTTTTTCTTTATTTCTTCCTTGACCAAGTTATCATTGAGTAGATTGTTGTTCAGCTTCCACATGCATGTGGGCTTTCTGTAGTTTTTGTTGCTATTGAAGACCAACCATAGTCCATGTTGATTTGATAGAATGCATGGGGACTATTTCAGTCTTTTTGTATCAGTTGAGGCCTGTTTTGTTATAGATTATATGGTCAATTCTGGAGAAGGTACCAAGAGGTGTTGAGAGGAATGTATATTCTTTTGTTTTAAAATGAAATGTTCTATAAATATCTGTTAAATACATTTGGCCATAACTTCTGTTAGTTTCACCATTTCTCTATTTAGTTTTTGTTTCCCTGATCTGTCCTTTGCTGAGAGTGTGGTGTTGAAGTGTGTGAGGTACAATGGGTGCTTTGAGCTTTAGTAAAGTTTCTTTTATGAATGTGGGTGCCCTTGCATTTGGAGCATAGATGTTCATAATTGAGAGCTCTACTTGGTAGATTTTTCCTTTGATGAGTATGAAGTGTTCTTCCTTATCCTTTTTGATAACTTTTTGGTTGAAAGTTGCTGTTATTAGATATTAGAATAAATACTCCAGCTTGTTTCTTGGGACTATGTGCTTTGAAAATTGTGTTTCAGTCCCTTATTCTGAGGTAGTTTGTCTTTGTCACTGAGGTGCATTACAACAAAATGCTAGGTCTTCTTTACATATAGTCTGTTAGTCTACACCTTTTTGTTGGAGAATTGAGTCCACTGATGTTAAGAGATACTAAGAAATAGTGATTGTTGCTTTCTGTTATTTTTGTTGTTACAGATGGAATTATGTTTGTGTGCCTATCTTCTTTTGGGTTTATTGAAAGATTACGTTCTTGCTTTTTCTAAGGTGCAGTTTCCCTCCTTTAGTTTTCCACCTCTTATCCTATATAGGGCTGGATTTGTGGAAAGATATTTTGTAAATTTGTTTTTGTCATGGAATATCTTAGTTTCTTCATTTATGAAAATTGAGTTTTGCTTGGTATAGTAGTCTGAGCTGGCATCTGTGTTCTCTTAGGGTCTGTATGACATCTGTCCAGGATCTTCTGGCTTTCATAGTCTCTGTTGAGAAGTCTGGTATAATTCTGATAGGTCTGCCCTTATATGTTACTTCAACTTTTTCCCTTACTGATTATTCTTTCTTTGTTTTGTGCAGTTGGCATTTTGACTATTATGTGATGGGAGGAATTTCTTTTATGGTCCAATCTATTTGTAAATCTGTAGGCTCTTTGTATGTTCATGGGCATCTTTTCCTTTAGGTTAGGGACGTTTTCTTCAATAATTTTTTTGAAAATATTTACTGGTCCTTTAAGTTGGGAATCTTCGCTATCTTTTTTTTTTTATTATTAGAAATTTTCTTTATTTACCTTTCAAATGTTATCCCCTTTCCTAGTTTATCTCTTCACCCCTCCCCCTGTTCACCAAGCCACCTGCTCCTGCTTCCTGGCCCTGGCATTTCTCTACACTGGGGCACAGAACATTCACAGGACCAAGAGCATCTCCTCCCATTGATGACCAACTAGAACATCCTCTGCTGCATATGCAGCTAGAGCAATGAATCCCACCATGTGTTTTCTCTGGTTGGTAGTTTAGTGCCAGGGAGCTCTGGGGGTACTGGTTAGTTCATATTCTTGTTCCTCCTATGGAGCTGCACATTGGTACTTAACATGTAGAAGAGTGTGAATTGATCCATTCTTATCTCCTTGTACAAAGTTCAAGGCCAAGTGGATCAAGGACTTTCACATAAAAGCAGAGACACTGAAAATCGTTGAGGAGTGAGTGCAGAAGAGGGTCTAGCATATAGCACAGGGGAAAAATTCCTGAACAGAACACTTGTGGCTTGTGCTGTAAGATCAAGAATTGACAGATGGGACATTATAAATTTGCAAAGCTTCTGTAAGGCAAAGGACACTGTCAGTAAGACAAAAAGGTAACCAACAAATTGGCAAAAGGTCTTTACCAATCCTAAATATGACAGAGGGTCCTTGAAAGTATTGCCATATTATACATTTAAAATATCCATGCTACTATCCAATATATATACAAAGAACTTAAGAAGTTAGATTCCAAAAAACCAAATAACCCTATTAAAAATGGGGTACAGAGCTAAACAAAGAATTCTCAATTGAGGAATACTGAATGGCTGAAAAACACCTGAAAAAATATTCAGTATCCTTAGTCATCAGGGAAATGCAAATCAAAACAACCCTGAGATTCCACCTCACACCAGTCAGAATGGCTAAGATCAAAAACTCAGGTGACAACAGATGCTGGTGAGGATGTGCTGAAAGAAGAACACTCCTCCATTGCTGGTGGGATTTCAAGCTGGTACAACCATTCTGGGAATCAGTTTGGAGGAGCCACAAATACCAGTCCTGGGCATATACCATGAAGATGTTCCAACATGTATTAAGGATGCATGCTCCATTATGTTCATAGAAGCCTCATTTATTATAGCCAGAAGCTGGAAAGAACCCAGATGTCCCTCAATAGAGGAATGGATACAGAAAATGTGGTACATTTGTACAATGGAGTACTACTCAGTTATTAAAAACAATGAATTTATGAAATTCTTAGGCAAATGGATGGATCTGGAGAGTATCATCCTGAGTGAGGTAACCCAATCACAAAAGAACACACATGATAAGTACGCACTGGTAAGTGGATATTAGTCCAGAAACTCAGAATACCCAAGATACAATTTGCAAAACACATGAAACTCACGAAGAAGGAAGACCAAAGTGTGGATACTTTAATCTTGCTTAGAAGTGGGAACAAAATACCCATGAAAGGAGTTAAAGAGAGAAAGTTCAGAGCAGAGACTGAAGGACGGACCATTCAGAGACTGACCCACCTGGGCATCCATCCCATAAACAAGCACCAAACCCAGACACTATTATGGAAGCCAACAAGTGCTTGCTGACAGGAGCCTGATATAGCTGTCTCCTGAGAGACAGGATCTGCTCCATGATGCCAGTGACTAACAAATACAGATGTGGATGCTCCCAGCCATCCATTGGATGAAGCACAGGGTCCTTAATGAAGTAGCTAGAGAAAGTACCCTTTGCTGTCTTATATACCTATTATCTTTAGGTTTCATCTTCTCACTCTGTCCTGGATTTCCTGGATGTCTTAGGTTAGGAGCTATTTGTATTTTGCATTTTCTTTGACTTTTGTGTCAATATTTTCTATGGTGCCTATTTCCCCTGAGATTTTCTCTTCTGTCTCCAGCATTCTGATGGTTATGCTTGTATCTCTGACTCCTGATTTCTTTCCTAGGTTTTCTATCTCTCATATTGTCTTCCTTTGTTTCTATTTCTATTTTTAGATCCCGGATTGTTTTGTTAAATTTTTGACCTATTTCATTGTGTTTTCCTGTAATTCTTTAAGGAATTTTTGTGTTTCCTCTTTAAGGGCTTCTATCTGTTTCCCTGTGTTCTCCTGTATTTCTTTAAGGGAATTATTTGTGTCTTTCTTAAAGTCCTCTATCATCACCATGAGATTTGATTTTAAATCAGAGTCTTGCTTTTCTGGTGTGTTGGGGTATCCAGGGTTCATTGTGGAGGGAGAACTGGGTTCTGATGTTGCCAAGTAGCATTGTTTCTTTTGCTTATGTTCTTGCCCTTTCCTCTCACCATCTAATTATCTTTGGTGTTAGCTGGTCTTGCTGTCTTTGACTGTGGCTTGTCACTCCTACAAGCCTGTGCATGAGTACTCCTGGGAGACCAGGAGGAGTTCTCTCCAGGAGGAATTGGGGTATGGAGAGCGGTGGTGCAGGGTTAGCTCCAGGGTATGGATGGATACTGGAAGGATCCTGTCCTCTGCGGTTCCTTGGTTCCTGCATCCTCATGTTCTGAGCGGGTCACTCATGGGCCAGTAATTTGAGCAGAAGTGATGGTCTTCTCTGTGCTCATAGGTGTGTAGGTACTTCTGGGAGATCAGCTCTCTCACTCTCCCGGTGGCATTTGGGTATAGAGGGCTGTGGCACAGGATCTGCTCCATGATGCCAATTTCTATAGATAACTCTAATTCTTAATTTTAGAAATCTTTTTTATTGCATTGAGTCACTTCTCCAAATTATCATTATAACTACCTACTCTTGCATAAACAAAGGAGTGTAGAGGTTCTGGCAAAAAAATATGGCTATTTCATTATTATTTTTTTAAATCAAAATAGCACCTTATTATTAGCTGGGGTAAGGCTCTCTACTCACATAATCATTGCTTGCAAAGTGGTTACACAACAAACCACTTGAACTTAGAAGCAAAAATAAACATTTTGTTATACCTATGGGTTATGTATGTGAGTTTGTCAGGGACATAGAGAGGATGTTCTATTTCTGTTCCATAATGTTTGAGGCTTCAGTTGGGAAGCCGGGAGAGCTGAGGTGAATCTATGGCTATCATTTCGAACCACCTGCAAGTTGGTTGATCCTCTTGTTGGTTGGTGACAGCTGTCCACTAAGATCTCAGCAGGAGCCAAAGGCCATCACTCTTCTCTGCATATCTTTGGACTGGGCTTCTTCACAGCAAAATGTCCAGATGTCGAGAACGAATGTTTTAAGATAATCAGGGAGATGTTTATGTCTCAGCATTAGGAGTTATGCAGGATCACTTTGGTCATAGACTCAAGACTGGCTAAAATTCAAGATAAGCTGACACCGATCTACTTGATCTCCTTGTTGGATAAGAATATTAAAGTTCCATTGTAGAAAGAACACATGGTATAGGAGTTATTGTTGTAGCTGGTGTGACTGGATTTATATCAGTGGTTCTCAACCTGTAGGTCATACCTCCCTAAGGGGTTGAGCATCCTTTCACAGAGGTACCATATTAAATATCCTGCATACCATATATGTACATATGATTCACAACAGTAGCAAAATGGTAGTCGTCAAGTACCAGTGAAATGCTTTCTTGGTTGGGGTCGCGACAAGAGGAACTGTATTGAAGGGCTGCAACATTAGGAAGGTTGAGAACCACTGCTTTAGATGAAGATATAGTTTATTAGAGTGGAGAACTCTGATAAGCTATACTAGGCATAGACTATATATCCTGCTTAGCGTTCTTCCTACAGATAGCCACATGGCTCACTGCCTCAGTAACATAAAATATTTGGTTAACTTTCTTTTTTATTTTTTTTCCAATTTTTATTAGCTATTTTCTTAATTTACATTTCAAATGCTATCCCAAAAGTCCACTATACACTCCCCCATCCCCCACCCTGCTCCCCTACCCACCCACTCCCACATCTTGGCACTGGCGTTCCCCTGTACTGGGGCATATAAGTTTGCAAGACCAAGGTGCCTCTCTTCCCAATGATGGCCAACTAGGCCATCTTCTGCTACATATGCAGCTAGAGACATGAGCTCTGGGGGTACTGGTTAGTTCATACTGTTCTTCCACTTATAGGGTTGGAGACCCCTACAGCTCCTTTAGTACTTTCTCTAGCTCCTCCATTGGGAACCCTGTGTTCCATCTAATAGCTGACTGTGAGCATCCACTTCTGTGTTTGCCAGGCACTGGCATAGCCTCACAGGAGACAGCTATATCAGGGCCCTTTCAGCAAAATCTTGCTGGCATATTGAATAGTGTCTGCATTTGGTGGCTGATTACAGGATGGATCCCTAGCTGCTACAGTCACTGGTTGGTCCATCCTTTTGTCTCAGCTCCACACTTGATCTCTGTAACTCCTTCAATGTATGCTTTGTTCCTATTCTAAGAAGAGGCAAAGTGTCTACACTTTGGTTTTCATTCTTCTTGAGTTTCATGTGTTTTGCAAATTATATCTTGGGCAATCTAATTTTCCGGGCTAATATCCACTAATCATTGAGTACATGTTATGTGAGTTCTTTCGTGATTGGATTAACTCACTCAGGATGATACTCTCTAGATCCATCCATTTGCCTAAGAATTTCATAAGTTCATTGTTTTTAATAGCTCAGAAGTACTCCATTGTGTAAATGTACTGCATTTTCTATATCCATTCCTCTATTGAGGGACATCTGAGTTCTTTCCAGGTTCTGGCTAATATAAATAAGGCTGCTATGAACATAGAGGAGCATGTGTCCTTATTACCAGTTGGAACATCTTCGGGATATAAGCCCAGGAGAGGTATTGTGGGATCTTCTGGTAGTACTATGTCCAGTTTTCTGAGGAACCACCAGACTGATTTCTAGAGTGGTTGTACAAGCTTGCAATCCCACCAACAATGAAGGCGTATTCCTCTTTCTCCACATCCTCGCCAGCATCTGCTGTCACCTGAATTTTGATCTTAGCCATTTTGACTGGTGTGAAGTGGAATCTCAGGGTTGTTTTGATTTTCATTTCCCTGATGATTAAGGATGCTGAACATTTTTTCAGGTGCTTCTCAGCCATTCGGTATTCCTCAGTTGAGAATTCTTTGTTTAGCTCCGTGCCTCATTTTTTAATGGGGTTATTTGATTTTCTGGTGTCCACCTTCTTCAGTTCTTTATATATATTGGATATTAGTCCCCTATCTGATTTAGGATTGGTAAAAATCCTTTCCCAATCTGTTGGTGGCCTTTCTGACTTATTGACTGTATCCTTTGCCTTACAGAAGCTTTTCAACTTTATCAGGTCCCATTTGTCAATTCTTGATCTTACAGCACAAACCATTGCTGTTCTATTGAGGAATTTTTCCCCAGTGCCTGTATCTTCCAGGCATTTCACCACTTTCTCCTCTATAAGTTTCAGTGCTTCTGGTTTTATGTGGAGTTCTTTTAAACCACTTAGACTTGACCTTAGTACAAGAAGATAAGAATGGATCAATTCCCATTCTTCTACATAATAACCGCCATTTAAAAAAATTGTCCATTTCATCCAGATTTTCCAATTTTTTTGAATATAGTCTTTTGTAGAAGGATTTGATGGTGTTTTGGATTTCCTCAGGATCTGTTGTTATGTCTTCCTTTCATTTCTGATTTTGTTAATTAGGATGCTGTCCCTGTGCCCTCTAGTGAGTCTGGCTAAGGGTCTATCTATCTTGTTGACTTTCTCAAAGAACTCCTGGTTTGATTGATTCTTTGAATAGTTTTGTTTGTTTGTTTGTTTGTTTGTTTGTTGTTGTTGTTGTTGTTTGTTTGTTTTGTTTTGTTTTTGTTTCCAGATGGTTGATTTCACCCCTGAGTTTGATTTTTTCCTGCCATCTACTCCTCTTGGGTCAATTTGCTTGCATTTATTCTAGAGCTTTTAGGTGTGCGGTCAAGCTGCTAGTGTATGCTCTCTCCAGTTTCTTTGTGGAGGAACTCAGAGCTATGAGTTTACCTCTTAGGATAGCTTTCATTGTGTCTCATAAGTTTGGGTAAGCTCTCTCCATTTTTTTTTTTTTTTTGTAGGAACTCAGAGCTATGAGTTTACCTCTCAGGAATGCTTTCATTGTGTCCCATAAGTTTGGGTATGTTGTGGCTTCATTTTCATTAAACTCTAGAAAGTCTTTAATTTCTTTCTTTATTTCTTCCTTGACCAAGGTATCATTGAATAGAGTGTTGCTCAGTTTCCATGTGAATGTTGGTGTTCTGTTATTTATGTTGTTTTTGAAGATCAACCATAGTCCATGGTGATCAGATAGGAGCCATGGGATAATTTCAATATTTTTGTATCTGTTGAGGCCTGTTTTGTGGCCAATTATATGGTCAATTCTGGAGAAGTTGTTATAAGGTGCTGAGAAAAAGGTATATCCTTTTGTTTTAGGCT
The DNA here is from genome assembly GCA_902729485.2 of Mus minutoides. Lineage (NCBI taxonomy): Eukaryota > Metazoa > Chordata > Mammalia > Rodentia > Muridae > Mus > Mus minutoides. Next base: position 1,463,352 of record LR753351.1, on the reverse strand, counting down.
AAAATGTTCTGTAGATATCTGTTCTAACCCATTCATTTCATAGCTTCTTTCAGCTTTAATGTGTCTCTGTTTAGTTTCTGTTTCCAGGATCTGTCCTTTAATGAAAGTGGGGTATTGAAGTTTCCTACTATTATTGTGTGAGGTGCAATGTGTGCTTTGAGCTTTACTAAAGTTTCTTTAATGAATGTGGCTGCCCTTGTATTTCGAGCATAGATATTCAGCATTGAGAGTTCCTCTAGGAAGATTTTACCTTTGATGTATGAAGTGCCCCTACTTGTCTTTTTTGATAATTTTGGGTTGAAAGTCAATTTTATTCAATATTAGAATGGCTACTCCAGCTTCTTTCTTCAGACTGTTTGCTTGGAAAATTGTTTTCCAGCCTTTCACTCTGAGGTAGTGTCTGTCTTTTTTTCTGAGGTGTGTTTCTTGTAAGCAGCAAAATATTGTGTCCGGTTTGTGTAGCCAGTCAGTTAGTCTATGTCTATTTATTGGGAAATTGAGTCCATTGATGTTAAAGAATATCAAAGAAAAGTAAGTGTTGCTTCCTGTCATTTTTGTTGTTAGAGTTGGAATTCTGTTCTTATGATGTCTTCTTTTAGGTTTGTTGAAGGATTATTTTCTTGCATTTTCTAGGGCATGCTTTCTGTCCTTGTATTGGTATTTTTCAGTTATTATCCTTTGAATGGCAGGATTCATGGAAAGATATTGTGTGAATTTGATTTTGTCATGGAATACTTTGGTTTCTCTATCTATGGTAATTGAGAGTTTTGCTGGGTATAGTAACCTGGGCCGGTCTTTGTGTTCTCTTAGAGTCTGTATAACATCTGTCCAGGATCTTCTGGCTTTCATAGTCTCTGGTGAGAATTCTGGAATAATTCTAATAGGCCTACCTTTATATGTTACTTGACCTTTTTCCCTTTCTGTTTTTAATATTCTGTGTTTATTTAGTGTATTTGTTGTTTTGATTATTATGTGTTGGGAGTAATTTCTTTCTGGTCCAGTCTGTTTGTAGTTCTGTAGGCTTCTTGTATGTTTATGGGCATCTCTTTCATTAGGTATGGAAAATTTTCTTCTATAATTTTGTTGAAGACATTTGCTGGCCCTTTAAGTTGAGAATCTTCAGTCTCATCTATTCCTATTATTCATAGGTTTGGTCTTCTCATGTGTCCTGGATTTCCTGGATATTTTGAGTTAGGATCTTTTATCTATTTTGCATTTTCTTTTGTTGTGTCCATGATCCCTATGGAATCTTCAGCACCTGAGATTCTCTCTTCCATCTTTTGCATTCTGTTACTAATGCTCGTATCTATGGTATTGATTTCTTTCCTAAGGTTTCTATCTCCAGGGTTATCTCCTTTTGGGTTTTCTTTATTGTTTCTAGTTCCATTTCTAGATCCTGGATGGTTTTGTTCAATTCCATCTCCCATTTGGTATTGTTTTCCTGTAACACTCTAAGGGATTTTTATGTTTCCTTTTTAAATGCTTCTAGTTGTTTACCTGTGCCTTTCTGTAATTCCTTCTTAAAGTCCTCCATCATCATCATGAGAAGTCACTTTAGATCCATGTCTTGCTTTTCTGGTGTGATGGTGTATCCAGGACTTGCAATGGTGGGAGAATTTATTTCTGATGATGCCAAGTAACCCTGGTTTCTGTTGCTTCTTTTCTTATGCTTGCCTCCTGCCATCTAATTACCTCAGGTGCTTGCTGTCCTCAATATATCTGATTGGAGCCTGTCCTCCTTATAATCCCAGTTGATTCTGTACTCCCCCAAGTCCAGCTTTCACTCTGATCCTTTGATTTTGGAGTCCTGTGTACCTGAGATTCTGGGTGTGTCTGAGTTATTGGCACTCAAATTCCACTGAGAACCTGGAATACTGGTATGACCCACCTTCTGTTATCCTGGGATACTGTTGGCCTAATATCCTGGGCCTGTTACAGTGCCTGGGAGTGGTGTCTCCTTTGAAGATCTTGGAGCTTTCTGCTCAGTGGTCCCAAGAACACATAGAGAGTCCTCTAGGGACCTTGGGGGGGGGGGGTTTCCCTGACCTTGTGCCCAAGGTGTCCTGGCGCTGACTGGAAGGGACCTGTGCACCTGATCTAGCCTATCTTCTGCTTCCCCAATGCTGTCACAGGTCCAGCAATTATATTAGAACAGAAGTTGCGTTCCACTCAGCAGTGCTCCCAAGATCATGTGGAGAGTCCTCTAGGGACTGTGGGGCTGTATGCAGACCCTTTGTCCCAGGTGACCTCGGCTATTTCATTATTGAGGAATGTTTGCCTCATACACACTTGATCACATCATTATCTGATGATGATTACTCTTCATCAAAAAGAAAAATAAAAGATACCACATAATTCTTGCACATTGTTGGTAGGAAAACATATTAGTACAATTATAACAAAATATTGTGAAGAGTCCTCAAAAAATTAAAAAAAAATCGTGTTCCCATAGCATCTAACAAGCTAACTTCTCCCTCTCTCTCTGTGTGTGTGTAATTGTTAGAAGATAACTGTACCCTATCTTTACTTTAGCATTACTCATAGTAACATCTAACCAACGCAAGTAAACATAGTTGCGGAGTGCATTTTATAAAGGATTCTATATACATATAAACAAATGTTGAAATTCTATTCATCTTCACAGGAAAAGGAAGTACTGTCATGAGGAATGAAAGGTATAACCCTAGAGGTCATCATGTTAAGTGAAATAAGCTAGCCACAGAATGACAAATACTATACAAAGTCACCTGTATGTGAGATCTAAAACAGTAGAACTTTCAATGGTTGTCAGAAGCACTGGTGAGGACACAGTTGCAAATGGACAGATTTTGGTCAAAATGTCCATCTGTGTATTCAGTGAGAAAGGTAAGCAGTTCAACACTGTTCCTCTCAATGACAGTTAATAATAATGCATTGCATTAGAGTGCTATGTATCAGAAAATTGCTAATAGAGTAGATGCTAAGGGTTGTTACCGTAAAAATGTCAAGTATCATGAAAAATGGATTTGTTATGTTTTATTCATCATTTCATAGTATATGTATTTATCAAAACATCACTGTATATACCATAAATATATGCTTTCTTATTTATACTTTAACAAACTGCAAAACTTTGATATTTTAGCAGATCTGCCAAGAAATTAATGTGAAAATGCAGGATGTTTTTTGTTTATTTTATTTTAAGTTCAGTAGTTATAGAATGTGCATGGGTGTGAGGATTCAATAATTGGATTGTATCTATGGCCTCTTGATAACTTCAATTAGTTTGGCCAAACACTGAACTTTCCTAGTTTTTCTATTAATTTTATATCCATTCATCTCTTAGATTCCTTCCTTGAAATTCCACTGTTTTTTTGTCTATGAGAAATCTATGAACTACTTTTGTTCCTTTTTTTCCCAAGTAGAGTAAAGCCACAAATGATGCATGCTAGCTAGCCAAATATAGCAAAGCCCTTCTCTCACTGTCTATTGGGCACAATGATTAAAACCAGAGTCTAGGAAATGCAGGCCAAACATCTGGAACAAACAAGAAAGAAAATTATGACACTTGTCAATCCCACCACTGATAACCACGTGAAGGAATTCAAGCTCAGAGAGAATAAAACCTTGTCTAAAATCACATAGATTTATGACACAGCCACAATTTGAACATGTGTAATTTAAATTTTTATTGTCCCCCCCCCTACTGAGGCTCTCTTCTATACTATATGCAATTATTTTAAGTGTCCTTTATAAAAGAAATATTTACACCAATGCATCTGTAATTGAATAAATATGGTAACAGTCATTAAAATCAAAACTATTGATCACTTTTAGATCTTTTCTAAAACAAAGATAGGCAATTGGATATTTTTGTACCTCTAGCTCAATATTAAACTTATAAAATAAATCATGATGGTATTAACTATGGCATTTGCAAAAGAACAAATAATGTGAATAGTAGCAGAAATGATTGAAATTGATCATAAATGAAGTTTGTTAATAATGCTACTTTGAAAAACTAACAAAATTCCTATATCACAATGAGCAAATTAATAAAAAGCTTATCATGATTACAGTGACCACAAATATGCAGACTCATGTAGTACTGAAATTTATATTAAAATTTACAAAGTAAGTGAAATGGATACGTTGATAGAAACATTATAATCATAACAATTTTAATATTTCCTACTTCTCTTTGATTCAGCTGAAAAGTTAATAATTTTGCACAGAGGAAACAGTAAGCACAGATGGTTTTGCTGTTCAACTTTTATTAGTCAGGATTTTTGGCCTAGGATCTTGCCCTTGATATTATAACTGTGGATGTGCTTGCTATATTGAATGTCAAAGAATTTGCAGATGTAATTAAAGTTGCTAATTAGCTTATTCAAGGAAAAAGGAAACTCCTTCCCGCAGCTGCAGGGTACTGAGTTCTGCTCACGACTTGATGACCCTCAAAATGGCTTCTCCCCTAGAGGCTTCTGAAGGAAGCAGTCTTGCTTACAAGGCTTTCTTTCTGTCTATGACAATCAAAGAGCAAAAAAGAAGTTGCCCTGCCCACCTCATTCCTCACTACACTACAAAACGGTGGTAAAATAGATGGCTACTAATTTCAGCTGCTACTGAAAGGGTTTTTCAGTGAAAGAGTATCTCAACAATCTGTGGGTGAGGAATGCCACAAAAATTGCACCACACAACAGAACTCACAGATCAATGATTTTAAACTATTATTATTATTATTATTATTATTATTATTATTATTATTATTATTATACAGAGAGAGAGAGAGAGAGAGAGAGAGAGAGAGAGAGAGAGAGAGAACGAATATACATCTTTCTCCTAACAAGAAGAATCAATCATAAGAAACTATTTGGAGGGGTGGAGACAAAAAGAGACTGCAGGGACCTCAGACTGAGCCTCACCACCCCTTGGAGTGGGTCCTGTGTCTTCCCACAGCCCGATGCCTGCCCAGCAGCAACATGGGAAACTAGCAGTCAAACTTCCAATACCCTATCTCCAAGAGCAGCCTTAGACCTGTGACATTTAACCCACAGTTGTACAAGTTTGAAGTCCCAATAGCAATGGAGGAGTGTTTCCTTTGCTCCTCTGTTATGGTTGCAGACAGGAGCCTAGCATAACTATCTTTGGAGAGGCTCCCTCTAGCAGCTGACTAAAACAGATGCACAGACCCACAGCCAGTGAAGCACAGGGACTCTTATGGAACAGTTCAGGGAAGAACTGAGGGCCTACGGAGAGGATAGGAGCTTCATAGAATGCACAATAAAAGTAAAATAACTTAGACCATTGGGGGCACTCAGAGACTGAACCACCAAGCAAAGAGCATACAAGGCTAGACAGAGGTTCCCTGCACATATGTAGAAGATGTGCATCTTGGTCTTCATGTGGGTTCCCCAACAACTGAACCTGAGTCTTATCTGCAAAGTTGTTGCCTGCTGTGAAATATGCTCCCCCAACTGGACTGCCTTATCTGGCCTCAGTGGCAAAGAATATGCCTAGCCCTGGGGAGACTTGATGTGACAGGGTGAGGAGATAACAAGTGGGGCCACCCCAATCTCAGAGGAGAGGGAAGAGGGATGGGAAGGAACTTTGTGAGGGAGATTGGGAGGGGGCAGCAATTCAGATGTAAAGTGAATAAGTAAATAAGTAAGTAAATAAATAAATAAATAAATAAATAAATAAATAAATATTCTTCCAACAAAACAATGGGGTATTACCTAGAAAAGAAGAGAATATGAACTAACAACAACAAAAAAATTCTTAGGTTGACTAGAGGAGACAAAAGGAAGACACACAGTAACTTTAGAAGAGTCTCAGGAGCAATGCCTTTGTTTTTCTTTTATTATATATTCTGCCGTTTCTTGCTTCCTGCTGCAGGCCAGCCATGCAAAGTATAATTTCTCACACCACCCCCCAACTTGGTTCATAAGGTTCTGCATCAAGGTAGAAGTAAGTCTGCATAGAGAAGCCAAGAAGGATCTGAACAGATTGGCCTTGATGGTTTACCCACTCAGTCATTTAAATGATAAATCATACTCTTGCTAACCAATTAAGTCCTGCAGAGAGTGTCCAGCCTTTTAAAATTCTTTTCTTTTTTTTTATTGTTTGAGAATTTCATACATGCGTGTAGTATATTTTGATCAATTCCTTCCACATCCTTTGCTACTAATCCCCCCTATATACACATAATACTTTTCTCTCCCAGTTTCCTGTGTTCTCCCTAACTCTCTAATAAAATCCACCGAGTCTATTTAATTCTATATATGGATGCATGTAGGGCTAGCTACTGGAGCACGGATATCCTTTTAGAGACCACCATATTCTTGAAGAAAACTTGCTTCACCTACCCTGAAACATTCAGTCAACAATAGCTTCTCAGCTGCCTTTGCTCCATCAAATTTTTGCTCAGTTTATCTTGTATAGGTCTTGTGCATGCAGTTTTATTCACTATGAGAATATATGTGCAATGCCATATTATGTCAAGCAAATAATATTTTGCTTGTGTCTTCTAATCATTTTCACTCTTAAATCGTTCTGTTCTTCTTCCTTATTGATCTCTGAACCCTAGGGGAATGGAGTATGAGACAAATGCCTCATTGAAAGTTGAACACTCCATAATTTTGTATTCTTTGTCACTTGTTAAAGACTCTGTATCAGTCAACATTTATTGCCAAAAGAATCTTCTCTGATGAAAGCTGAAGAATGTGATAATTTGTAGGTATAAAAATAATGTAGGGGCAAGTTATTATTACATTCATTTAATAGAATAATAGTATTAAGTTCTCCCTATGGCTTTAGACCTAATCTTCTAAAAACTTTGGCTTAGTTAACAGTACTAGGCATGAATTCTGTTTTGTGGGATAGGTTTTAAATAAAATCAGGGAAAGTTGTGTTAAACGCATGACATTCTTTTTATTTCTTTTTTTCTTTTTTTCTTTTATTTTTTCCACAGACTGGAATTTTTTATTGGATATTTTCTTTATTTACATTTGAAATAGTTTCCCCTTTCCAGGTCTCCCCTTTGGAAATCCCATATCTCATCCCCTTGCCTCTATGAGGGTGCTCCCCCACCCACTCACCCATCCACCCACCCACCCACTCCTGTCTTCCTGCCCTGCCTTTCCCATACATTGGGGCATTGAACACCTTCAGGCCCAAAGGGCCTCTTCTCCCACTGATGTGCAACAAGGCCATCCTCTGACAAATCAGCAATATAGGTAAACCCTAGTCAGAGCAATTAGATAACAAAAGCAGGTCAAAAGGGTTCAAATTAGAAAGGAAGAATTCAAAATATCACTATTTGCAGACATATGATAGTATACTTAAGTGACCCCAAAAACTCCACCAGAGAACTCCTACAACTGATAAACAACTTTTCTTTTTTTTTATTGGATATTTTCTGTATTTACATTTGTAATGTTTCCCCCCCCCCCCAGCCACCCAGAATCCCCTTATTCCATCCCTGCTTCCCCTGCTTCTATTGGGGTATTTTCCCACCCACCCAGTCCTGCCTCCTTGCCCTCGCTCTACACTGCTGCATCCAGCTTTCACAGGACCAAGGACCACTTCTCCCATTGATGCCCAACAAGACTATCCTTTGCTACACATGGGGCTGGAGCCATGGGTCTCTTCATGTGTAATCTTTGGTTGGTGGTTTAGTTCCTGGAAACTGGGGAGGAGGGGTGCTGGTTGGTAGATATTGTTCTTCCTATGGGGTTGTAAACCCCTTTAGCTCTTCAGTCCTTTCCCTAATTCCTCCATTGGAGACCCTAATCTGCCTCTGTACATTTCCCATGACATTCGTATCACTATAGTACCTGGGCTTATTTTGACACACCAGTTTTTATTGTATATATAAACACCTTTCTGTAACCATGAAAACTAGCCTAAGCTTTAACATCAGTACCAGCTGGGAGTTTTTTCTTGCTGTTATTGATTTTTTTGTTGTTGTTGTTTTTATTTACTCATGTACCATGAGTCAAGTATGTAATATCTTTAGTAACATAGTCTTACTATTGAATTGAGAGTGTAACCAAGCAAAGGGTGATGGTAAACCTCAATAGCTACACGTGGAACAACAAAAGCAGATCCTAATCTCTCACCTGAAACTAAATTCAACTTGCAATGGATGAAAAACCTCAACATAAGGCCCGATATCTTGAATATGATAGAGGAGAAAGTAAGACAAACACTATATTTTAAAAATACAAAAAAGGATTTTTGGAATAGAATCCTGGTAGCACAAATCTTAAGACCAGAGCTTACAGATGTAATGTCATAAATCTAACAATAGGCATACCAAAAGATACCAGGATTCTAGTGAAGAGGCAGAATACAGACTCAGAAAGATACCTTTACTAGATAAATATCTGAAAAAAGGTTTGTTTCTAGAATATACAAAGAACTCAAAGGACTAAATCCCAAGAAAACAATTCAAATAATAAACAGGCTATGAATAGATAGTTCTGAAAATAATAAAAACGAATGACAGATTTTTAAAAAAGCATTTCTCATTATAAACCAGTGCTTCTCAACCTTTGGATCATGACCCCTTTATGAAAGCTCTATCTCCAAAAATATTTTCATTATGATTCATTACAGTAGAAAACTTACAGTTATGAAGTAGCAATGAAAATAATTTTGTGGTTCAGGGGTCATAGCATGTATTAAAGTGTCCCAGCATTGGAAAAGTTGAGAACCACTGTACTAATGGATGCCATAATGGACGCACAAATTAAAATGACTTTTAAGTTTTTTTTTTCTTCCTATTGGGATGGGTGCACAAAAACACATGGCAAAAAATACAGGTGTGGAAATGAAGAAAAAGGAGCACTTACACACTGTTGGTGAATTGCAAACTGCCACAGCCACTATAGAAATCTGTGTGGAAAAATTTCAAACAGCTAGAAATAGGTATTCCACAGGATACAGCTCTGTTCAACCTAGCCCAGAAATGGAAACGACCCAGAACCCTTCAACTATGAATGGAAAATGAAAATTTCAACTTTAAATGGAAATAATACACAATATTATTCAGTTGTTAAGACAAATGGAATTTAAAAATTCATAATAATTATCCTAAGTGAGGTTACCCAGACCAAGAAACACACATGCCACATGGCCTCTGTCTTAGTTAGGGTTCATAATCATCTATAAGATGGAACACAGGGCCCACAATGGAGAAGCTAGAGATAGAACCCCAGGAGTTAAAGGGGTTTTTATTTTTTAAAAGAGACACCATGAACATGGCAACTCTTATAAGAAAAACATTATTTGAAACAGTTAATAGGTTTAGTCCATTATCATCATAGAATGGAACATGGCAGCACACATCCCATTTAATTCTTCATATTATTAATTCATTACTTATATAATATATAATCCTTACTTCATTATTCTTCTTTCCCACTTTCATATCACCTATGTTCCCTTTACCTTCCCTTAAAATCTTCTGCCACTAGAGATGGGGAGTAGTGGCACTGTAAGGAGATGGAGCCCTATTGTAATAGTGTGGCCTTGTTAGAGGAAGTATGCCACTAGGGGTTGTCCTTGCTATTTCAGAAGCTCAAATCAAGCCCAGTGCTTCATTCTCTATTCCTGCTGCCTATTATTCCAGATGTAGAACTTTTGGGCCCTTCTCTAGCATAATGAGGGTCTGTGTGCTGCCATGTTCTATTCTATGATGATAATGGACTAAACCTATTAACTGTAGCCAGCTTCAAATAATGTTTTTCTTATAAGAGTTTTTGTTTTTTCTGAGACAGGGTTTCTCTTTATAGCCCTGGCTGTCCTCGAACTCAGAAACTCACCTGCCTCTGCCTCCTGAGTGCTGGGATCAAAGGTGTTCGCCACCAAGCCCAGCCTAGGTATTCAATTTTTAAAAAGTTAAATTTACCAACATGTTTTGTCTAGTTTTGTATGTGCTTTCAGTGTCAAATAATAGAATTAGACAAATAAGGTCATGAAATTTACACATATATCTTTGAGTAATTTTAGAATCTTTGCTTTCATATTTTTAAGCAAATAAAAAGTTTTTATTATTTAGTTTTTTCCCATTGTTTTTAAATTGGATATTTTATTTATTTACATTCCAAATGTTATCCCCTTTCCTGATCCCCCCAGAAATGCCCTACCCCATCCCCCTCTTCCTGCTTCTATGGGGTATACTCGGACTCACCCATACACTCCCAACTCCCTGTCCTCAAATTTCCCTACACTAAGGCATCACACCTTCAGAGGACCAAGGGCCTTTCCTCTCATTGATGCCCAACAAGGCCATCCTCTGCTACATATGCATCTGGAGTCATGGGTCCTTCCATGTGTACTCTTTGGTTGATGGTTTAGTTCCTGGGAGATCTGGGGAGAGGGGGGCATTTGGTTGATTGATATTCTTGTTCTTCCTATGGGGTTGTAAACCCCTCTAGCTTCTTCAGTCCTTTCTCTAACTCCTCCATTGGGGACATAATGCTCAGTCAAATGATTGACTGCAAGCATCTATTTCTGTATTTGTCAGGTTCTGGCAGAGCCTCTCAGGAGACAGCTCTATCAGTCTCTTTTCAGCAAATACTTGTTGGAATTCACAATAGTGTCTGGGTTTGGTGACTGTATATGGGATAGATCCCCAGGTGGGGCAGTCTTGATCCTCTGCTCCACACTTTGTCTTTGTATCTCCTCTTATGTATATTTTGTTTCCCCTTCTAAGAATTACTGAAACATCCACACTTCCTTTTTCTTGAGCTTCATGTGGTCTGTTAATTGTATCTTGAGTATTCAGAGCTTTTGGGCTAATATCCACTTATTTATAAGTACATAACATACTGATTGACCTAAAGGTATGTGAATGATTATTTCAGTGTTAAAATAAGTTTAATATTTAAATAATAATTTTGGAAGATAAAAACAAAGTATAATGCTGGCACAATATATGACTAAAATATTGAAAATGTGAATTGACTTAAGGTACTATCTCAAATATTTTCTATATTTAATGAATGACATAATTCTAATTTTCAATTATAGAGCATTTATAAAATCATTTTAGAAGCCTGTGAGGAAGAACATTCTATGGAGTAAGATTTAATCTCAATTACCAATTGTGAAGTTTCATTTATTTTATTATTTTATTATTATTATTATTATTATTATTATTATTATTATTAATTGTTTTAGACCTAAATAAAGTTTAGTTTTCACATTAAACAACCCATCTATCCATGATGACTAGAGAAACTGCAAGTGAAAACTTTGAAACTCTCTTTAAATAATGGAAATCCTTCCATAAAATATGGTAGTTTTAATTTTCATCTGACAATTTATTTCAAATATCTTTAGCAATATCAAGATAGTATTATAAATCTTGTCAACATTTTCCAATTGTTAAGTCAACACATATATAGGTACTTTATAAAAAGTTTTTATATTGGATCAAAAATCAATTTATTCCTTGGTTGTGTGCTATAATGAAGAATGAGAATAATTACATATGTTCCATAATATTATATTCATTTTTCTATGCTAATAGAGACAGACATTTCACAGAAGTAGGATATTTTCTCAGCATTATAAATCTAAAGCCTTTCTGTGCCTTGCCTCAGCATCTAAGACCCTGTATTGTACTTAGAAGCCTATATGAAAACTTAGCCAAGGTCTAATGACATTTTTGTTTGTATAAGGAGAAAAAATTCTCATAGAATCATAAGGTTTTATGTATCAGCATGTGTTTATGTCATAGAGACTAAGTAAAAAAATATTGTGTATGGTAATGATCTGAAAGGTTGCAAACTAGATATATGAGTTTGGCATGACTGGCTATTTAATGTATATATCTACATATTTCAAATAGCCATTAAAGGGTTCTGTATCAGAAGTTAATAATATTCTCAGGGAATAAGAATTCATCATCCAATGTACAAATGTATTCTCATGTGCCTATTAGTCCTGATTAAATCTAATGTTTACTTTATTTTAGAGTTCAAAGCTTAATCAGATTTCATTTATAAAACTACTGAGGCAGAGACATAGATTTTCTAGAATGAGTACTTTTAGTATAAAAGATTAAAAGATTTAGAATAGTTCTATGACTTCATTACGGTATATAGTTCTGAGGATGTGAAGAGATGCTAGATAACTCAAGAATTCAGTATTAGGAATATATGATATAATAAAGATTGAATCATCAGAAGTAAAGTGTGTCTTATATTATGTCCATGTGATTGAAAGAAATCAGAGGCAGCTTTACATATTTACAAAGAAAAGATAGTTTGTTTAAGTTACTCTTTTTTCCTTTTATTAAAATAGCTATTTTTTCATAAAATATATTCTGATAATGTTTTTTCCTCCCTTGGCTCTCTCACTTTTTCCCCACCTCCCTATTCGTCTGACCTACATCTTTTCTGTCTCTCATTAGAAAACAAACAAGTATCTAAGGAATAATAATAAAATAAATAAAACTCAAACAAATCAGAATAGGATAAAACAACCAAAGAAAAAAAGAGACAAAGAAAAATCGCAAGAAATGCATATAGTCAGAGACACAGATGTTCGTACACATAGGAATCTCATAAAATCTACAAACTGGAAGCCATAATATACATTCAAAGGAACTATAAGGTTAAAAAATGCTCTGAGACAAAGAATCTTCAATCAGGTTGTTGAGTTCACTTTGTGTTGGCCATCTACTACCAGGCATGGTATCTACATAAAAGAGTGATTTCTTCACCTGTGGGGCTCTCTTAGCCTGACAATTTTAATGCAGAATTCTACCAGTTTGTCAAAGAAGAGTTAAGTCCTGTACTCTAACAGATTATTTCCCGAAGTATAAACAAACACAAAAAGGCCTTAGTGAGGTAACCCAATCACAAAAGAAGTCATTGAGTATGCACTCACTGATAAATGGATCTTAGCCCAGAAACTTAGAATATCTAAGATACAATTTGCAAAACACAAGAACATCAAGAAGGAAGACCAGCTCGTGGATACCTCATTCCTCCTGTGAAGAGGAAATAAAATAGTCATGAAAGGAGTTACAGAGACAAAGTTTAGAGCTAAGATGAAAGGATGGACCATACAGAGACTACCCCACCACGGGGGATCCATCCCATAATCAGTCATTACACTCAGACACTATGGCATAGGACAGCTAGTGCCTACTTAAGGGACCCTGATATAGCTGTCTCATACAGAAGTGGATGCTCATAATCATCTATAAGAGGGAACACAGGGCCCACAATGGAGAAGCTAGAGATAGAATCACAGAAGCTGAAGGGGTCTGCAACCCTAGAAGAGGATCAACAATATGAACTAACCAGAACCCCCAGAACTCGTGTCTCTAGCTCCATATGTAGCAGAAGATGGCCTAGTCGGTCATCATTGGGAAGAGAGGCCCCTTGGTACTGCAATCTTTATATGCCCCAATACAGGGGAACACTAGGGCCAAGAAGTGGGAGTGGGTGGGCAGGGGAACAGGGAGGGGGAGGGTGGAGGGTGGAAGGGACTTTTGGAATAGCATTTGAAATGTAAATTAGGAAAATATCTAATAAAAAATTGGAAAAAAAAAGGCTTAATTCCTTTTATGAAGCCAAAGTTATTCTGATAATTAAACCACATTAAAAGAAAGAAAGAAAGAAAGAAAGAAAGAGGATCATGGAACAATTTTGCTTATGAACAGAGATGTGAAATTTATCAATAAAATGCTTTCAAACTGAATCCAAGAGCACATAAATAGATCATCTGCCATAATCAGATAGCTTTCATCACAGGTATGTAGTAATTGTTCAACTTTACATAAAAACATAAATTAAACTACCATATAAATAGACAGAAAGACAAAAACTGCATAATCATCTCATTAGATGCAGGAAAATCCTTTGACAAAACACCACACCCATTCATCCTGGAGACATTAAGCATACAAAGATTATATCTCAGTATAATGCAGGCAGTTTAGAGCAAGTCTATTCCCAATTATCAAATTAATTGGGAGAGAAATTCAAAGCAATTCCACTAAAATCAGGAATAAGACATGGAACCAGAGAAAGTTGTTCACTCACTGTACACTTACTCAAAATAGAATTTGCAATTAGCTAGAACAATAAGACAACCGAAGAAGATCAAGATGACACAAATTGGAAGGGAAGAAGTCCAATTGTGTCTATTTGCAGATGTTTTGAGAGTATACAGAAATTCCCCTAAAAATTCTATAGGGAAACTCTTACAGCTGATAAGCATTATCAACAAAGTATCAGTATACAAAAGTAACAGAAAAGAACCAGTAGCCTTCCTACATACAGATTAAAAATGGACTGACCAAGATACCAAAGAAATAACACCTTTCACAATAGCCTCAAAAATATAAAATATCTTGTGGTAACTCTAATCAAGCAAGTGAAAGACTTGTATCATAAAAACATTAGGATATTGCTAAAATAAATTAAAGAAGATACAAGATGAAAATATCTCCCATGTTCATGAATTAGTAGGATTAATATAGTAAGAATGGTCATCCTACCAAAAGCAATCTACAGATTCATTTCAATTCCCATCAAAATTCCAACATAATTTGGCATAGATCTTCAAATGACAAATTTCAGCTTTATAAGGAAACACAAGAAACCCAGGATAGCTAAAATACATTTGAATGATAAAAAGAACTGCTGGAGGTATCACCATCCCTAAACTCAAATTATACTACAGAGCTATAGTAATAAAAATAATGTGGTATTCACACAAAAACAGACATGTTGATTAATAGTCAGAATCAAAACCAAAAAAAAAGTCCACACATGCATGAATACCTGTTTTTGATAAAGAAGCCAGAAAAACACACTGGAAGAAAGATAGCATCTTCCAAAAAAGCAAACATGTTGGGCAAATTGAATGTCTGTATGAGAAAACTCCAAATAGATCCAAACTTATCTACCTTCACAATCTCAACCCCATGTGGGTCAAAGAACTCATCATAAAATCAGGTAGCCTGGGACTGATAGAATGATAAGTAGAGAATAGTTTTAAACTCATTGGGCACAGGAGAACACTTTCTGAACAGAAAATTGATAGCATAGATACTAAGATGAAAAACTAATAAAAGACTCCATCATTGCACAAAGAAGTATCCCATAGAGTGGGAAAAGATTTTCAACAACTATACATGTGATAGTGGCTTGATATCCAAAATATATAAAGAACTAAAAAAATGGACATAATAAAACAAAGTCAATTAGAAATGAGTTCTCAAAAGAGCCTCTGAATGCCACCAACTGAAATACCATGAACTGAACTGCAAGGCACTGCCTCTCTACTCACTAACTTTCAAACATGGTTTCCTTCTGCAAACTAACTTAACCTTCACTGTTTGGGATTAAAAATATGTACTAAGTCAATGTCTGCATTCTAGCCAGATGAAATAAAGATATGTCATTCCAACTGGATCACAGACTTAGAAATTCTTTGGATATGATCCCTTTCCTTAGCAGCTATATTGCTAGATTAAAATTCCTCTACAACAGGTAAATGAAAAATCCCAGAATATCAAACAGGGTATATATTCACTTATATATGGATGTTATCTCTTAAGTCATTTATAAGGAAGCTTCAATCTATAAAACTGTAGCTGTCATATAGAAAGTAATAGGCCAGGGAATAGCAATGGATCTCTCTAAGAAAGGGAAATAGAATAAATTGTTACATAAGGACAAGTAGGAGGACTGGAATGGAAGGATCAAACAAAGGAGGAGGGAAGAGGAGGACAATAAAAACTAAGGTCCATGTGAGGGGTCCTTTGGATACCTAATACAGTAGTAGAAGCTTCCTAAAATATATACCTACATGGTGATCTAAATTAAATCACCAAATACGAGAGGGATACACACCCCATCTTGACATGTTTCACCATCAAATAAAATTTCCAGTACCAGGAATTGGTTTCATCTGACTGAAATGTTAGTCAAACAGGTCCCATGGGAACCCCCAAACAACTCAGAATTTGCCAAAGCTATTTGTTAGTTTCTACAAACTCACAGCAAGGCAACTGTCACTGAAGCCAACACCTACAAAACCCATCGAACAATAGAAATCTAGTTCTGACCTACCTAGTGCCTTTACCCCTATACACTAATAGTACTAGAAGGTACACTTCATGCTACCAAAGGAGAAATGTAAACACCAACTTAGATAGGTATCCTTCAATCTAGGAGAGTGGCATTCCTTGAAAATACACAGGTACAATATTGGCACAGAGTTTGTGGGAGTAACTAACCAATATCTCATTTGAGTTAAGGTCCACTCTGGAATGGAGCTTGGGTGGTGAAAATCCTGAGACTAAATAGGCAAGGGACTTAGGGAAAAAACAAATACTGCTATTCTTCTAAAGGAATGTAGCAATAAAATGATTACTGACAGTGTGGTACACTCACTGATCCCATGCTCTGCTCAGCCATCATCAAAGAAGCTTTCTCCGACAGCAGATGACCACAAATATTTAGAACCTCAGCCACACAATATAAAAACTGAGAGACCTTGAAACTCTGAGTCCTAAAATAGATGTCTTAATCAAATTCCTGCCATCAGGCCTCAGGGAACTCGGAGTGGGAAAGCAAGAAAGATCCAGAGGAGAATGGGTGTACCAAGGAATCATGCAAGGTCGTCTAGAAACAACAAAGTTAGTATGCATGTGAACTTTCAGAGACTGTGACAACATTCACAGGGTCTGTACCAAATGGGTTTTTGGACATGAAAAAATAAATGAGCACATGCTCCTTTTCCTAAGGTAAAATTTATATCTGATTGGTAGCCTTTAGAAATTAAGATATTTATTTATGACTAAGGCTCAGAGATAGAAATCACCTTCTGACCATGTAAAACTTTATTATATATGTGTATAAACCAGGCTATTTTAGCTTTAGGGGTAGCAATAGAAAACCTTCTCTTGTAGTGTGTTTCTATCTTCTTCTCATGAATTAGTTGAGCTTGTCCTCACTCATGTTCACATTAATGGGATCTTAGGCAGAGGGACACTAAAAATGATAATATATGGAACAAGTATCAAATGTTTCTGTACTTCAGTTTCCTTACCTTATAAAAGATTCATAGTAATATATCACTTGTCCGAAGGCAAGGAAGTTTTAGGGTCTTTTCTGTTTCTATGATCTTTGGTTCTATAATTGATAGAGTGGTAAGAGATCTCATTAAATGACCATTTCCTGAGACCAAAAATATTACTGCATCAAAATTTTAGGATGGCCTATGATACAAGTCTATTGTATTTCATTGTCTAGCATATATACATTTAATGAGTACTTAATTGAAAATTGGAGCATGGATTATATATCAAATTTTTATATCTCTCTTGTGATCTCATGTTTTGAATAGTAAGAATACAAAAGGTTTAAATTCTAAGAAATAAAACAATATCACTGGTTCTTTTTGTCAGCAGTACTCGTACCCACAATCAATAACTTCGTTTCACTTAAAAAAAAAAAAAAAACAAAACAAAAAAAAACAAAAAAAAAAACTCCTGTCCTTTTTAAGTTCCTTAACACAGAAAAGGCAAGAATTTGTGTACAGCAAGAGTTTTTAGACCACTACATTCACCCCATGGTTTTACCTGTTCTGAGTAAGTATCTATTATACTTACCAGTAGGATAATTACTGAATAGATTTCCCATACCTTTTAATGCCAGTACACCATAGTGGTGTACTACCATGGTGTTATCTACAGTGAAAATGATGATTCTACATCTCAGGTTCATTCCGTCTGAATCGTATGGTCTGAATCAAGTTAATAGTATGTTGTAAACCACTCTATTATGATTGCACTTGGCATGCTGACATAGCTATGATGTTCTGGCAAGTTCAGTCAATTACTTCATCAATTTATATCTGATTCAGTGACAAATAATCAATGATAAACACATTACAGCACCTGCTTTAGT
The DNA here is from genome assembly GCA_902729485.2 of Mus minutoides. Taxonomy (NCBI): domain Eukaryota; kingdom Metazoa; phylum Chordata; class Mammalia; order Rodentia; family Muridae; genus Mus; species Mus minutoides. The sequence goes on along the minus strand of LR753351.1, from coordinate 1,445,425 downwards.
AAACCTTTAATTTATTTTTACCAGTTGTTTTGTATCTATTAAGGCATTCATGTAACAAAATTGTGTTGAACATTTCACTATTAAACATGTGTTACACATTAAAGATTAAAATCAAGGGACAGTTTGTATTTTTAATTAGAGTATTTCTTATTTTATTAGACACTTAGAAAATCATATCATTTTGTTGATAGCTGGAGTACAGTTTTTACATAATTTTTTTTTAGAAACTTTGTGTCTAGTTCTGCTAAAATTCTCTTTTTGAAAGACAGTACATTAATGGTTTATTTAACAGAGACCAAACAAGACCTTACATTTTCAAATTTCTAAGACTTTTGTAAAGTGATTGAACATTTATTTAATCTTTGTCACTGGTTCAACAACTTTGGTTTTGAAATAAAATGATATAATGGGATTATGATGGCACCTGGAAAGCACAGCAGGATATGACTTGGCATTTCATCTAGATTGCTGAAGTGAAGTATTGGTTCACTTGGAAGATTTCAATATTGTTTCTGACTTGGCATAACTCTAACTCCCAGATGTAACTGTTGCATGTAACAGAGCCAAACCACCCAGTTGGAAAACTTAGAAATATCTCCAAGTTATCTAATTCAATTGGAGGACTATCTGTCATCTATAGAGTTTCTATCCAGAAGTGGAGGAAAAAGTTTTAGTTAAATATTTTCTCTTCCTGGGCTACCCTTTAATAATTTCATCTGTGCTTTAATGTGTACTTGAAACTTGTGTCTTAAGCATGCTGTTTTGGATTAGTTTGTTCTTTAAAAATTAAGCTTTATGTTCCTTTTATCCTTCCAAGAATTTATTATTCTATATGTGGAGTATTAGTTTCAACATTTACATAAATGAATATAGAACTGGCCAGGGAAAACTCAGCTTGAAGTGTCAAAGTCTTTGGAAATGCAAGGAGACTTCTAGGACATACCTGCTTTTTTTATTTAATGAAATTGCTAGCCAGGCCTTTGTGTCCTGTTTACAAATTTAAAAATCATAAAAGGAAACTCAAAGCTCCCTCCTCTGAGCAATCTTGTATCCCACATACTCACTAATCAAATTCACTTGTTTTAGAGATAGGTATTTAATAAACCAGAAAAAATAATTTCAAACATATCATAATCAGGTTTCATGTCAGTAGTTTTACTATATTAATTTTCTTGGCTAATGATAAATATAATTTGTTTCAATGTACAATATGATGGGAATAATTAAAGGATCAAAGTTTCTTTGAACTAAATATTTCAACCTCAGGGCTAACAAAGTCTCTAGATGTTTAATATTAAGCAAATAAAATTTAAATACAAAATGAGCTATCATCATATGATATTGGGAATGATGAAGTTTTGATATAATTAATTTCATATTCATTATTCTGTTCTTAAAAGATGCTTTTGGCAGCATAAAATTTGGACGAGAAAGAAATTCTTAAGATGAAAAAGTATGCACATGTCAAAAGCTTTGTAGATCACACAATCCTTCAACTTTATGATCATTCTACTGGAACAATTAGTGATTGAAGCTGCTGGATTAAGATTAAAATGTAATGGCTAGCTTATTAAAATTGCAAGTTGATGAAATCACAACACCTCAATGTGTATCTCAACACAATTCAGAGAAACACTGCACCTGCTCAGGAAAACCCTGAATCACTCCAGTAACAACACCTGCTTTAGCCATGGTAGAAAACCTTGTTTGATATTACTTTCTTATAAGAGGGCCATCTCAAGAGACTTTTTAAAGACTTTAGTAGTCAACTGGGTTTTTTTTTGTGGCAGTTTTTTAGTTTTTTTCTTATTTATTTATTATTAGAGAATTTCTTCATTTACATTTCAAGTGTTATCCCATAAGTCTCCTATACCCTCCCAACTGATTTAACTTATAATATTGTCTGTCTTAACCTCATATATAAGCTATACTAACACACACACACACACACACACACACACACACACACACACACACACACATACACACACCACAGAAACATGTCCAGTATTTATTCAGTAGAGGAAGGATGAAGAATAGTTGGTACCTTTCATTTCTTCTACGGACTGGACTTAGCTACATAAAGTATCTGCTTCTTTTCCTATTATGAAGCCCTAATTTACAAGGTTTGATGTATGAAGATGAGACTCCATTAGATTAGGTTAGGTTAGATTAGATTGAGTTAAACTAATGAGAGTGAGCATTTATCATGGGATTAGTTTCCTTAGAAGTAGTACCACTTTGTCTTTTTCTGTGAGCACTCACAGAAGAAAAACCAAGGGCACATACAACAAGAAGATGCTGTTAGAACATGCTGCCATTCCAATCTCAAAATTACAGTCTTTATGACTTTGAGAGAAAAATTTACATTAAGCTTTCACATCTATGTTATTTTGTTATGGTATCTCAACTCAACCAGTACAAATTTATATGCTGTATCTGTATCTACATCTATGATATATATCTATTTCTATCTATAAAATGTATGTTATCAATTATTACATCAACTATATTTATACCATCTATATCTATACCATCTATCTCTCTATCTCTATATATTGAGGCATGGTATGGTTTGCCTTGTTGAATTTTGATCTTATTTTGTTCTTATTATTCCTTGATATTTCCCAATTTCTCTCTTATGAAATGGGAATGTTTACTATGTACCAATTTATATTGAAAATACATAACTTGGCTTTTGATTTTATATCACCTCTCACTTAAGATATCCGCTTAAGTCTTAGGAATGATTTACAGTTTGCACTTTTGAACAATGTTGAATTGTCTAAAGAACATAGAGACTTTTGAAGTTGAAATGAATGTAGTTTACATTATGAAATGGTAAACTAACTATGGAGATCAGGGACAGAATGCTGTGGCTTGAATGTTAAATGTCCCCCATAGGCTTCTGTGTTTAACATTTTGTTCCCAGCTAGTTAAACATTGTTTTATAGTATGTGGAACCTTTATGATGTAGAGCTTCAGTGGAGCAAGTAGGTCATTGGAGGTGAGACTTGAGGTTTTATTACTTGGATCTACTACATGTTGATTCTTTGCTTCCTTCCTGAGGAATCAATGTGAGGCACTACTTCACACTCCTATTCTCATACCTTTCCCACTTTGATGGACTATGCACCCTGAAGTCAAAACAAAATATTTCTCTTTCCAACTGTCAAGGATTTTTTTGTTTGTTTGTTTTTCACAGCAAATAGAATAACAACTAATACAATTATATAGGTGAATAGTTTTATCAGTTTAGTGGACACCAAAATAAAAGAAGAGATGATACAGTTTATGTAATTAAATGTGAACTAATTTTGCATTTTGAGTGGTATTCGTGAATTTTTAATCTGCCAAGATTGTGACCATTAGAAACTTTTGTGAGAAATTTATTCATTACTAACCTATTGACTTTCAGCTTTTATCTTCCATCTTCTGAAAATGTTAGGTCCAACGTGGCTCCTCAAAATGTCAATGCTGGTGACATTGTCCTGAATAAAAGAACTTTGACCAGGTAAACAGAAGGCTTGTTATCCAGTAGAAAGCCTAAAGGTAGGCTTTTGCATACCAGGAACATTCCCTAACCCATCTGAAAGGTCAACACTCTTGAGCAAAAGAATCTCCTTCAGTGTGAAAACAGGACCAAGGAAAGGAGATAGGGGTAGTTAGAGGTGACAGAGTCAGTGAAGAATTCCAGGACATTCAACTCTGGAAACAGGCATCAGGGTGTAGGTCTGAGTTTATTGCCCAGCTTATAAGCTAATTCTAAGTATCTACTGAAACTTTATAAGTATTTACACAACCTCTTCTGCAAAAATGAATGAATGAATGAATCAGTCAATAGATAGATAGATAGATAGATAGATAGATAGATAGATAGATAGATAGAGGATAATAGCTAATCCAGAAAAAGTAAAAGCTACTTTATGGTAACCTATAAATTGTGGGTAATTGCTATGGGTGAGCTACTTACCTCCTGGATTGATATCTTCTGTATCACAGCCTTATATCTTATTGTAAGAAAATAAAGGCATCAATTAAAATATAGTTCTTTTTTTTTTTTCTACTTTTATTAGATATTTTCTTCATTTACATTTCAAGTGTTATCCAGCTAGTTCCCTATATCCTCCCCCCTCCCGGCCCTGCTCCCCTACCCACCCACTCCCACCCCTTGGCCCCTGCGTTCCCCTGTATTGGGGCATATAAAATCTGCATAACCAAGGGGCCTCTCTTCCCACTGATGGCCAACTAGGCCATCCTCTNTCAGGTGACAACAGATGCTGGCGTGGATGTGGAGAAAGGGGAACACTCCTCCATTGTTGGTGGGAATGCAAGCTGGTTCAACCACTCTGGAAATCAGTCTGGCGGTTCCTCAGAAAATTGGACATAGTACTACCAGAAGATCCTGCAATACCTCTACTGGGCATATATCCAGAAGATATTCCATCTGGTAACATGTTCCACTATGTTCATAGCAGCCTTATTCATAATAGCCAGAAACTGGAAAGAACCCAGATGTCCCTCAACAGAGGAATGGATACAAAAAATTTGGTATATTTACACAATGGAGTACTACTCAGCTATTAAAAACAATAAATATATGAAATATAGTTCTTAATATGATAAACAAAATTATTTAAAAGCTAAAGTCAGCATTATACTAAATATATACACGGTAAAATAAATACCACATGCATTTTTGTTAACACCATATAAGGTTTTAGGCAGTTCAGTAATAATAGTCATGTAACTGTTCATTTGAACCTTTGTGGCTGGCTATAATAAAACACCATAGAATGTATATCTTATAAGTAAAATACATTTAGTTTTCATAGTTCTGGAAGCTGGGAAATACAAGAGCCACACAGTAGAAAAATTTTTTGTCTGGTAAGGTCTTTCTCTCAACATAAATGTGTAAACTTTGTTGTAGAAGTGAATGACACGGGATTTTGCACATGTTTTATATACCTTCTCATTCAATTCATTAGGACTCTGAGTTAGTCACCTCCCAAAGTTTCACTTCCTAATGCCATGACTTTGGTTAGTAGTTATGAACATATGAATTACTGAGACCGAAACTATTCAGACCACATAATTAACCAACAACCTAAATCCAAAAACCAGAGTAATCATTCCTAAAGTTCACTGTGAAAGTAATTTTATTCAACTCCAATGCTTATTTACTGCCTCAGTCTTCTAAGTTCGGCCTAGTCCTGGAAGCTTCTTGCTTTCAGACAATCTTACCTAGGCCTAGACTGTTTTGAGCCTATGAGACTTACTGTTGAATAAGCTCACCCTTTCCTGTGCTCTCTGAACTCTGGCTGCCTAGTTGAATTCAGCTGTTCTAGCTCAAACTCAGCTCCAAGCTGATTTACTCAAACTCTCTTCTTTCCACATCTCACTGAATTGCCCTCCTGGCCTCAAACTAACTCTAGGAATCTGTTCTAATCTTCTGATTCCTTCTCTTTGTCTGGATCGTTCTGTATTCACTTGAGGTTGTTCTCACTTCAGAAACAATCTCTGGACAACTGTCACAGTAAAACTGCCTCATTCCCCTTCCCTCAACACTGCTTCCTTTATTATTGCTTCTCTTTCTTTGTTCTCCTGAGAGTTGGGCAGGTCCTACTCTGTCAAATTTCTCCTGATTCAACATTTGTTTGCCTCTCAACTAGACATCTTTTTAAAACATGGCTACTTCTTTCTACAAACTAAATTTACCTTCATTGTATGGGATTAAAGGTGTGTACTAAAGGCATATCTGCATTCCAGCCAGATAACACAGACCTAGAAGGTCTTTGGATGTGATCAGAGTAGCCATGTTGCTGGATTAAAATTTCCCTACAGTTTATGTTTTGGAAACTTTATCTCTAAATCTATCTGTTGATTTTTTCAGAAGGGATCTTTAAGAAGCCTCTAAATCTAGATGAGGTTATGGTGGGTGGGGTTATTAACCTGTGAGAGGTTTTACCATGTTAGTGTCTTCTCAGTGGCTACTTGATGGGTGTCAGCACCATTCTTCTAGAATTCTAGCCTCCATAAATGTGATCTAAATCAACTTCTAATTTTTTGAAACTACCTAGTCTCCAGTATTTTGTTATAGTGCCAGCAAATTGATTAAGGCATTATAGATAAAAAAGTAGATTGTTCTGAAGATTGTCAATATAAGTAATCTCTAAGATTTGACTGAAAAATATGAAATAATTTGGATTCATGAATGTAGACCAGAGTTGAGTATATATTATCTGTAAAGTACCATCATGTAGATAGTTTATATTTTGAGGGCTATATGGTATCCATCTGTTTCAATTACTCATCAATATTGTAATAGTACAAGAATATCCATGAAAAACAAGCAGCGAATGAGACTGAATGTTTAACAATAGATCTTTATAAGAACAGATAATAGTTCTGATTTGTGTTAAGGGAAATAGTTTCTTAACTACTGAAACTGAAAATTAAATTCAGTAATTATTTATTAGAACTCTAAAGGCACCATTCTGTTTATCACTGGAACAAAATAAAACCACAACAATACACTTAGTAGAAAAGAGACAAGACTGATATGCCAAAAATATAATATTGTATTCAATAGCAAAACTGGTCACATAAGAGTTTAATAAAAAATGAATGTCTTTGATTGGAAGCCTACTTTTTAATTTACATTTTTACAAATAAGTGTTAGGAACTCCAATGGTAAGGAAGTCTTTTAAGAAATACTTGTTTTTCGGTTCTTTTAATGTTGTCATCGAATACGGTTTGGTTTTTATATGTAGACTACATTATATTTGGAATTTTTCGTAATTGTGTCCGTTACACTTATATCTCATGGAAATTTAATAAAGGTACTGTGTGGTACAATTTAAATCTTGAGATAGATATAAATAATAGCATAACCTAATGCATATTTACATATCAAAGTATATTTATTTGTATGAGATTTAAAAATGACAAAAATACAGATGTCATCGTATAGCAGCTCAGATATCGAAAGGGCCACATAAGTTTTCACATACAGCAAGAACTTTACTATTTCTACCTGGACCGTTCTGGACTGTTGAAAGCATGCACCATCGCTGCCGACAAGAGAGGAATAGCAAGGGAGACAGAATACAGTGTTCTTGCCAAAATGACTCAGTCCTCAGCCCAGCCAAGGACTGCAGTTAGGACACATTTCCCAGCCCTGGCCTTCTCTAAGACTCAGACACGGGTCATCAATAAACCGACATATTAGTTCCAGCCACAAAGCGCCTTGCACTACAAGGCAAAGGAACGGGCAGTACAGCCAATGAGACCTATCACATCAGAAAGGAGTGGATGCACTTTGAAATACCCGTATTTTAGTGTTTTCTTAAATCATTCACAGAATATGTTCTGTGTAAAAAATCTTTTCAAAGATCATTCACTGGAAATATAGAATTTTTAACACATTGAAAGAGTTAAAGGGAGCATTTGTGCAGCTCAATCCAAAGGATGGACCCAACGACTGCAGCTGCCAGGGATCCATCCCACAATCAGTCACCAAACATAGACACTATATCATATGCCAGCAAGATGGTGCTGAAAGGGCCCGGATATAGCGGTCTCGGGGGAAAACATACCAATCCCTGGCAAACATGGAGGCGGAAGCTCACGGTCAGCTTTTAGATGGAACACAGGGTTCCCAAGGAAGAAGGANCCCCTTGGTTATGCAGACTTTATTTGCCCCAATACAGGGGAACACCGGGGCCAGGGGGTGGGAGCGGGTGGGTAGGGTAGCAGGGCCGGGAGGGGGGAGGATATAGGGAACTTTCTGGATAACACTTGAAATGTAAATGAAGAAAATATCTAATAAAAGTTGAAAAAAAAAAAAAAAGTGAAAACTTAGCTTACTTTTAATATCAGTTCTCTGCAATTCATCTGAGTTAAAGAAACTCAAACTATATTTTAATGGTAAATAATCTAATATTTAATGGGGAAAAATAAACACACGATAATAAATAATAATAATAATTTCTGCCCTCAAATGGAGACATTGGGCTTAGTGGCAGAGTGTAAGGTTTTTGTTTGTTTGTTTGTTTGTTTGTTTTGGGTTTTGGTTTTTTTGCTTGGTTGTTTGTTTGTTTGAAATTAACATAAGGAAATGTAAGCTCATATAAGTGTAAATTTAGAGAGAAGTCATTTTTGATTTAATATGGTCTTTCCAACCAACTTAGTCATTCTTAATAGCAGTAGTTTTGAATTGGAAATGACTTATCCTTTCAGGAAATATTTAGAAAGGCTCAGGAATATTTTTGATTGTTATAACAGTGTATGGAGAAAGGACATGGTGTGCAGCATAACTTCTGGCTTGGGTGGAGTGAGCCAAGGCCAGGGATACTATAAAGCATTAAGGCATTAAGCAGTCCTTCATAACAAAGAATTATCTGCCTCCAACTGCAATGAAATTGAAACATCCTGTCCTATGATTGCTTTCAATTGTATTTATTCAGATGTAATAGCTATCAGAGGCAAAGGGAATTCTGTTTTCTGGTGGTAGTTCTCTAATAGGACAACAAGTTTATAGGCTCATAAAATGAGTTTAATGTTCTAGCATTTTCTAAACTGTAACATGAAATATCTAGCTTTCTATTACTTGAAGGAATCAGTGTTTATGAATATATTAGCTTTTTAGCCCATTTATCGCAAATTCTACTTTACGTGCAATTAGTATTACCCCCCCATCTTCATTTTCAATAATATTTTACCAGATACAGTTTCTAATCCCTTCATTTTCAACATTTTTTCTCATTAGTTTTAGACATAGTCTTTACAAGTTGCAAATGGTTTTATCTTTAAAAACGCTAACAAACTATATTTTTTAATACACAACTTTTTTTATACTAATTGTGACAAGTCTCCCCACCCCACCTATGATATTCTGTGGATGAATTAGGTGTGTGGTCCTTATTTGCCTTCTACTCTTTGGGAAGTAGCTGCTTTATCTCTAGTCTTTTTGGCTAAACTAACTCTAAAACTAATCCATACTATCCTGTAAAATGTACAGGAAATCAACATTTGCTCACCTCTCATGAGCCTTGGCATTTCATCTCGGTTTTCGAGAACTGCCCTATTTGGGAAGGTAGTGACATACTTGTGAATACTATTTACGGTATTTGCACTGTTTGGGAAAGTGAGATTTCATTGTTTATTCAACCTGTCATCTTGAAACAGATTTAAGGCTTTAATTCTGCAAATGTCTCCAAAGATGACGAGTGCAATGAGCACAAAGATTTGTGGATAGATATCCATCACAAAATTAATTACAGAACAAAGAGTCAATCTAAGCTTACCAGTAAGGAAACTATTAAATAATTTAATCTGTGATTAAAAAAAATACTGGTCATTCAAAGTTTATTTTAATTTTTTCACATATATTTTTTGGTGTGTGTATTTTCATGCATACATGACTGTCTTTGTATTTGTACACCAAATTGTGTTTCTGGAAGATAGAGGGCAACTTGTAGTGGGTGATTTTACCTTCTGCTATGTATGATATAGGGATTAAACTTAGGTCATAATACTTGATGGCAAGGGCTTTTGACTACTGAACCATCTCACCAAGTCTTCCAGAGTGACTTCATGAAATATTTAATTTATATAAATTTATTGGCAATAACATTAAGCACAAAATAACTTGTATGACTCTGTTTATGAAAAATAAATAAATATACATAATATCAATAAGGGATACATCTTAAAGATAAGAGCTAACTATTGATTTTTATTCCTTTTTGGTTTCTGTATTTTAAAATGAAGCTTCGGTATATATTGAAAAATAAGTTGAATAAGTTACATATAGTAGTTCCTATCTATAATTCCAGAAGGCAAGAGGCACAGGAGGAAGAATTGCAGGTTTGAAGCAATTGTGGACTACATAAATGAGTTCAAAGGTAGCATATGCTACCTCGAATGATCCTGTCTCAAAAATGTATTTAATATCTCTGACATTGGTTTTTATACTGAAGACATAAATACAGTAGGTATAAATTCTCAGTTAATGAATATTTTAGTAGTAGGCATTTTCATTCCTACATCTGAACTTAAAATCTGATACTTAATTTCAGTACATTGGTTTGTAGAAGCAATTTAACTTTTTCCCATCATATTAGAGCCACTGTTTCTCCCTTTGTTTCTATAGGCTGTGTGTGTGTGTGTGTGTGTGTGTGTGTGTGTGTGTGTGTGTTTATCATCTGTTTATATCAATAATATCCATTTATTTCTAAACTTTATCAGTATTATGAAAGATCATTCAGCCTATTTATCTCAGTCTCAAGGTTCCACCTATTTTTCTCTTGTTTTCTTTTTTCTACTTTCCTGGTTTTGACCACATTGACCAAATATGACCATCTTCATATTTTCTAGAAAAAGGGAGAAATCCAAGGCAATTGAAAGCTGTTTTTTTTTTCTAGAGAATGAATATAATCATATCTATTTCTACCTACTATTTCTTGGTAAATTTAGAAAGAAATCCCAGAAAAGGGCAATATAGAACATTTCTGTTATGATCTCAGTATCATCTGGAGTTGAATTATCTGTATACCATCTATGATGTTTTGAATAAGAACTATCTCCCAAGTGCACATACATTTGAACACATAGTTCCCAGTTAATGGTGTGGTTTGAAGAGGTTATGGAACCTTTACAAGGGGCAGACTTGCCAAAGAACAGACTTTGACAATTTATATCCTTGTTCTTCCTGAACTCTCTCTGTGCTTACTGGATGGATGGAAAAGTAATCAGCCAGCTTCCTTCTGGGGCGCCATGCTGCCCTTGACATTATGGACTCCAGATTTCTGGAACTGAAAGCAAAATGAACATTCTTTTTTAAGTTGCTTTTAGTCATGGTAGTTTATCTCATCAAACATCTTCTAATGGAAAAGATCACTCAGGGTTATTTTGTCATTGATCCATTAACATCTCACCCTCTTTCTTCTTTATTCTGTGGAATCTTTACGTTGGAAAAAAAAAAAAACTGGCTTTCAGTAAAATCATGCTTAGAGAATATAGTCAAAGTTCCAACTTTTCAGAGTTGAGGCTTTGGAACCTCCAGGCTCCATGACTTGAGTAAGTTTTCAAATGCCAAATATCATTTTTGAAATATTTTACTTTGTCCAAAAATCAATAACTTCATATAATCTTAAAAGATCAGTTGAGAGTTATGTGAACACAGACCTATAAGTACAACTATTTTTCCATTGCCTAATCTCATGGGAGATCAGAATTCCTTTTCTAATGTGCATATGGCCTTTAATTTTTTAAGAGTTGAAAAGTGTCACATTTGGTACAGATGAATATTTCTCATTACTAGTCTAGTTATTGTTTGGCCTTTTCTGTCACTATTCTTACACATGCTGAAGATAAAATCTACATAGAGACCTGTGCTTAGTAGACAAGTCACTGGCCACCACCATAAAACACTGAACCTTATTTGGTTTGATTTTGCTTCTTTATTCCCAGACTTGTTTTATTCCCACCTCTCTTTTTATTTTGTCTTGCTTTTGTTTAAAATACTCAGGTTCACTTGATCTCAAACAGGAGCCTTTTGCCCTAGCCTTGCTAGTACTGAGGTCATAGGGATGTGCCACCACACCAGGTCTCACACTAACTTTTCTATTAATGTGCTAAAATATTTATTTTGTATTCTCCTTATGTAGCATTTGATTTTATGCCTCTGTGTTTCTTCTCCCTTCAAGGCTGAATTGACCATAGTACAAGTGAGGGAAAAATACTCATACTTCAAAGCTTAGGACCGATGTATGATTAAAGTGTTAATGAAGTCCTTTCTGACCACCTCTCTATAGCATTGCTGCTTTTAATAAACATGTCGATTTACTGCCTGGTACAAAGGAATGAAGAGTTTGGGATTCCTTAAACATCATTTTCAGGCCCCTCTATTCTATATTTTCTCTGGAGGCAGCCATAGTCACACTTTAGGTTTCAATTATGCTAAAGACTCACAAAATAATACTTCCAATTTTAACATTCTAGGTGACCTACAGACACCCAGGTACAGCTGGCTTCTCTTCATTTCTTCTCATTTGGATGTTTCTCAAACACTGAAATATCAAATATATATTCAAATATCAATATTCATACATTTGTTGAATATAAGAAAATATATCTAAATGTCCATTGAAGTTTTTGATGCTTTCTTACTGCACCTTAGCATAACATCAACATTAGACTGTATACAAGTAGACTATCTTTATACTACAATGCTGCAAAACACAGATACGACTATACTCTTCCAGTGGGATGCTTAACTCTGTTTCATTCAGTGAGCAATTCAGCAACTATAAAGAATTCTTCCAAACTTAATGTGGTACACACTGCAGTAAGTGTAAACTTTGAAATAAAATGTTTTGGTTACACTGCAACTTTATCAGTTGTTAGCTCCATGTACTTGAACAAGTCATTTGTCCTTTATGATCCTCTCATGTCTCATCAAAAAAAAAAAAAAAAAAAAAAAAAAGCCTACATTTATGGCTTGTTTTGCAGAAGAAATATATGCACATATAACACAGGAACTCATAAATTTAAATTTTCATCTTCTGTTCCTTTGTATTACTAAACAGTTACAGTTAATAAACAACAACTGTTGGTTGATTGTTTATTTTGAGACAGGGTCTTATGTTACTTAAGCTGGCCTCAAACTCACTATGTATTAGAGAATGACCTTGAACTGATCCATCTGTTTCTACATCCCAAATGCTAGTATTGCAAGCATATGCCATTACACTCCACTTATACTTTTATTTTTAGCATCTCTTTTCTTCAATGTAGTTGCTTATATTTTGTCTCAAGTAAATTTGATGTTTCTTGGTGGTATGTAATCTTTATTTTAAGCAAGGAGAACCATATATTTGTCTGTATGAGCTTTCAAATAAACGAACCAATGAGTAAATTTTAAAGGAGAGGACAGATTTATAATTATTTTATCTTTTGGTGTTTTTGTCAAACTTCTGCTCAGTCATGTAAATTATTTGACACAAAAAGTATTTACTTACCACACATTGATTTAAGGACTTATACTGATAATAGTTTATATGCAAAAGCTTGGAATTCACATTTTTTAAGACCTTGATATTCTTTTTTTCCCCATTTTTATTAGATATTTTCTTCATTTACATTTCAGATGTTATCCCAAAGGTCCCCTATACTCTCCCCCATCCCCCACCCTCCTCCCCTACCCACCCACTCCTACATCTTGGCCCTGGCGTTCCCCTGTACTGGGGCATATAAAGTCTGCATGACCAAGGCGCCTCTCTTCCCAATGATGGCCAACTAGGCCATCTTCTTCTATATATGCAGCTATAGACATGAGCTCTGGGGTTACTAGTTAGTTCCTGTTTTCTTCCACGTATAGGATTGAAGACCCCTTCAGCTCCTTGGGTACTTTCTCTAGCTCCTTCCTTGTGAGTTCTGAGTTCTATCTAATAGCTGATTGTGAGTGTCCACTTCCATGTTTGCCAGGCATTGGTATAGCCTCCTACAGCTATATCAACACATTTCAGCACTATCTTGCTGGCATATGCAATCATGTCTATGTTTGGAAAACCTTGCTATTCTAACTCAGAGACATCCTTGCTATTTTACACAGAATTTCAGTGGTTAACAATCTTTAGAAGATTTTCATAATTCTTAGTTTTATAACATGCTCTTAATTTACTTATAGCCTAAAGATTTATCCTATGGATATTTTGGAACCCAAATCCTCTGAACTATTAATTTAAAAGTTAATGACCCTGAGTTACAAATCTGATGTCAGTGCTTAACCTAAGCCACTGCTTATTTGTTTCTAAGGATGGCAGTAACTAAATCTGAAAGTTGCCTTGGCCTTTACTACTGTAAAATTTGACTTGTTTTCCATTGACAAGAGTCTCAGAAATGAAGGAAACTAATTATGTGGCTCTTTTGAGCATGTTGTCCCTATTAAGTGTAATGTAGGAAATGAATGTCACACTATATATAACTCCAGGCTCTTGCCTGCATGATTTACTCCAGTGTTTTCCCAGAAACTCTGATGGATTGTAAAAAAGAGAAGACACCCCTTGAAATTTATTATCAAGCCAGAAAGCAGCTGTTCTGTGAGCTGCAAACAAAAGCAAATGTTAAGCTATTGAATGGCACGTTTGTTTTGTGTGGCCCACTACAAAAGGGCTTTATTAGAACCTTAGCTTTGGAAGTTTGCCTCTTCATAGATTAAAAGAGATGTGCAAAAGAAGGGCTGAAAAGTTGTACTAAGTAATGATTGCCAATGTGAAGCCTTAGGGTGGCCATGTTTTTTCCTTCTTAACAAAATGTTCCCAGAGGCTTTTCAGTATCTTTGGAGTTCCGCATTCCCCATCTCCTGTTACTGGCTGCAGGGCATAAAGGAAGCAGGAAGCAGCAATTTTTGGAATTCAAAATGAAGGAGAGCTTGTGGAGAGTTCAATCTGGTTAGTCAGGCATGTTTTAGAAGGAGGCATTTGTGCTCACATTGCCTTTAAGGAATTTAGAGAATGTTCTTTCTAACATTTTTTTTTTCCCTACCAGAATCTTCAAGGCCTGCCTGGGTTGGTGAGCCTCATCTAATTACTCCAATTCTGAACTGGCTCCCTGTTCTGAATGCTTGCAACATATTTTGTCTATATTCATTTTACCCTTGTATATAGCCTTGTACTAATGGCTGTTTAAATATTCTATTATTCTCGGGAGGCAGAGGCAGGCGGATTTCTGAATTCAAGGCCAGCCTGGTCTGCAATGTGAGTTCCAGGACAGCCAGGGCTATACAGAGACCCCCCCCCCCCCAATTCTATTATTCATATCTCTAATGAGATTAGTTTTCTTTTTCTTTTGATTTGTATATCTGATTTTTTTAAAAATATTTTCATTTAAAAGAAATCCTGAGTAATTTCCTTTTATTTTTTCTTTTTCTATTATTTATTTATTTATTTATTTATTTATTTATTTATTCATTCATTCATTCATTTATTATATGTAAGTACACTGTAGCTGTTTTCAGACACTCCAGAAGAGGGTATAAGATCTCCTTAATGATGGTTATGAGCCACCATGTGGCTGCTGGGATTTGAAGTCAGGACTTTCAGAGGAGCAGTCAGTGCTCTTAACCATCTCTCCAGCTCGAATATTTTCTTTACTTACATTTCAAATGTTATCCCCTTTACCAGTTCCCACCCCTCCCAAGAAACCCCTTATCACATCCCCCCTACCCCTGCCTCTATGAGGGTACCCCTCCACCCATGCACCACTCCTCCCTTCCATCCCTGGCATTCCCCTACACTGGGTCATTGAACTCCCTCAGGCCCAAGGAACATTCCTTCCACTGATGTCCAAAAAGGCCATCTTTTGCCACGTATGTGTTCAGAGCCATAGGTCCCTCCACGTGTACTATTTGGTTGGTGGTCCAGTCCTTTGGACCTCTGGGGTGTCCGAAAGTTGACCCTGTTTGCTCCCCCCATGTGGCTGCAAACCCCCTCAGATCCTTCAGTCCCTTCTCCAACTCCTCCATCTGGGACCCTGCTCTGAATCCAATGGTTGGTTTTGAGCATCCACCTCTGTATTTGTCAGTCTCTGGCATATGTGTGTGTATGTGTGTGTGTGTGTGTGTGTGTGTATTCAATCTAAACTCATGATTTAAAAAAATACATATATTTTAAGGGATAGCCTCAGAATCAGCCATCTTTAACTTGTGTTCTGAGCTTCCACTGTCCACCAAGCTCTCTAACTCCAGGGATATAAGACCATAGCATGATGCTTGAAAAACAGACTGCCTGCATATCCACTGGTGGTAAAGTATACAAGAAACAGCAGGCTAGCAAGAATGCATCCTCTACTGGAGCAGTGAAGAAACCTCATCATTACAGGCCCAGACTGTGAAATCAGATGCTATCAGAAGTCTGCTGATTCTCAAGCTCCTCTTCCAGCATCTGCTGTGAGAAATTGCTTAGGATTTCAAAACAGATCTGTTCTTTCAGAGGCCAGCTATTGTTGCTTAGCAGGAGGCAAGTAAGGTCTATCTAGTTGGCCTTTTTGAAGATACTAAACTATATATTAACCATACCCAATCTTTTAGCATATGTGGTGAATGCAAACAACTTGTTTAAAAGTTCACTCTTTCTTTTTTTCAATTTTTTATTAGATATTTTTTCATTTACATTTCAAATGCTATACCTAAAGTCCCCTATACCCTCCCCCATACCCTGCCCACCTCCCCTACCCACCCACTCCCACATCTTGGCCCTGGTATTCCCCATGTACTGGAGCATATGAGGTTTGCATGACCAATGGGCCTCTCTTCCCAATGATGGCCAACTAGGCCATCTTCTGCTACATATGGAGCTAGAGACAAGAGCTGTGGGGGTACTGGTTAGTTCATATTGTTCTTCCACCTATATGGTTGGAGACCCCTTCAGCTCCTTGGGTACTTTCTCTAGATCCTCTATTGGGAACCCTGTGTTCCATCTAATAGCTGACTGTGAGCATCGACTTCTGTGTTTGCCAGGCACTGGCATAGCCTCACATGAGACAGCTATATCAGGGCCCTTTCAGTAATATCTTTCTGGCATATGCAATAGTGTCTGTGTTTGGTGGCTGATTATGGGATGGATCCCCAGCTGCAGCAGTCACTGGTTGGTCCATCCTTTTGTCTCAGCTCCACACTTGATCTCTGTAACTCCTTCAATGTGTGCTTTATTGAGTCTTTTAGAGCAGAAATTTTATGGGTTGAATTCTTTTTGTAGAGTATTTTCTCTTTATCTTTGTATTTAATAATAATTAATGGTAAATCTTATGGCTTGGTAACATTAAGGTTTATTTCAATAGTATGCTTTTCGAGTAGTATTCATTTCTTCCAGAAAGATATAATACATTTGTTCTTATCTCTTTTCTTTTTTATTTTATTTATTTATTTATTTATTTATTTATTTATTTATTTATTTATTATTTTTTCAACTTTTATTAGATATTTTCTTCATTTACATTTCAAGTGTTATCCAGCTAGTTCCCTGTATCCTCCCCCTTCCCGGCCCTGCTCCCCTACCCACCCGCTCCCACCCCTTGGCCCCGGCATTCCCCTGTACTGGGGCATATAAAGTCTGCATAACCAAGGGGCCTCTCTTCCCACTAATGGCCAACTAGGCCATCCTCTTCTATATATGCAGTAGACACGAGCCCAGGGGGTACTAGTTAGTTCATGGTTATTCTTCCACCTATAGGGTTGAAGACCCCTTCAGCTCCTTGGGTACTTTCTCTAGCTCCTACTTCCTTGGGAACCCTGTGTTCCATCTAATAGCTGACCGTGAGCTTCCACCTCCATGTTTGCCAGGCATTGGTATATTTTCCCCCGAGACAGCTATATCCGGGCCCTTTCAGCACCATCTTGCTGGCATATGCTATAGTGTCTATGTTTGGTGANTCCTGTTGACAATATCTTTTGTCTTACAGAAGCTTTGCAACTTTATGAGGTCCCATTTGTCAATTCTTGATCTTACAGCACAAGACTTTGCTGTTTTGTTCAGGAATTTTTCCCCAGTGCCCATATCATCGAGGCATTTCCCCACTTTCTCCTCTATAAGTTTCAGTGTCTCTGGTTTTATGTGGAGGTCCTTCAACCATTTAGACTTGACCTTAGTACAAGGAGATAAGAATGGATCAATTCCCAGTCTTCTACATGATAGCTGCCAGTTGCTCTTTTCTTTTTAATGTTAGAAACAACTAGTGGAAACTTGTTAGAGAGCCATATTGGATCCAAGGTCGCTCAGAGACCAGTCTGTGCAGGTCAGCTCACAGATTGCAAAGGGTCGCTCAGACCCAGTCTGTGCAGGTCAGCTCATAGACTGCAAGGGTTCGCTCAGACCCAGTCTGTGCAGGTCAGCTCATGGACTGCAAATGGTGAGTGAGCAAACAATGGAACAGTGCACCTTTAGGGACACACCCAGCTCTGGACTCTAGACATCCCGGCACCCACCCTGCCTGAGGAGAGTTCTCGTCCTGGGAGGGCTTACCATGCTAGAACTTGTGAGAGAGCCATCTTGGGTTCCAGGTAGCTCAGACCTAGTCTGCACAGGTCAGCTCAGGGACTGCAAAGGGTGAGTCAGCAAATGGCTTAAAAGTGCACCTTTTGGGACATACCCAGCTTTGGGCTCTAGGCATCCAGGCTCCCTCCCCGCCTGAGGAGAGTTCTCAGCCTGGGAGGGCTTTCCCTGCTGGAATTTGTAAGAGAGACATATTGGGTCCAAGGTCACTCAGAGACCAGTTTGTTCAGGTCAGCTCAAGGGCTACAAAGGCTCCCACAGAGACCAGTCTGTGCAGGTGAGTGTGCAGACCACAGAGGCAACACATCTTCTAGGACAGGCCCTATATAAGGTCTTCAACTTTACCTAAGAAGCAGGTCTGAACACCAAAACTCTGTGAACCTTCCCTGCAAAAGGAGAACTTGCCTGCTGAGACTAATTTGACCACTGATTCAGGAGATAGCTGGGCTCCTGGGTCTGCTGATGGAGGCCAACAGAATCACAGGAGGAACAAGCTCCAACCAGAGACAACTATAACAACCAACTCCAGAGATTACCAGATGGCGAAAGGCAAACGTAAGAATCTTAATAACAGAAACCAAGACCACTCACCTTCTTCAGAACCAAGCACTCCCACTTCAGTCAGTCCTGGATACCCAAACACACCCAAAAAGCAAGACTTGCATTTAAATGATTTAAAATCATATCTCATGGTGTTGGTAGAAGACATTAAGAAGGACATTAAGAAGGACATGAATAACTCACTTAAAGAAATGCAGGAGAACACTGGTAAAAAGGTAAAAGTCCTTAAAGAGGAAACACAAAATCCTTTAAAGAATTACAGGAAAACACAACCAAACAGGTAATGGAATTGAATAAAACCATCCAGGACCTAAAAAGGGAATTAGAAATAATAAAGAAAACCTAAATTGAGACAACTTTGGAGATAGAAACACTAGGAAAGAAATCAGGAACAATAGATGTGAGCATCAGCAACAGAATACAAGAGATGGAAGAGAGAATCTCAGGTGCAGAAGATTCCATAGAGAACATGGGCACAACAATCAAAGAAAATGCAAAATGCAAAAAGATCCTAACTCAAAACATCAAGGAAATCTAGGACACAATGAGAAGACCAGACCTATGGATAATAAGAGTAGATGAAAAAGATTTTCAACTTAAAGGGCCAGCAAATATCTTCAAAAAATAATAGAAGAAAACTTCCCAAACCTAAAGAAAGAGATGCCCATGAACATACAAGAAGCCTACAGAACTCCAATAGACTGGACTAGAAAAGAAATTCCTCCCGACACATAATTATCAAAACAACAAATGCACTAAATAAAGATAGAATATTAAAAGCAGTAAGGGAAAATGGTCAAGTAACATATAAAGGCAGGCCTATCAGAATTACACCAGACTTCTCACCTGAGACTATGAAAGCCAGAAGATCCTGAACGGATGTTATTCAGACCCTAAGAGAACACAAATGCCAACCCAGGTTACTATATCCAGCAAAACTCTCAATTAACATAGATGGAGAAATCAAAGTATTCCATGATAAAACCAAATTCACACAATATCTTTCCACGAATCCAGCCCTTCAAAGGATAATAAAGGGAAATCACCAAAACAAGGACAGAAACTACACCATAGAAAAAAACTAAAGAGTAATCCTTCAACAATCCTAAAAGAAGACAGCCACAAGAACAGAATTGAAACTTTAACAACAAAAATAACAGGAAGCAACAACTACATTTCTTTAATTTCTCTTAACATCAATGGACTCAATTCACCAACAAAAAGACATAGACTAACTGACTGCCTACGCAAACAGTACCCAGCATTTTTCTGCTTACAGGAAATACACCTTAGGGAAAAAGACAGACACTACTTTAGGGTGAAAGGCTGGAAAACAGTTTTCCAAGCAAATGGTCTGAAGAAACAAGCTGGAGTAGCCATTCTAATATTGGATAAAATTGACTTTCAACCCAAAGTTATTAAAAACAAACAAACAACAAAAAAAAAAAACAAGGAGGGGCACTTCATACTCATCAAAGGTAAAATCAATTCTGAATATCTATGCTCCAAATACAAGGGCATTCACATTCATTAAAGAAACTGTGGTAAAGCTCAAAGCACACATTGCACCTCACACGATAATATTGGGAGACTTCAACTCCCCACTCTCACCAATGGACAGATCCTGGAAACAGAAACTAAACAGATACACATGGACCCTAACAGAAGTCATGAAACAAATGGATTTAACAGATATCTACAGAACATTTTTTTCCTAAAAAAAAAAAGATATACCTTCTTCTCAGCGCCACGTGGTACCTCTTCCAAAATTGACCATATAATTGGTCACAAAACAGGCCTCCACAGATACAAAAATATTGAAATTATCTCATGCATCCTATCTGACCACCATGGACTAAGGCAGATCTTCAATAACAACATAAATAAATAGAAAGCGAACATTCTCATGGAAACTGAACAACACTCTACTCAATTATTCCTTAGTCAAGGATGAAATAAAGAAAGAAATGAAAGACTTTCTAGAGTTTAATGAAAATGAAGCCACAACATACCCAAACTTATGGGACACAATGAAGGCAGTCCTAAGAGGAAAACTCATTGCCCTGAGTGCCTCAAAAAAAAAAAAAAAAAAAAAAAAAAAAAAAAAAAAAAAAAAAAAAAAAA
>LR753351.1:1362786-1424526 GCA_902729485.2 Mus minutoides | reverse complement strand
AAAAAAAAAAAAAAAAAAAAAAAAAAAAAAAAAAAAAAAAAAACTAGAGAGAGCATACACTAGTAACTTGACTGCACACTAGAAGCTCTAGAAAAATAGGAAGCAAATTCATCCAAGAGGAGTAGATGGCAGGAAATAATCAAAATCAGGGCAGAAATCAACCAAGTAGAAACAAAAAGAACTATTCAAATAATTAACCAAACCAGGAGCTGGTTCTTTGAGAAAATCAACAAGATAGATAAACCCTTAGCCAGACTCACAAGAGGGCACAGGGACAGTATCTTAATTAACAAAATCAGAAATGAAAAAGGAGACATAACAATGAAACCTGAGGAAATCGAAAACATCATCAGTTCCTAGACAGATGCCAGGTACCAAAGTTAAACCAGGATCAGATTAAAGATCTAAACAGTCCCATTTCCCCTAAAGAAATACAAGCAGTCATCAATAGTCTCCCAACCAAAAAAGGCCAGGAACAGATGGGTTTAATGCAGAGTTCTATCAGACCTTCAAGAAGACCTAATTCTACCTCTCCTCAAACTATTCCACAAAATAGAGACAGGAGGTACTCTACCCAATTCATTCTATGAAGCCACAATTACTCTGATACCTAAACAACACAAAGGTCCGAAAAAGAAAGAGAACTTCAGACCAATTTCCTTCATTAATATTGACGCTAAAATACTCAATAAAATACTCCCAAACCGCATCCAAGAACACATCAAAACAATCATCCATCATGACCAAGTAGGCTTCATCCTAGGAATGCAGGGATGGTTTACTATACGGAAATCAATCAAAGTAATACACTATATAAACAAACTCAAAGACAAAAACCACAGGATCATCTCATTAGATGCTGAGAAAGCATTTGACAAAATCCAACACCCTTTCATGATAAAAGTCTTAGAAGGATCAGGAATTCACGGCCCATACCTAAACATAATAAAAGCAATACACAGTAAACCAGTAGCCAATATCAAACTGAATGGAGAGAAGCTGGAAGCAATCCCATTAAAATCAGGGAATAGACAAGGGTGCCCACTTTCTCCCTACCTATTCAATATAGTACTTGAAGTCCTAGCCAGAGCAATTCAACAACAAAAGGAGATCACAGGGATACAAATTGGAAAGGAAGAAGTTAAAATATCACTGTTTGCAGATGATATGATAGTATATATTCGGTACCCGAAAAAATTACACCAGAGAACTCCGAAACCTGATAAACAGCTTCAGTGCACTAGCTGGATATAAAATTAACTCAAACAAATCAATGCCCTTTCTCTACACAAAGGATAAAAAGGCTGAGAAAGAAATTAGGGAAACAACATCCTTTACAATAGTCACAAATACTATAAAATACCTTGGTGTGACTCTAACTAAGGAAGTGAAAGATCTGTATGAAAAGAACTTCAAGTCTCTGAAGAAAGAAATTGAAGATCTCAGAAGATGGAATGATCTCCCATGCTCATGGATTGGCAGGATTAATATAGTCAAAATGGCCATCCTGCCGAAAGCAATCTACAGATTTAGCACAATCTCCATCATAATTCCAACTCAATTCTTCACTGAGCTAGAAAGGGCAATTTGCAAATTCATCTGGAATAATAAAAAACCTAGGATAGCAAAAACTATTCTCAACAATAAAAGAACCTCTGGGGGAATCACCATGCCTGACATTAAGCTGTACTACAGAGCAATTGTGATAAAAACTGCATGGTACTGGTACAGCAACAGACAGATAGATCAATGGAATAGAATTGAAGACCCAGANTCCTGCAATACCTCTACTGGGCATATATCCAGAAGATATTCCATCTGGCAACAAGGACACATGTTCCACTATGTTCATAGCAGCCTTATTCATAATAGCCAGGAACTGGAAAGAACCCAGATGTCCCTCAACAGAGGAATGGATACAAAAAATTTGGTATATCTACACAATGGAGTACTACTCAGCTATTAAAAACAATGAATTGATCCATTCTTATCTCCTTGTACAAAGCTTAAGTCTAAGTGGATCAAAGACCTCCACATAAATTCAGAGACACTGAAATTTTTAGAGTAGAAAGTGGGGAAAACCCTCGAAGATATGGGCACAGGGAAAAATTCCTAAACAGAACAGCAGTGTCTTGTGCAGAAAGATCAAGAATTGACAAATGGGACCTTATAAAATTGCAAAGCTTCTGTAAGGCAAAAGACACAGTCAGCAAGACAAAAAGGCCACCAACAGATTGGGAAATGATTTTTACCAATCCTAAATCTGATAGGGGTTAATATACAACATCTAAAAAGAGCTAAAGAAGCTGGACTCCAGAAAAATTAATAACCCCATTAAAAATGGGGTATAGAGCTAAACAAAGAATTCTCAACTGAGGAATTCTGAATGGCTGAGAAACATCTGAAAAAATGTTCAACATCCTTAATCACCAGGGAAATGCAAATCAAAACAACACTGAGATTCCACCTCACACCAGTCAGAATGGCTAAGATCAAAAATTCAGGTGACAGCAGATGCTGGCCAGGATATGGAGAAAGAGGAACACTCCTCCATTGCTGGTGGGATTGCAAGCTTGTACAACCACTCTGGAAGTCAGTCTGGCGTTTTCTCTGAAAATTGGACATAGTACTGCCGGAGGATCCAGAAATACCTCTCCTGGGCATATATGCAGAAGATGTTCCAACTGGTAATAAGGACACATGCTCCACTATGTTCATAGCAGCCTTATCTATAATAACCAGAAGCTGGAAAGAACCCAGATGTCCCTCAACAAAGGAATGGATTCAGAAAATGTGGTACCTTTATACAATAGAGTACTATTCTGCTATTAAAAAAAATGAATTTATGAAATTCTTGGGCAAATGCATATATCTGAAGAACATAA
Organism: Mus minutoides; assembly: GCA_902729485.2. NCBI lineage: Eukaryota > Metazoa > Chordata > Mammalia > Rodentia > Muridae > Mus > Mus minutoides. Next base: position 1,421,641 of record LR753351.1, on the reverse strand, counting down.
TCCTTAGTGAGGTAACCCAATCACAAAAGAAGTCATTGGATATGCACTCACTGATAAATGGATATTAGCCCAGAAACTTAGAATACCCAAGATACAATTTGCAAAACACAAGAATATCAAGAAGGAAGACCAGCGTGTGGATACTTCATTCCTCCTTTGAATAGGAAACAAAATACCCATGAAAGGAGTTACATTGACAAAGTTTAGAGCTAAGACGAAAGGATGGACCATACAGAGACTACCCCACCAGGGGGGATCCATCCCATAATCAGTCACTAAACTCAGACACTATTGCATCGGACAGCAAGTGTTTACTGAATGGACCCTGATATAGCTGTCTGGTACAGAAGTGGATGCTTACAGTCTTCCATAAGATGGAGCACATGGCCCACATTTGAGAAGCTTGAGATAGAACCCCAGGAGCTGAAGGGGTCTGCAACCCTAGAAGAGGAACAACAATATGAACTAACCAGAACCCTCAGAACTCGTGTCTCTAGCTTCATATGTAGCAGAAGGTGGCCTAGTTGGCCATCATTTGGAGGAGAGGCCCCTTGGTATTGCAATCTTTATATGCCCCAATACAGGGTATCACCTGGGACCAGAAGTAGGAGTGGGTGGGCAGGGGAACAGGGCGGTGGGAGGGGAGAGGGAGCTTTTGGGATAGCATTTGAAATGTAAATTAAGAAAATATCTAATAAAAAAAATTGAAAAAAAAAGAAACAACTAGTTAGCAATACTTATATTTCTCCTTTTTTAAAGATTTATTTTTAATTGTATTTGCAAGTGTGCTTATGTGCAAATGGGCATATGAATGAAGTTACAAAGGAGGACTTCATCTCTCTTGAAGCTGGAGACAGAAATAGTTATAAAATCCTTGGTATGGATACAGAAAATTGAACTTCAAATGAATTGTACACTGAGCAGCTCTATTTATAATAGCCAGAAGATGAAAAGAGCCTAGATGTCCCTCAACAGAGGAATGGATGTAGAAAATGTGGTCCATTTACACAATGGAATACTACTCAGCTATTAAAAACATTGAATTTATGAAATTCTTAGGCAAATGGATGGATCTGGAGGATATCATTCTGAGTAAGGTAATCCAATCACAAAAGAACTCACATGATATACACTCACTGACTAGTGGATATTAGCCAAGAAATTAGAATACCCAAGATACAATTTGCAAAACACTTGAAACTCAAGAAGAATGAAGACCAAAGTGGATACTTAGTTCCTTTTTAGAATAGGGAACAAAATACCCATGGGAGGAGTTACAGATAAAAGTTTGGAGCAGATCCTGAAGGAATGACCATCCAGAGACTGCCCCACTTGGGGATCCACCCCATTAACAACCACCAAATGCAGTCACTAGGCAGATGCCAACAAGAGCCTGCTGACAGGAGCCTGATATCGCTGTCTCCTGTGAGGCTCTGCCAGTGCCTGGCAAATACAGAAGTGGATGCTCACAGTCAAGCATTTGATGGGTCCCTAATGAAGGAGCCAGGGAAAGTACCCAGGGAGCTGAAGGGGACTGAAGCTCCATAGAAGGATCATCAATATGAACTAATCAGTACCCCCTGAACTCCTTGAAACTATACCACCAATCAAAGAAAATACATGAAAGAACTTGTGGCTTTAGCTATATTTGTAGCAGAGGATGGTCTAGTCAATGGGAGGAGAGACCCTTGGTCCTGTGAATGCTCTATGCCCCAATATAAGGAAATACCAGGACCAGGAATGGAAGTGGGTGGGTTGGGGAGCAGGGGGAGGGGGAAGGGTGTAAGGGATTTTCAAAGGGGAAACTGGGAAAGGGGATAACATTTGAAATGTAAATAAAGAAAATATCTAATAAAAATAAACACACACAAAAAAAATGAGTTATCACCATTTATGTAAAACTTAATTTTAAACTTATTTCTGAGGATATTTTTGCTTCAAAACATTAGTCCATGTGTGTGTGCGTGTGTTTGTGTGTGTGTGTGTGTGTGTGTGTGTGTGTGTGTGCACATGTGCGTGCGTGTGTGCATGCATGTGCAGGTATGGGAGTCAGTTCTCTTTCTTTACCCTAAGGATCAATGATCATAGGGTTTAAGATTAGCTTATCAGGTTTGGTAAAACAACAATACCCTTTACCTACTTAGCCATCATGTCAGGCCTCTGCTCAATATTTACAATTGAAATTTTGGTTAAAATTCTTTAGGAATTTTGTTATTGTTGCTCTTCAAAGTACAGCACTACAAAGGCTAAGGCAGAAGAGCCAGCCTTGGATGCATAGCAAATCCTGCCAAAAACAGAAGAGAAATTCATTTTATTCATTCTGTTAGACACCTGGGGTGTAATGCTAAGACTGGTTGTCAGAGTTATGAGAGGGATGGGAATTTCTATTCACAATGGGGAAAGTTCTATAAATATCTAGAATGGCCCTGGGTCTAATGGATCTCTTCATGGAACTGATACCTGCCTGTTTCTAGTTTACACATGAAAGGGTTAGATGCTAGTGTTTCAAGGAAATAGAGAAAAATCTTCGGCTGGTCAGATATTTTAATCTTTTTCATCTTTCATCTTCCATAATGTTGAGATATTCTTGAGGAAGCAGAATTAAGAAAGAATATAGCAACTCTTAATGACAGCTATATAAGGAATTAATTTTAACTATTTATGATGGAAGTTTCTGATTCAAGTGACATATACTAAAGTAACATATACTAAAGGCGGAAGAACTGGGAAACATGAAAGCCAGTTGATTCAAATAACATATACTAAAGTAACAATATCTGTGGTATCCTTCTCATATTGGTTTGCTTGTCAATACCTTGTAACTTCTGACCTTTGCCAACATAGAAAGAATAATTATTCTTTTATTAACAACTTAATATTTAATCCCAATTGAGGACTTTTCTTTACAAGTAGCAGCCACACTTTAAAATTAACAAATGCCACTATTCTTTTCAAATCCCAAGACCATGTATTTTGGTACTGGTGAGGGATTGCTGCATGTACAGTGATGGTTTTAAAAAATTTTGCTGAATATCATTATTAACTTTTGTGTGGTATTATACATTTTTTAGCGTTTTAGGGGCAAAGTTTTAAGAGGTATTAAAACGTGTCTCTGTAGCCCCTTTTTATGAGAAAAAAGTATTAAAATAATAGAGAAAACTTTGAATGACAGTCAAGTTTCTATCAAGAAAAGGAGTAAATATAATTTATTGACCTATGAATCTATCATCTATCTATCTATCTATCTATCTATCTATCTATCTATCTATCTATCTATCTATCATCATCATCATCATCTATTTGTCAAACATTTACTGATGCAAGTATAAGATGAAACTTACTAAGGGAGTTAATATACATGGTTTTGGAGAACAAGACCCAATATATGCCATCTGTGAGCAGGAGGAGCAGGAAGACAGTTATGGTTCAAGGCTGAAGAACTGGGAAACATGAAAGCCAGTTGTTTAAGTTATAGTCTGATATCCCAAAGCAGGGCTATTCTAACTTTGTGAGTCCAGTGGCTCTAAAATCTTGCATTCAAAAGTCAAGAGTGCCCCACCCGGGTCGTCCATCACATAATCAGCCACCAAATGCAGACACTACTGCACACACCAGCAGGATATTGCTGAAAGGACCCTGATATAGCTGTCTCCTGGCAGGCTTTGACAGTCCCTGACAAATACAGAAGTGGATGCTCACAACCATCTATAGGGCAGAACACAGGGTCCCCAATGTAGGAGCTAGAGAGAGTACCCAAGAGCTGTAAGGGTCTGCAACCCTATAGATGGAACAACAATATGAACTAATCAGAACCCCCAGAGCTCATGTCTCTTGCTGCATATGTATTAGAAGATGGCCTAGTTGGCCATTATTGGGAAGAAAGGCCCTTGGTCTAGCAATGTTTATATGCCCCAGTACAGGGGAATACCAGGGCAAATAGTGGGAGTGGGAGAGTAGGGGAGCAGGGCGGGGAGAGGGTATAGAGGACTTTTGGTATAACACTTGAAATGTAAATAAAGAAATTCTCTAATAAAAAAAAAAGTCTGAAGACAGGGAAGTGTGGGTGCCCCAGCTCAAAAGGAAAAGAAAAAAAAAATTGTCATTCCTCTATCTTTTTCTATCTGCACAATAAGCAGCTGAGATATCATCTGTCCACATTGATGATGGTGAACCTTTTTAAAACATTCTGTTGAATGGCAACAATTCTGTCTACTGACATTTCCATGAACACATTCAAAGACACAGTGATAATTTTTAACTAATCTGGAGAATTTTTAATACAGTCAAATTTATGTTTAGGTTAACTAATCAGATGTGTACCCCTTGTCAAATTAGCTCCCATAGGTTTCTTGTCATACTAAAATTCATTAGGAAACAAAAGCTGTAATAATAATAACATAGTTCCATCTAACTTGCATGAAACAGAAAAATGCTGTGATTAACATTTTAAAAGGACATTGTATTATTGTATGAAATCAGTGGTGTCAGGATTTTGGGAAACATGAGAATACTGATGAAATCCATGACCCTAAGCCCATGACAATGTTATCTTTCTGAGAAGTAAGTTGTTTGGTTAGAAACACCATTAGTTGAAACAAGGTCATGATTGCTTTTTCATTCTGGAACTCATGAATATTATTTTGGTGGAAGTATTGCCTATAGTAGAGACTGCTTGTTTCGAATTAAAAGTCTATTACAGCAATAACAGACTCTCACTGTTACATGATGGAAACAATGTGGTTTATGCAATTTATTTCTCATAACCAGATGCACACATCTCTTTCTACTAAGTAAGAAAAAGTTACTAATATTCTGTTTTCTAGTAAGCATTATACTGTCTGTATAATGAAATAATATGATATTTTATAACTGTGAAATGTGAGCAAGGTATCTGCAAAATAAGGATAGTGTACCTATATATCCCTATATTCCCCATCGATGGATTCAACCAACTAGTTTGAAAATTCCTATTACATATATAATGGTTTTTCTTTTCTTGTCATTATCTTTAATACAGTATAAAAACTATATTTTATTTTCATTGTATTATGTTTTATAAGTTACAATTTAAGTTGTACATGAAGATGTCTGATTATTTGTAGATATTACTATATTTTATCTTCAGATATTGACAGGGTAAAGGTGAAGAATCCTTTAACCATTACTCATGGATCCCAAGGGAATACATAATGACTGGGAGCTGGAAAGTTGATGTATTCCTGAGATAAGATAGGAAAGGCATACTATTTGCCTTGCCTGCTCCAAACACATTCCTTCTGGTGCTGCCTTCAGCAATTGGTGACCAATTGAACTTAAGCTTTGCAATGCTGGGACTCAATTACTTCCAATATATTTGAAACTTTTTATTAACTTACTGTAAGATTCACTGTAAAGTTTGGCTTATAGAAGAGAAGAATCACTGAGGTTGAGAAGATGCCAGCACTCTCCTCTTAAACGTATTTCTCAATATTGGTTAAAGATACATTTTATGGATCCTGCCAAGGTGTGTGATTAGGTCTTCAATTACACTCTATCTTTAGACCCCTTATTTCCTTCCTGTTTGTCAACAAACACAAAAATTTCTTAGCCGGGCAGTGGTGGCGCATGCATTTAATCCCAGCACCTGGGAGGCAGAAGCAGGCAGATTTCTGAGTTTGAGGCCAGCCTGGTCTACAGAGTGAGTTCCAGGACAGCTTTTTTATTATAGCACATATCTTCATAGTACAACAGACTGTCAGAAATGAAGAGAGTCTAAAGGCACTCCTATATTTCTCAATCTAACTGTCAGACTGTTCAAGCAATGTACCCTAAGAAATGAAAATTACACCAAGAATCTTACAATGGGAGAAGTAAAAGGTCTTACTCAGAGGGTGAATATTTTCCTAGAAAGAGATGTCATATAGTTAAACAGCTTAACTGAAGCCAGGAGGATGGTGGGTCAGTAGTGGATAGGACCACATCTTGACAGGCACCATGTAGATATACATATCCTTAACTTTCTATTTAAATGTCTCACTTCAGGACAGCTTCCATGAAGCATGTGCCTAGTTTTCTTTCTTGTGTATAGAAGTGGGTCAGACGTAATACATGGCAAATTAATATTTGTGGAATAAATGGATGGCATAGCTAACTCTGTAGAGTGAGGAGACATGAACTTCATACTGTTGTAAGAAGTGCTGACTTTGTGTATATTCAGACTAGTGTCCCTTTCCTATTCTGTCACTTATTTTTCTATAGGACCTTGAATAAGCTATTTAACACTGCTGTACCTGTTAAAAATAAGAAAAACGATATGTATATATTGTATACATATCCATTAGGTTTAATTTAGTTCTTCAGCAATGTGTTCAATTATATATAAGTACCAAGATTATATTAAATGATAAAAATTTTCTTTAAGTATCTAATGTATACGTAGACCAGATCCTAGCATAATGTTTAGCATAATTCCTAAGAAATTAATATAATGGAAATGTTTAATCACTATTCTCTCTTTTTTTCACAATCTTTCCTTTATTCAAGGTAGTGAGTTTCTACTGATCCATCTTGTGACATGTAGCATGTAGAAGGTTTGATCAAAGTTAGTCAGTGAATATGGGAGAATTATTTTCTTCTTATGTGAATTATCTAGGTCTTGATAAAATAAATTATAGCAAGCATTGTCACATACAAAAATAACAGCCTCAGACAGTTGTCTCCTAGGAGAACTATAAACAAAAGCTATAGAAATAATGGGAACTCAACAGATACCATGTTACCTATGAACTCTTTCTTTGGTACCATTTTGAGCTTCATCTGATGTTCAGTCTCATTAGTTTATAGTTATACTTCAATTTTGATCCAAATGTGGTAGTGACTTGGTCATTCACTTTTATCATAAGATCTGCTTCTGAATGACCTTTTACCTGTTTTTAAAAATCAAATCTTTCTCAGAGGAGTGGGGTTAGTCATCAGGTAGAACACTTCCAGTATTTCAAGGTCCTGTAGTTATCCTCATTCAGTAACTCTAGAGATATTTATACAATGGCATCATGGTTAAAGTGATTATGTGACCACTGTGAAGAACAATGCTAACTTGCTGTTTCAGTTATGCTGTTTATGAAAAATAAGGGGCAGATATTTCAAAAGGCCACAGTTATACCTCAAATATATTGCTATCATCTTGTCTAATGTGTCTTTTTTTCCTTCCAAAGTTGTCTCAGAGTTTTATCTGCCTTCTAATTCTACAATGAAAATCAGAAGTTGATGTTTTATCTATCTCAGTGAATTAATATAATTATTTTGATTGTTAGGATTAAAATTCTCAATTCTGAAAATGATATTTGATTTCAATTGTTATGATTATACTTCTCATACCTAAAGACTCATCCTATGGTGATAGGATGAGTCTGATAAATTCGAAATGTAAGACATATATCAGATGATGTTTAAATTGATTGATGTGTAGAATGTAGAAAACAATTGATACCATTGTATAAAAATATAAAAATATAGTTCTTATGTAACCTCCACCCCCAAGTGTATCAATAATTGCCTTAATCTATTTTCTACTAATTAACCCATTTCTAAAATTGCTTTAAATCTTCCATATCTCTTCTTTACATCTTGTATTAAATTTAAAGTTCACAATGTTCAGAGATGTATGGTGATCATGGAATGGAAATCAACTGCAGATCTCTACTTCTGAGATACATGGACTGACAACAGATGTGACCTTTTAACTTTATGTACAGGTCCCTTCTATTTTGCCATGTTTAAATTCTATCTGGCTCTTAAAGTGAAAATTTCTGGTTTCTTTGGAAACTCAGTGATATCATATGATGTTTTGCTGAAGCAGACATGTGAGAGAATACGAGATGATTAGAAAGAATATAAATATAGCCTCACAGGCAGTTGGAGGAAGCTCTGGGTTGGTTCACTTTACTCCACCTTGCTAGCCTTTATGACAATGCTCTGCCATTTGTTCACCATGCATTGTGTGGCTAATCTTTACTTGTTGCACCATCATATAGAGTAACTGTTTAAAGGAGTTGTGATAGTCTGGCAGCTTCTTACCAATTCCACAGACTCAGGTAAATTGCTGGAGCCTCTCAGTTTCTTCTAGATCAAACTGCGATTGCTGATTCATATGTGGTGATTGCCAAATGGACTGGACTGTAGCTGCTGATTCTTGTTGGAATTTTCCGAGAAGACTAGACTGTTAGTGCTGAAAGTTAGAATAGCCCCAAAGAACTATTTGTAAAGACGTCCACAACCCCTGTTTCCTATTAGCTGTTATTTTTCACTACCTCTGGTGGGTGGTGGGCTAGAAGGCAGTTGACACGCTAAAAAAAAAAAAAACAAAAACAAAAAGAAAAAAAAACTTATTAAAGTAGGTTACAGAGAACCTAAGCCAACAGGTTCTATTTATTTGCCCAAGTAGAAAGTTAGACGTAGAGGCATTTTGTTTACTTCAGAAACGTGTAACTCAATATCTCTGAACCTATCCAGGCCTTCATAATGCTACTACAGTTATTTCAGCTCAGATCCTTGGATCTAGTAAACTCCTCAAAAGCCCTCAATAAGCTAAGTAATCAAATAATATTAATAAGGAGCATTATTTATTGTATCCGTATTAATGAGAAAAGGCAATAAGTTCAGTAAATTCTATCTTTTTAAAAATATTTTTATTAGATATTTTCTTAATTTACATTTCAAATGCTATCCCGAAAGTTCCCTCTTATAGTTTCTAAAGTGAGCTGTTATATGTTCAAATAGAGAGCAAAACATGTGCATAATTAAATAGTCTCAGTCAAGATGTGGTCTTGCCCATCACTGACCAGGTAACCCTAGGAGTGGTCATAATGCGAAATCTCTTGCTAGGAGATATGTTCCTTTTCTGATTATCCCCACTACTCAGCCTTTTTATTATGGCAGAATAAAATTCCTTGGAGAATCTTTAATTTTTTGAAGGTCATTGTTTTCAGAGTTTACAAAGAGACAGATATAACTGTCTCTTTAAAATATTTTCTTCCTAGCAGGATGGTCACACTAAGTTCTTTTTTCTCCAAATTTGTCTTTGTTGTACATGGTAACAGAGAGAACTTCCCTTTGCAGAGAGGCTTAATCTAAAAGGTTCCTTATTTAAACTCGCTTTTCTGAAGCAAGGGACTCGATTTTGCTTTTATAATTTTGTATTATTTTCCTCAAAGAGCTTCTTTGATTGTATATGTCTTTTCTACGTCTACTCACTCTTAGAGTGGCTTTAACTATCATGATGCTTTTGTTGCTATTCACTCTGCCTTGACCTGTGTCTAGGACAAATGGAAATCCAATCCTCAATTGACATCTGGATTATCCCAGTGGCTTATTTTATTCTTTTCAGAATGAATATATTTACTGAACAGAAGAGTCTTTCAGGACACAATGATGGCTATGGTCCAAAAAAAAAAAAAAAAAAAAAAAAAAAAAAAAAAAAAAAAAAAAAAAAAAAAAAAAAAAAAAAAAAAAAAAAAAAAAAAAAAAAAAAAAGAAGGGATAAAGAAAAAAGGAAAGACGGAAAGAAGGAAAGAAAGAAAACATGAATCTAGTTTTATAAATTAAAAATCTACTAAGACATTTATCAGTTTGACATTAATTAGTATTTATGATCCTTAATTTCCTCATCCATAAGATGGAAATGATGATACATTTTTTGTAGTTTGCTCTGAGGATTAATACAGAAACTGGAGGTGAAAGTATCTTATCAACTCCTGTAATAACTGTTCTATATTGATGGTTATAAATTCTTCATCTTTCATCTATTTTCCTTACTTACCATAGCAAGATACAGAAGAGAAAACTGGCTCCTGCAGAGAGATTGTTTTTCCACCTGCATTTTTTTGAGACTCTTTTCTGATCTACAAGAAATACCATAATGCACCATTAGCCTAAAGCAGTAAATTGTTCCCCAGGCAGACCTAGAGGGACAGGACTGCAACATGGTTTGAGAAAGTGGTTGCAGTGACATATTTGTCAGCCATCATCTCCAAGCTCTGGATGGTGTTTAGCTCATCCTTTCTTATATCCCATCTATGAAAAGCTACTTTTCTCTCAGCTCCTTTTTGTGATTCTTATTATTCTTTGAAATTGAACATTTGGTTTTAAAATGGATGTATTTGATAGGGAAGAGGTGTAGCATAAAATTTAATATATGAAATGGATAAAGGCAGGTATGTTTCCTTGTTCCTGTAACTACAGAATCTGGGGCAGGGGCATAAACATGCGTTTGAAGTTAGCCTAGGTGAAACAATGAAGCTCTGTTCTTTAAATAATATAAAAGCAAAGGCAGAAGGCACCTAAGTCTGCTATAGCAAGCTGCTAAGTCTGGTCCCTGATTTGCTCCAGTTTTTTTCTGAGTACATTTCTTTCTGAATGTTTATTCATTCTGAAAACCATCAGGATTTTTTACAAGCATATTTTGAATTTAGGGCTTGTGTTGAATGAGAATGGCCCATATAGACTTCTATATTTAAATGAGTGGGTCCTAGTTGGTGGAAGTATTTGAGAAAGATGAGGAGGAATGGTCATGTTAGAGGAGATATGTCATCAGAGGATGTTTTGAGGTTTCAAAAACACGTGCCAGCTTCTGGCTATCTATCTGACTGCAACTTGTCACATAGGACAGCAAGTGTTTACTGAAGGGACCCTGATATAACTGACTCCCACAGAAGTGGATGCTCACAGTCATCCATAAGAGGGAGCACGGGGCCCACATTGGAGAAGCTAGAGATAGAACCCCAGGAGCTGAAGGGGTCTGCAACCCTAGAAGAGGAACAACAATATGAACTAATCAGAACCCCCAGAACTCGTTTCTCTAGCTCCATATGTAGCTTAAGATGGCCTAGTTGGCCATCATTGGGAGGAGAGGCCCCTTGGTACTGCAATCTTTATATGCCCCAATACAGGGGAACGCCAGGGCCAAGAAGTAGGAGTGGGTGGGCAGGGGAGCAGGGAAGGGGGAGGGGGAGGGGATTTTCAGGATAGCAGTTGAAATGTAAATTAAGAAAATATCTAATAAAAAAGTGAAAAAAATCATTACTATGTTGAAATGAAAAAAAAAAAAAAAAAAAAAAAAAAGATGTGAGCTCTCAGCTACTGTCCTGGTGCCTTGCCTACTTACCTGTCACCATGCTTCCCAGCACAGTGATCATGAACTAACTAACCTTCTGTAACTTTATGCAAGCTTCCAATTAAATGGTTTCTTTTATAAATTGCATGATCATGATAGGTTATTTTTGTTGACAAAAATAGAACAGTAATGAAGACAAGACAATGCTCTTAAAAACCAGTACCATTTATTGCCTTAAAAGTTAAAAAAAAAAAAAAAGTCAGGCATGATGGATGCCTGTAATCCCAGTACTTGGTGGCTAGCAGCAGGAAGATGATAAAATCAAGTTGAGTCTGTCCTCAGAGAAGATCCTTTCTCTAAACAACAAAAGCAGAAAAAAACATAATAAAAAAAAAAGAAAATAAATGTGTTAAATATATTGTTCTGTCCACTAGGCATTTACCCTTAGGGAACAAACAGACATAACTTATTAATATCACCTGGTGGATAGAGTATGCCTGTGATTTTGTTGGGAATATTTTACTTAGAAGTTGTATTAGTCAGGATTCTTTAAAGGACCAGAACTAATGAGTATATGTATGTATGTATGTATGTATGTATGTATATATATATATATATATATATATATATATATATGTATATGTATATGTATATGTATATGTATATGTATATGTATATGTATATGTATATGTATATGTATATGTATATGTATATATATATATATATATATATATATATATATATATATGTGTGTGTGTGTGTGTGTGTGTGTATGTGTGTGTGTGTGTGTGTATGTGTGTGTGTGTGTGTGTGTGTATGTGTGTGTGATATACATATATAAAGTGGATTTATCACACTGCCCTGCAGGCTGTAGTCTAGCTATTCCAAAAATTGTTATCCACCAACAAAAGTTCAAAGAATCCAGTAGTTGTTCACTGTATAAGGTTGGATGTCCCAGTTTGTTTTCAGTATGCAACAGAATACCAAAAAAAATATTGTTCTAATACCAGTGAAGAAACAGACTTGACAGAGAGGTCAAAATCTAAGTGAGCAAAGACATCATCATCATCATCATCATTGTAAGAGTACAAAAGAGGAGGAGACTATAGCTTTTTAACAATAATTTTATTTGTATGTATTTTGCTTACATGTATGTCAGTGCACAATACATGTGCCTGGTTCCTGCAGAGGTCCGAAGATCCCATGGAGGTGAAGTTAAAGATGGTTGGGACCTACCATATTTGCAATGGGAACAAAACCCAGTAATTTTCAAGAAATAACAAGCGCACTTAACCACTGTACAGTATTTCCAGACTCAACCTGGAAGACTAGCCATCATGTTTCTTGGGGGTTCCCAGAATCGGCATTAATTCAGAAACAGTATGCAACAAACCCTGGAAATTATAATTGTTTCCTTTTTCTCAATGTACAGTTACCCTGGGAAAAGTCTATAGGTCCCATTACAATAATTATGATTATTGCCTTTGGAAATTCAGTGCTGCTAACTGGCCCCTGCTCCCTCAAGTCCCAATAAAAGCCATTGTATTTTGTTCATCTAGCTGAGCAGCTGCGTCTCCAACCCTAAGGTCTGGCACAAGAAAAATGACAATGAAGCTCTTCAAATGCATTGGTGCCTCTCTCACCATTTTGCATCTTGTAGGATTAATGAAGGGATTTTCTTCTCATTGCAGAGGATTAGATTGTATGCAGCTTACCCACCCTAGCATTGTAATTTTTCTGAGACTTAAAATTCCTTCAAGAACACTAAGCCAATAGACATTAGTCATCTCTATCTCCTTGTCAGTAGGCTATCTTTTGACAAATGCTTCAGCCAACCATTAAAATACATTTAACACTGTTTAAAAACCTGTTCAACCTTCCATATTAAACATATAATTGAAGTTATGTGGCTATTTCTCTTTTGTGTGTTTTATCTATGAAGAAATAGTGCAGTCAACCACAATTTTTGAGTGAATTTATATCTTCTTGGCCTTTTTTGTATTATATATTTTCTTCATTTGCATTTCAAATGCTATCTTGAAAGTCCCCTGTACTCTCCCCCTGTCCTGCTCCCCAATCCAACCACACCTGCTTCCTGGCCCTGGCATTCCCCTATACTGGGGCATATGATCTTCCCAAGACCAACAGCCTCTCCTCCCAATTGATGGCCAATTAGGCCATCCTCTGCTACATATGCAACTAGAGATACAAGCTTGGGGGTGGGTATTGGTTAGTTCATATAGTTGTTCCTCCTATAGGGTTGCAGACTCCTTTAGCTCCTTGGGTACTTTCTCTAGCTCCTCCATTGGGAACCCTGTGTTCCATCCAATAGAGGACTGTGAGCATCCACTTCTGTATTTGCCAGGCACTGGCATAGCCTCACAAGAGACAGCAATATCAGGGTCCTCTCAGCAAAATCTTGCTGGCATTTGCAATAGTGTATGGGTTTGGTGGTTGTTTATGGGATGGATCCCCGGGTGGGGCAATCTCTGTATGGTCCTTCCTTCTGTCTCAGCTCTGAACTTTGTCTCTGTAACTCCTTCCATGGGTATATTGTTCCCCATTCTAAGAAGGAACACCTTCTTTTTGAGTTTCATGTGTTTTGCAATTGTATCTTGGGTATTCTAAGTTTCTGGGTTAATAACTGCTTATCAGTGAGTGCATATCATGTGGGTTCTTTTGTGACTGGGTTACCTCACTCAGGATGATATACTCCAGATCCATCCATTTGCCTAAGAATTTCATAAATTCAGTGTTTTTAATTGTGGATTAGTACTCCATTGTGTAAATGTACCACATTTTCTATATCCATTTTTCTGTTGAGGGATATCTGGGTTCTTTCCAGCTTCTAGCTATTATAAATAAGGCTGCTATGAACATAGTGGAGCATGTGTCTTTATTGCAAGTTGGGACATCTTCTGGGTATATGCCCAGGAGTGCTACTGCTGGATATTCTGGTAGTACTATGATCAGTTTTCTGAGGAACAGCCAGACTGATTTCCATTGTGGTTGTACCAGCTTGAAATCCTTTCAACATTGGAGAAGTGTTCCTCTTTCTCCACATCCTCACCAGCATCTGCTGTCACCTGAATTTTTGATCTCAGACTTTCTGACTGGTGTGAGGTAGAATCTCAGGGTTGTTTTCATTTACATTTTTCCCTGATGATTAAGGATGTTGAACATTTTTTTTTCAGGTGCTTCTCAGACATTCTGTAATCCTTAGTTGAGTATTTTATGTTTAGCTCTGTACACCATTTTTAAATAGGGTTATGTGATTTTCTGAAGTCCATCTTCTTGAGTTTTTTTTTCCAATTTTTATTAGATATTTTCTTCATTTACATTTCAAATGTTATCCCAAAAGTCCCCTAAACCCTCCCCCATCCCCCGCCCTGCTCCCCTACCCACCCACTCCCACATATTGGCCCTGGAATTCCCTTGTACTGGGGCATATAAAGTCTGCATGACCAAGGGGCCCCTCTTCCCAATGATGGCCATCTTCTTCTATATATGCAGCTAGAGACATGAGCTCTGGGGTTACTAGTTAGTTCATGTTATTCTTCCACCTATAGGATTGAAGACCCCTTCAGCTCCTTGGGTACTTTCTCTAGTTCCTTCCTTAGGTGTCCTGTGTTCTATCTAATAGCTGATTGTGAGCATCCACTTCCGTGTTTGTGCTTTTTTTTTTATTAGATATTTTCTTCATTTACATTTCAAATGATATCCCTAAAGCCCCCCTATACCCTCCCCCTGCCCTGCCCTGTTCCCCAACCCACCCACTCCTGCTTCCTGGCCCTGGCATTCCCCTGTACTGGTGGCATATGATATTCCTAATACCAAGAGCCTCTCCTCCCATTGATTGCTGACTAGGCCATCCTCTGCTACATATGCAACTAGAGACACATTTCTGGGGGGTACTGGTTAGTTCAGAGTTCTTTATATATATTGAATATTAGTCCCCTAACAGATTTAGGATTGTTAAAGATCTTTTCCCAATCTGTTGGTGGCCTTTTTGTCTTATTGGCAATGTGCTTTGCCTTACAGAAGCATTGAAATTTTATGAGGTCCCATTTGTAGATTCTTGATATTACAGTGCAACCATTGTTATTCTCAGTCTTTGAAGCCCAATTCTCTTAAAGGTATATTCAGATTATATTTGAGGCTGAAATCACTTTGAGAAAAGGAGAAGGAATTCTTGAATTCTCACAGAAGGAAGGAAATCTCACAGGAAAACATTGATATTCTACAGTAAGAAATTCTGAATAGAGTACTATTTCCTCTTGTGTTTGTCTGTGTGCATGTGGGGGGGGGGAGTGCATGCATGTGTGTGTGTGTGTGTGTGTGTGTGTGTGTGTAGACAAGAACAGATGAGGAAAAAAACATTATTCCTAGACATTTGGATATTTAATAGACTAGGGAGAATAAAGGTAAATAAACTTTTTCAAGTGCAAATCAGGAGAGTTTACTCAGTTTCATATCTTCTTTTATAGTCTCTCTTCTTTATTACCAACCTCAAGAAAACTACTAGAAGTTTAGGAACCACAGTCTACATTGTAACATAAAGGGAGAGAGCAAGAATTCTTACTGCTAAGAATAATTGGAAGAGAAAGTTAGAAGTAAAGACAGAGTGGATTTGTAGTTGAAGGTTTAAACCTGCCAAAAATTCATGTAGATATAAATGCTTGCCACAAATTATTAAGGAAACAAAGCAGACCTGTTCTCACTGACTCTTTAGATACATGGTATGCACTAATTCTTTTTTTTTTTTTTTTTTGGAAAGCAAATTATAAAATGTTTATTCAATTGTGAATGCATAAGGGAAGTTATATTTATACTAACAACAGAAAAAAATACTAAATAAATTGAATTCATTACTCTTAATTACTAAATAGATGTCACAATGTAGGAAAGTAGAAGTGATATTTCTAATTCTTAACAATGAGTAAAACTAACTATTTCAGACATCAGAAATGAATGAAGAACTAGAAGTGTCAATAAAATTAAATTAATGGTATAGGATGTTTTTAGTATTTATAATGTATGTTGTGAGAGAGAAAAATGATACCAAAATCAATTTTTGAAGTATTCATAATTTTACTCAAGATTAAGATAAAATATGAACATAGATAAAATTGACAACTCATATGTGAGTGTGTATTACAGTAGTAAGATGAACTATATTTTATGTTCCTTATTATCCAAAGTGTATCTGGACCAAGAACAATGTGAAGGAATGGGAATTAGTTCAGAAGTAATGGTCCTTGGAATAAAATCTGTCATCTTATGTACTGTTATTATTTTTATTTTAAAATACTTCTTGTTTTAAACTTCATTTTAATCATTTATGTATGTGTCATCTTAGACATGTTACACAACTCACCTGAACATCATTTTTGTCTTTTTGAAAATAAAGAGGATAATCATGCGTGCTGATTATATTTTTGTGAGACTTTATTGAGATAATGCTTACTAAACATGAAGCACAGTGGCTGCCTCATAGGATACATTCTTTTTTTTTTTATTTTTTCTCTTTATTAGATATTATCTTCATTTACATTTCAAATGTTATCCAGAAATTTCCCCTTACCCTCCCGCATCCCCGCCCTGCTCCCCTACCCACCCCCTCCCACATAATGACCCTGGCGTTCCCCTGTACTGGGGCATATAAAGTCTGTATGACCAAGGGGCCTCTCCTTCCAATGATGGCCAACTAGGCAATTTTCTTCCATATATGCAGCTAGAGACATGAGCGCAGGGGGAACTAGTTAGTTCATGTTATTCTTCCACCTATAGGGTTGAAGACCCCTTCAGATCCTAGGGGTACTTTCACTAGCTCCTTCCTCGGGAGTCCTGTGTTCCAACTAATAGCTGACTGTGAGCAACCACTTCCGTGTTTGCCAGGCACTGGTATAGCCTCCCATGAGACAGCTATATTAGGTCCCTTTCAGCATTATCTTGCTGGCATATGCTATAGTGTTTATTTTGGTGGCTGATTATGGGAAGGATCCCTGGCAGCAGCCGTCAATGGTTGGTCCATCCTTTTGATTCAGCTTCACACATGATCTCTGTAACTCCTTCAATGTGTGCTTTGTTCTTAATTCTAGGAAGGGGCGAAGAGACCACATTTTGAACTTCATTCTTCTTGAGATTCATGTGTTTAGTAAATTGTATCTTGGGTAGTCTAGGCTTCTGGGCTAGTATCCACATATCAGTGAGTACATGTTATGTGAGTTCTTTTGTGATTGGGTTACCTCACTCAGGATGACACCCTCCAGATCCATCCATTTGCCTAGGAATTTCATATATTCATTGTTTCTAATAGCTTAGTAGTACTCCATTGTGTAAATGTACCAATTTTTTTGTATCCATTCCTCTGTTGAGGGACATCTGGGTTCTTTCCAGCTTCTGGCTATTATGAATAAGGATGCTATGAACATGGTGGAACATGTGTCCTTATAATCAGATGGAAACTCTTCTGGATATATGCCAAGTAGAGGTATTGCTGGATCTTCCAGTAGTACTATGTCCAATTTTCTGAGGAACCACCAGACTGATTTCCAGAGTGGTTGAACAAGCTTGCAGTCCCACCAACCGTGGAGGAGTGTTCCCCTTTCTCCACATCCATGCCAGCATCCGCTGTCACCTGATTTTTTGATCTTAGCCATTCTTACTGGTGTGAGGTGGAATCTCAGGGTTTTTTTGATTTGCATTTCCCTGATGATTGAGGATGTTGAACATTTTTTCAGGTGCTTCTCAGCCATTCGGTATTCCACAGTTGAGAATTCTTTGTTTAACTCTGTGCCCCACTATTTAATGGGGATATTTGATTATCTGGTGTCCACCTTCTTGAGTTCTTTATATATATTGGATATCAGTCCCCTATCAGTTTTAGGATTGGTAAAGATCCTTTCCCAATCTGTTGGTGGCCCTTTTGTCTTGTTGACAGTATCTTTTGCCTTACAGAAGCTTTGCAACTTTATGAAGTCCCATTTGTCAATTCTTGATCTTACAGAACAAGCCATTGCTGTTCTATTCAGGAATTTTTGCCCAGTGCCCATATCTTCGAGGCTTTTTTCCACTTTCTCCTCTATAAGTTTCAGTGTCTCTGGTTTTAAGTGGAGATCCTTCAACCACTTAGACTTGACCTTCGTACATGGAGATAAGAATGGGTCAATTCCCAGTCTTCTACATGATAACCGCCAGTTGTGCCAGCACCATTTGTTGAAAATGCTGTCCTTTCTCCACTGGATAGTTTTAGCTCCCTTGTCAAAGATCAGGTGACGATAGGTGTGTGGATTCATTCCTGGGTCTTCGATCCTATTCCATTGATCTACCTGTCTGTTGCTGTACCAGTACCATGCAGTTTTTAAAACGATTGCTATGTAGTACAGCTTGAGGTCAGGCATGGTGATTTCACCAGAGGTTCATTCATAGTTGAGAAGAGTTTTTGCTAATCTAGGTTTTTTGTTATTCCAGATGAACTTGCTAATTGTCTTTTCTAGATCCTTGAAGAGTTGAGTTGGAATTTTGATGGGGATTGCATTGAATCTGTAGATAGCTTTTTGGCAAGATAGCCATTTTTACTATATTGATTCTGCCAATCCATGAGCATGGGAGATCCTTCGATCTTCTGAGATCTTCCTCAATTTCTTTCTTCAGAGACTTGAAGTTCTTGTCATACAAATCTTTCACTTCCTACGTAAGAGTCACACCAAGATATTTTATACTGTTAGTGACTATTGTGAAGGGTGATGTTTCCCTGATCTCTTTCTCAGCCAGTTCATCCTTTGTATAGAGAAAGGCCATTGATTTGTTTGAGTTGATTCTATATCCAGCTACTGCACTAAAGCTGTTTATCAGGTTTAGGAGTTCTCTGGTGGAGTTTTTGGGGTCACTTATATATACTATCATATCATCTGCAAATAGCGATAATTTGAGTTCTTCCTTTCCAATTTGTATCCCCTTGAAATCCTTTTGTTGTTGAATCGCTCTGGCTAGGACTACAAGTACTATATTGAATAGGTAGGGAGAAAGTGGGCAGCCTTTTCTGGTCCCTGATTTTAGTGGGATTGCTTCCAGCTTCTCTCCATTTAGTTTGATGTTGGCCACTGGTTTGCTGTAGATTGCTTTTATCATGTTTAGCTAAGGACCTTGAATTCCTGATCTTTCCAAGACCTTTATCATGAATGGGTGTTGGATTTTGTCAAATGCTTTCTCAGTATCTAAGGAGATTATCATGTGGTTTTTATCTTTGAGTTTGTTTATATAGTGTATTACATTGATGGATTTCCATATATTAAACCATCCCTGCATTCCTGAGATGAAGCCTACTTGGTCATGATGGATGATCGTTTTGATGTGTTCTTGGATTCGGTTGGCGAGAATTTTGTTGAGTATTTTTGCATCGATATTCATGAGGGAATTTGGTCTGAAGTTCTCTATTTTGCTGTGTCTTTATGGGGTTTAGGTATCAGAGTAATCGTGGCTTCATAAAATGAGTTGGGTAATGTACCTTCAGATTCTATTTTGTTGAATAGTTTGAGAAGAACTGGAACTAGGTCTTCTTTGAAGGTCTGATAGAACTCGGCACTAAACCCATCTGGTCCTGGGCTTTTTTTGATTGGGAGACTATTAATTACTGCCTCTATTTCTTTAGGAGATATAGGGCTGTTTAGGTCATTAATCTGATCCTGGTTTAACTTTGGAACTTGGTATCTCTCTAGAAAGTTATCCATTTCCTTTAGATTTTCCAATTTTTTAGAATATAACCTTTTGTAGAAGGATCTGATGGTGTTTTGAATTTTCTCAGGATCTGTTGTTATGTCTCCCTTTTCCTTTCTGATTTTGTTAATTTGGATGCTATCCCTGTGCCCTCTAGTTAGTTTGGCCAAGGGTTTGTCTATCTTGTTGACTTTTTCAATGAACCAGCTCCTGGTTTGATTGATTCTTTGGATAGTTCTTTTTGTTTCCACATGGTTGATTTCACCCCTGAGTTTGATTATTTCCTGCCTTCTACTCCTCTTAGGTGAATTTGCTTCCATTTGTTCTAGAGCTTGCAGATGAGCTGTCAAGCTACTAGTGTATGCTCACTCCTTTTTTTTTTTTTTTTTTTTTTTTTTTTTTTTNAAGTTTGGGTATGTTGTGGCTTCATTTTCATTAAACTCTAGAAAGTCTTTAATTTCTTTCTTTATTTCTTCCTTGACCAAGGTATCATTGAGTAGAATGTTGTTCAGTTTCCAAGTGAATGATGGTGTTCTGCTTCTTATGTTGTTATTGAAGAACAGCCTTAGTCCATGGTGATCTGATAGGGTGCATGGGATAATTTAAATACTTTTGAATCTGTTGAGATCTGTTTTGTGGCCAATTATGTGGTCAATTTTGGAGAAGGTGCCATGAGCTGCTGAGAAAAAGGTATATCCTTTTGTTTTAGGATGAAATATTCTGTAGATATCTGTTAAGTCCATTTGTTTCATAGCCTCT
This sequence comes from Mus minutoides, assembly GCA_902729485.2. Classification (NCBI taxonomy): domain Eukaryota; kingdom Metazoa; phylum Chordata; class Mammalia; order Rodentia; family Muridae; genus Mus; species Mus minutoides. The sequence continues at coordinate 1,401,075 of LR753351.1, read as the reverse complement.
GTTAGTTTGACTGAGTCTCTGTTTAGTTTCTGTTTCCAGGATCTGTCCATTGATGAGAGTGTGGTGTTGAAGTCTCCCACTATTATTGTGTGAGATGCAATGTGTGTTTTGAGCTTTACTAACGTTTCTCTAATGAAAGCGGCTGCCCTTGCATTTGGAGCATAGATATTCAGATTTGAGAGTTCCTCTTGGAAGCTTTTGCCTTTGATGAGTATGAAGTGCCCCTCTTTGTCTTTTTTGATAATTTTGGGTTGAAAGTCTGTTTTATTCGATATTAGAATGGCTACCCCAGCTTTTTTCCCCCGGACCATTTGCTTGGAAAATTGTTTTCCAACCTTTCACTCTGAAGTAGTGTCTGTCTTTTTTCCTGAGGTGTGTTTCTTGTAAGCAGCAAAACGTTGGCTTCAGTTTGTGCAGCCAGTCTGATAGTCTATGTCTTTTTATTGGGGAATTGAGTCCATTGATATTAAGAGATATTAAGAAACAGTAATTGTTGTTTCCTGTCATTTTTGCTTTTAGAGTTGGGATTCTGTTCTTGTGGCTGTCTTTCTTGCTTTTCTAGGGCATAGTTTCCGTCCTTGTATTGGTGTTTTTCAGTTATTATCCTTTGAAGGGCTGGATTTGTGGAGAGATATTGTGTGAATTTGAATTTGTCATGGAATACTTTGGTATCTCCGTCTATGGTAAATGAGAGTTTTGCTGGGTACAGTAGCCTGGGCTGGCATTTGTGTTCTCACCCGGGGAGAGTGCGCAGTGTCTGTATAATCTCTGTCCATGATCTTCTGGCTTTCATAGTCTCTGGTGAGGAAGTCTGGAGTAATTTTAATAGGCCTACCCTTATATGTTACTTGACCTTTTACCCTTGCTGCCTTTAATATTCTGTCTTTATTTAGTGCGTTTGTTGTTCTGATTATTATATGTCGGGAGGAATTTCTTTTCTGGTCTAGCCTATTTGGAGTTCTGTAGGCTTCTTGTATGTTTATGGGCATCTCATTCTTTAGGTATAGAAAGTTTTCTTCTATTATTTTGTTGAAGATATATGCTGGCCCTTTAGTTTGATAGTCTTCCTTCTCATCCACTCCTATTATCCTTAAGTTTGGTCTTCTCATTGTGTCCTGGATTTCCTGGATATTTTGTGTTAGAATCTTTTTGCATTTAGCATTTTCTTTGATTGTCTTGTCTATGCTTCCTATAGAATCTTCTGTGCCTGAGATTCTCTCTTCTATCTCTTGTATTCTGTTGCTGATGCTCATATCTATGGTTCCTGATTTTTTTCCTATGGTTTCTATCTCCAGGGTCATCTCCTTTTGGTTTTTCTTAATTGTTTCTACTTCCATTTTTAGGTCCTGGATGGTTTTGTTCCATTCTATCACCTGTTTGGTATTGTTTTCCTGTAACTCTCTACATATTTCCTCTTTAAATGCTTCTAGTTGTTTATCTGTGTTTTCCTATACCTCTCTAAATTTTTCCTCTTTAAATGATTCTACTTTTTATCTGTGTTTTCCTGTATTTCCTTCTTATAGTCCTCTATCATCATCATGATGAGTGACTTTATATCCATATCCTGTTTTTCTGGTGTGCTGTTGTATCTAGGACTGGATGGGGTGGGTGAGTTTGGATCTGGTGATACCAAGTACCCTTGGATTCTGTTGCTTCAGTTCTTACGCTTACCTCCTGCCATCTCTAACCAAGGAGACCTGGTGTTGGTGCAGGCCAGAAGGGAGAGTATGTCCTGGGCTGGGCCTTTTTCTCTGTCCTGGCTGGTGTCTCAGGTCACAGGGGATTGGGCAGGAACAGATGCTGCGTTCAGCTGCTCACCTGTGGTCCCAAGATAGCCTGGGGAGTCCCAGGGAGAGTGCGCAGAGCCTGTGCCCGAGCCTTGGGCTGGTGCGGGGTACACTGGACCAGACAAGAAGGGAAGGGAGAGTCTGTCCTGGGCTGGGCCTTTATCTCTGTCCTGGCTGGTGTTTCAGGTCGCAGGGGATTGGGCAGGAACAGATGCTGCATTCAGTTGTTCACCTGTGGTCCCAAGATAGCCTGGTTAGTCCCGGGGAGAGTGCGCAGAGCCTGTGCCTGAGCCCTGGGCTGGTGCGGGGTACACCGGACCAGACCGGAAGGGAATGGAGAGTCTGTCCTGGGCTGGGCCTTTATCTCTGTCCTGGCTGGTGTCTCAGGTCGCAGGGGATTGGGCAGGAACAAATGCTGCGTTCAGTTGCTCACCTGTGGTCCCAAGATAGCCTGGGGAGTCCTGGGGAGAATGCACAGAGCCTGTGCCCCAGCCCTGGGCTGGTGCGGTGCACCGGACCAGACTGGAAGGGAAGGGCAGGATACATTCTTTAAATGAATATATTAAAGTGCAGGCAATCAAGAAGAAAGTGTTTGAAAGAATTTTATGAATGAAAATAAAGAAGGAACCCCATGTGGAGATAATCTGTGTCATTAAATAGTAATGGAGGTTTTAGTGACAAAGGTGGCTTTGACTGAACTAGAATATTTTATTTTAAAAAAGCTCTTTAATTAAAAAATATTAATTTCATGTATATGTGTGTGTGTGTGTGTTTGTGTAAATGTGGTTATGTACACATATAGTGGGACACAGCCAGGGTATCACATTGCCACTGGAACTGGATGGACCTTTCAGACATGGGTACTGGGAATTGAACTCTTGATTCTTTGCAGGAACAATCTATGCATTTAATCACCAACCCATTCATCTAGCTGCCTAGAATGTTTTCTTGGAAGAATTTGATTTCTAAATCATTCTGGGTGAGATTTCATCTCAGTAAGAGAACCATAGTGAGGCTCAGATATTAAGGGGATGTCACAGAAGTCAGAAAAAATTGTCATAGTAATATGAGAATAATCCAGTTCAGTACATATTGATATGATTATAGACTTGATGTACAGGTAGCATGTGTTGCTAAAGAGTCTTAGAAATACGTTATTCTAATCAACCGTTCACCAGTTGCTTTTGGACTAATCGAGGTGATCAAGCTATACCTTTAGAATAAATTTGTATCTAAAGAAACATATGCCTTAATTAATTATATTTCTCAGTGAGAGAAAAGATTTGCAGGGATGTCTCATTCAAGAAGAGCAGCAGCTGGGCGTGGTGGTGCACGCCTTTAATCCCAGCACTCGAGAGGCAGAGGCAGGCGGATTTCTGAGTTCGAGGCCAGCCTGGTCTACAGAGTGAGTTCCAGGACAGCCAGGGCTATACAGAGAAACCTTGTCTTGAAAAACAAAAACAAAAAAACAAAAAACAAAAAGAAGAGCAGCAATAATAATAAGACTCCATGGAAATTTTTAGAACAAGAAGCATATAGTAACCAGATAATGTTTTGGAAACTAAGTTGGATAAATTGGGAATGATGTACTAGACAGTAATATTAAAATTAGATAGCAAAATTAGTAGGCAATAGTCTTTTCATAATTTGCTGTATATGTTGACATTTTTATTTTGAAAATATAAGATTGATAAAATGAATAATTAATTGAAGATGTTAGTGTTTTATGACTATAAGTATGACTACTTTATGAAATGTATCTGTTTTTTCTGGCTAAGGTACACAAACTTGATGATGCTAATGCTAATAATAGTGATAGTGGTAATAATATGAAACTGAGTCTCTCTTCGAACTTGTGACTCTCCTGTCTCAACCCCTGGAATTGCAGGTGTTATTGGCATGAGCCAACACATTGAGCTGTCAAAAATCTAATTTTGAGGTATGCGTGTGTGTATATGTATGTGTGTTTATGTGTACTAAATCAACTACAAATCTTAAGTTTAAAAAATTTCAAGTGATGCTCATGTACACACATGCTGTTGTTAGAAGCCTTATCAGAGATTTAGATATCCTTGTTTGCCATGTTTCAGCCATAGCTTTCTCTCAGAGGTAACAATGATAATGGTTAATAAAATTTTCTTGCTTGTGATTGTTACTTATGTATCTACAAAATAATGCTATTTTAATTGTTTTAGTACTTTGGAGAAATGGACTCAGTTCTCCAGCACCAGGTTTAATAGCTCATCATTATAACTTGTAGACTCTTCAGTCTTAGTATGTACATTTGCAGCTTTCTTTTTTATAGCTGCTATTTGTTTTCCAACAACTCTCTGAATTATTTAGCTAATATCATATGGCTAGATATGCAGCCATTTAATATAAGTTTTCCTTGTGATGCTAGTAATTCTGTGTCTGTCTCAGTTTATGTGCTTTATTTGTGATCTGTTAGTCCCTTCTACCCACTTATTCAAACACCTCCATGTTTCCTTGATCTTGTTCACACTATTTGTGTAGTCCTAAAAGCTGAGAGTTGTTTTGTAGACTAAGGAGCACACATGAAATGTTAATTGGCAAGCAGAGACTATGGTGCCATGTGTCAATCACACTATACCATGAAAGTTATTTCTTATATACTGAATATTTGAAAGACTCAGGTGACATGACATGTAGACAAGAAGGAATTCCCTGTAGAGAAGTTTTGATAGAAGTGACAAAGAAAGCAGCAGATATATTTATTTCTTTGTTCTTCTTTCCTCTGACATAGTATTTAAAGATGAAGGCATTCCATGTGGCCTCTTTAAAGACATTGCATGCGACTGAGCAATCTGTTGCTGAGAAACTCCAAATACATTTAGTTTTGGAATGTATTTCATTTCCTGTCTTTTCTATCTCACATCATTTATGGCACATTTTATATATTTCACACTACTTTTTTCTCACTTCTGTTTTCTTGTAATTACAAGTCCCTACATTCATAACCCAATAAAGCCTGAGCACACTAGTTTTTTCTTCAGGCTCTATTTACATGGGATCTGGACTGGAGCAGTTGCGATGGGCTTTCTTAAACTTCCTACTTGTGGGGTTCATATGTATAAAGAAATTCATAAGAAAAGGTACCTAGGAATATAAAATTCCTAAGTTGGAATGGTATATATACCAATTTGCTAAGCAAGGCCCCATTGTTTTCTAGGATGACATTTTAATCTATCTATTTGAGATATTTGTATATGCTTTGCCCAGGCTTTGGCACTATTGGGAGGTGTAGCCTTGTTGGAGTTGATGTGTCACTGTGGGCATGGGCTTTAATATCCTTGTCCTTGCTGCCTGGAAGCCAGTCTTCTGCTAGATGCCTTCAGAACAAAAGGTGGAACTCTTAGCTCCTCCAGCTCCATGTCTGGATACTGTCAGGCTCCTGCTTTGATGATAATGGACTAAACCTCTGAACCTATAAGCTAGCCCCAATTTAATGTCATCCTTTTAAGTGTTTCCTTGGTCATGCTTTCTGTTCACAGCAATAAAACCCTAAGACTCTATCTATCTATCTATCTATCTATCTATCTATCTATCTATCTATCTATCTATCTATCTATCATTGTTCGATATGTTTTTACTGCGTATACTTTAATGAGCAGCAGTATGTATATATGCCCATAAGCTCTCCTCAGCCTGGTGGGGATTTTTTTAAGAACATCTAATTTTTTATTTACATCCTGACTACAGTTTTCTCTCCTTCTTCTCCTCCCAGGCCCTCTCCAACCTCAACTCTCCCAAGTCCATTTCTCTTCAAAAATGGACAGGCCTCCAATGGACATCTACAAATCATGGGGTGTCAAGTTGCAATAACACTAGGCACTTCTCCTCATATTAAGGCTGGACAATGCAACCCAGTATGAGAAAAATGGGTCACAAAAACCGGTAAAAGAGTAAGAGGCAGCCCTTGCTCCAACTATTAGGAGTCCTTCAAGAAAACAAAGCTTTACAATGTAACATATATACAGAGAGCCTAGGTTAAGACTCATGCATGTTCCCTGCTTATCAGTTCAATTTCTATGAGCATGTAAGAGTCCAGGTTAGTTGATTCCGTGTTTTTTGTTTGTTTGTTAGTTTGTTCGTTTGTTGTTGTTGTTGTTGTTGTTGTTGTGTCCTTGAACTCTCTGGATCCTACAAATCTCCCTCTACTCTTCTTCAGGATTTACTGCATTCTGCCTAATATTTGGCTGTGGGTCTCTGCATCTGTTTACATCAGTTGCTAAATGAAGCTTCTATGATTATTATACCACACTGATTTCCATAGTGGTTGTATGAGTTTGCACTCTTACCCACATTGGAATAGTTTCCCTTTCTCCACATCCTCATCAGCATGAGGGTTTTATTTTTTTAAATTTTTAATTTTTTTTAAATTTAAAATGTTTTAAATTTTATTTAATCTCTTTTAACAATCCAGATTTTGTCCCCCTCCCAGTCCACCCTCTGACTATTCCACATCTCCTACTTCCCCCCTGTCTCCATGAGGATGTCCCCACCCCCACTTCTTCCCCAGTAGACCTCCCCACTCCCTGGGGCCTCCTGGCTCTTGAGGGTTAAGTGCATTTTCTATGACTAAGTTCAGACCCATCAGTCCTCTGCTCTATATGTGTCTTGGGGTGGGGGGTCTCATGTCAACTGGTGTATGCTTGCTGGTCGGTGGGCCAGTGTTTGAGAGATCTCAGGGGTCCAGATTAATTGAGAATGTTGGTACTGCTACAGGGTTGCCCTTCTCCTCAGCTTCTTTCATCCATCCCTAATTCAACAGGGGTCGGCTGCTTCTGTTCATTGGCTGGGTACAAATATCTGCATCTGATTCTTTCAGATGCTTGTTGGGTCTTTTGGAGGGCAGTCATGATAGGTTCCTTTTTGTGAATGCTCTATAGCCTACATAATAGTGTCAGGTCTTGGGGCCTCTCATTAAGCTGGATCCCACTTTGGGCCAGTTGCTGGAACTTTTCCTCAGGTTCCTCTCCATTTCCATCACTGCACTTCTTGGGCAGTCACTTGAGTTTTTGGTGTTAGTCATTCTGTCATGTGTTGGATATAAATAAATTTTGTCTTCAGTTGCATTTCCCTGATTGCTATGGATGTTGAATATTTCTATAAGTGCTTCTCAGCCATTTTAGAATTCTCTTTTGAGAGCTTTCTGTTTAGATGTGTATTCCATTTTAAAATTTGGTTGTTTGTTTTATTGGTGTCTAGTTTCTTGGTTTTTTTTTTTTATAGTTTGGATATTAGCCTACTGTCAGATGTGGAGCTGGTGAAAAGAATTTACATTTTAGGCTGCCATTTTGTCCCATTGAGGGAGTACTTTGCCTTACAGAAGCTTCTGAGTTTTCTGAGGTCCCATTTATTAATTGTCAATCTTAATCCCTGCATTATTGGTATTCTCTCCAAGAAATTATCTCCTGTGCCAATATGTTCAAGGATATTTTCCACTTTGGTTCCTATCAGGTTCACTGTGTCTAGTTTTATATTGTAGTCTTTGATTAACGTGGACTTGAGTTTAGTGCAAGGTGCTAGATATAGATCTAATTGTATTCTTCCACATGCCAACGTCCAACTAGAATGGCATCATTTGTTGAAGATATTTACTTTCTTTTTTCACTGTATAATTTTGGCTTCTTTGTAAAAAATCATTTGTTCATAGATGCACACTTTGCATATGGGTCTCTGGTTTGATTCCATTGATCAACCTGTCTGTTTTTATGCCATTATCATGTGATTTTTATTACTATTGCTTTGTGGTATACCTTGAAATCTGGGATGGTGATATCTCCAGATATTCTTCTATTTTACAGGATTCTTTTTGTTATCCTGTATATTTTTTTGTATGAATTTGAATATTTTTCTTTCAAGGTATGTCAGGAATTGTGTTAAATTCTCTGTATTGCTTTTGGTAAAATGGCCATTTTTACTATGTTAATCCTACCCATTCATGGCATGAAAAATCTTCCCATCTTCTGGTATCTTCATCAATTTTTTTCTTTAATAACTTGAAACTCTTGCCATATGTGTCTTTTGCTTTGTTGGTTAGAGTTGTGCCACAATATTTTCTGGTTTTGGTTGCTATTGTGGAGGTTATTTCCCTGATTCCTTTTTCAGCCCATTTATCATTTGTATAAAGGAGGAATACTGATTTCTTTGTGTTAATCTTCTATCCAGCTATTTTGCTAAAGATGTTTATCAGCTATAAGACTTTCCTGGTTGAATTTTTGGGTATGCTGATGTATGCAACTATGTCCTCTGTGAATAGCAATACTTTGACTTCTAGTGTTGTTTGTAATAAACTTTTAATTTTAATTTTAATTGATCTGATGAAGATTCTGCATATTTATGGATAATCATGTATCATTTCAATATATACATACATCATATAACGTTTAAGTCAGGCCAAACATAAATGACAAATATTTATCTTTACATTTCTTCCAGGTAAATACTAAGGTAAAGTCACAAATAAAAATATAACATGGCCAGATTAAAATGGTTATTCACACAAATGCTTGTCCAGTTCCGAACTCTGTAGTTATTTCAGTCCAGTTAAACTAGCCATTATGAAACCACACAGCTTGCTTAGGGTTTTATATTTATACTTTTAATCACATTATCAATTCTATATGGCAAAATGTTCAAAATATGTTTTCTAGCTCTTTCAAATATACAAGTTATTTGTAACCACACTATAGTGTAGTAGTATCACAGAATTTATTGCTCCTATCTAAATGTTAGTGATTCTATAAATAAAAATCTAGGTAATTTACAGAATTTATCTGTTTCTCTCTCTAAGGAATGGCAATATACATGATGAAGAAGGTGATAATGATGATGATGACAACAACTATAATTATTCCTGCGATTGATATTGGAGATGGACTTTCTCAGTGTAGCACAGATTATCTTTGAACTTGTGATTCTCCTGTCTCAACCTCTAGATTTGCAGGTATTATGAGCATAAGCTAACACACCAAGCTGGTAACTGCTAACTCTGTAAATATTATTCAATTTCTCCATATTTTCAACACCACTTTATTTACCTCTAATGATGCCTATACCACTTCTATATTTGAGATCAAATTTCTTATTCAGATTCTGCATCTTTGTGAGATCATGCAGCACTTGTTCTTTAGTGCTAAACTGAGCTTATTTCTATAGGAGGATCATTCTAAAGTTGATAAGTGCTGATTATTTTTCAATTAGAATTTTCATGGAAAACTTTCAAACACAGAAAAGTTGAAGAAAAATGCAATGTGCACACACATGAGTTTTGATTGTATATTTACTTACGTATATTTAATTATACATATTAAATGTATGCATTAACATATCTATTTGTTCTTTCCATATTTGCTTGTTGACTCTGTCTATATTCATCTTTCCACCTATCAAAGCAATCAAATTATCTGTGTTGTTTTTTTACTCTTGAGTAACAAGTTGCTCCAAACATTGCTATAGTAATTCCCCAAACTTATAATCTCCGATTTTGCAAACCAGTCTTTCTATAGAAGGGTCTCACAAAGACATATTCTACTGTAGAGTTCTATTCGGAGAAGATTTGTTGTTAAGCTCTCTCAGGCTACTGATTGGACCCATGTCACTGTGGATGTCAGACTGGGGACTTTGTCTTTTGAGTAGCTATTGTCTTGAGACTTGTCTAAGTTCTTGCTTTTGGACTCCACATTCTTCTTAGGACAAGGCTGCCCAATTTTTCAAGAAGCTATGACTCTAATCGGTAATACTGCCTATTGTGTTTAATACTGATTTTCAATTTGACTAGATGCAGAATTACCTCAGACACAGTCACTGAGCATACCTATGAGAAATTTTCTTCATTAATTGAAGTGGAATACTTAAAAAGAATATGGGAAGCATCTTTTAGCAAGAGCTACAATATTAAAAAGGTCTAAGGGAAACTGTCTTTGCTTTTTCCTTCCTTACCTTCAAATAATGCTGTCATGTTCATTTTTTTTCTAAACTAGACACTAAACTGCTGCTGCTATTATTTGCTGACATCAGAATCTACATTCTTTGGTGTTCCTAAGTAGACTGAAGACCAGCAGCTCTCCAAGAACCCTTCAAATATTCATCAACATACTAGAAATAAGTAGATGCTTTTAAACAGAGTGTCTATCATGTTCTCAACCTCTTTACTATAAAGGCAGCTGTTGTAAGACTATCTAGGTGTATTGTGTTACCCAATTTAATAACTAACCTTTTAGCATATATTTAATTTACTGGTGCTTTTTTCTGGAGAAGTTTATTACAGATCGTGGTACCAAAAGTGCTTCTACAGACACAGCATTAAAAGAATGAAATTCTCTATTGGTATCTATAGCTGGAGCTACAACTTAACAAAATTAGTAGTTATTAAAGTCTGTTGGTAGCATGGAAAATACTGAGAATCCATGATGGGATCTATTTAAAAACAAAAATTTGTCATTTTAGACAGGATATACTGTTTGTCACATTCCAGGTAACATCTGAAGTACTTTATCTAATTTTGGACTATCACATTGGACTGAAGTATTTTATCTAATTTTGGCAAACCTGTTCATCAAATAGCAAAACTATTTGCAATAAATAGGAATATCATTATCTACAGCTGAGTGTGAATTGATTTTGGACTGTTGTGAAAAATAATATTCATTTCTTCCTAGTCTAAGAAGAGTTTCCACCTTCCTATATTCTTTTTGTCCTTTTTTCCATTTACTTGGCTATTTTATTTATTTACATTTAAAATGTTATCCCCCTTCCCAGTTTCCCTTCTACAAGCTCCCTATCCAATCCTCCCATCCCCCTGCCTCTATGAGGGTACTCTCCCAACTGCCCACCCACTCCTGCCTCAGCAGCCTAGTGTTACCCTATCCTGGGTCATCAAGCCTCCACAGGACCAAGGGGATCCCCTCCCCTTGGCTCAGCAACACTGACTCTGTGTTAGACTTTAGCCTCCATGTGTCTCTCCCTCGGGTCAGGCTACTTTAGCTTAGATTGTCCTCTTCCTCTCTTTCAAACAAACTCCAGATTACCTGAAAATCCGGCTGGCTCTGCCCTTGCCAGGGATTCTGCTGCCCTCCTCCCACTCCCACTTGTCTCCCTCAGCCTGCTCTCCCTTCTGCCACGTGGCCACAAATGCATTGCTAAGATAGGAAACACACAACTTTGGGCTAGTACTTTCCCCCACAACTTCTGGTTGCTGGTAGGAAGTCCCGCCCCTCAGAAACATGCAGGCCCCTGACACATGGCACCTCTGCTTCAGCCATCCACTTCCAAAAGCATGAGAGAGCTCTCACAGAAGCTGCTGCCACTCAGGCCCCAGCCTCTGCCATGTGGGCTACACAGTCAGATAAGCCCAAACAAACCACTCAGTTCCACATTTTCTGCTACCAGACTGCAGAAACTCACAAAGACACACCTGCATATTGATTGTTAAGGAGTTTCTCCATTTGTCAGGAGGGATCCTATATACCTAGATAGCCTCTTTTGGGATGACAGGTATACATTTCAATGTCCTGGTCCTTATGACCAACCTCCTGGCTGACCTACAAGTTAAGACTTAGACTGTTGGGTGACCTCTCTTCTCGAAAGCAGTTCATAAATCCCTTGAGTTCTTGCAGCTGGCTGAAAATTCCTGGTACCATGTTGAATTGCTTTCTGGCAATTTCCAGGAAATTGCAGCCATAGCCTCTAGCTATTCACATGATGACCTGAATTTCTAGTTTAGCTGTACATTGACCCATTACTGAGTTCTTCTCACAATGCCAATATGAAAAGTTCAGTAGCATCCTCACCACCCAATGGATGCTAAATTGTCTTCAAATGTATATTTTAAGATATCTTCAAACATACTGTGTGATAAATGAAAAAAGGCCCAAGTGCTTACCAATCCATGCTTGCACACCCCTGGCCTGTTCTCATGGCCTGTGTGCTCAGTTTGTGTGACAAGCATAAACCTGCCTGGACAAACTCATTTTCTATCACTGTGATCTTATGCCACAGCTGCCAGCTCTCTTATTCTAGTCCTGGCTGAATATTTCTTTGCTAATTCAAAAAAAAATACTTCTCTCTACACAACCTGTCAGTTACCTAAGATTGGCTTATCCTGTCTTGACTACTGCTATTAAGTTCTATTCAGTTATAACCAGTCTATACTGCTCAATCCTGTCAGAAGTTTGTTAATTATTAGGTTTATGACAGACAGAATTCCCAAAAGCCTCTAACAGTTTCTCCCAAGAAGTCTCAGAAGATGTGGACACAGCTACAGGATGTTGCCTGGATTGCGATATGATAATCACTGAAATATGCAATGGACAAGACTGGATACTCTGAGTCAAATGACTTGGCTAAAATAAAGGTAAGCCATTTCTCATGTCACACGTATCCCTTCCACAGAGAAAAAGCCCTATGTCTTCTGATCTTGTAAGCCAGACTGACACTGCTCAAGGTGCCATTGAAACCATGGAGACCACAGAGAACTGTTGGCTAGTAGACTCTGTCATTTTAAAAAATAATATAACTGCTAAATTACTGTTTATTCCCCAGACTTTTAACTACATTGACAGTTAGTTATCTCCTTACCTAAATTTGGTTTCCATTAATTAAATGCTTCATATTTTCTCTTTCTTGCTATGCCACTGTCCTAGTATTAACTGAGTTCCTATAAATTTGCCTAACTTTAATAAAACATTCCACTATATGATCCAACTTTTTAATCTTGTTCCTTCTGCTCCACAAAAGGCTCATCTTAAAGACTGCTCATGTTGTTAACTCATGTTGTTATCTCTTTTATAAATATATAAGCTACAGGAAACCTACTCAGACCCACCTCAGTAGACTCCATCCAGATAAGTACATCTGCCCAAAGTTTCTACTTACTACCTATTTCAAAGGTTGGGATTCTTCTGTGTTTCAAATATACATTCTAAGAAAGTTTTATTGTCTTTCTCCCAAACGTACTTAATCTTATCTTCTACCTATAATAATGTGTTCCAATTTCTTGTCAAGTTTAGGCACTTGCTACACCCAGGACAGCTCTAGAGAAGCAACCTTCAGGTGTTCTAATCTCCTCTCAGACACAAATGCTTCTTACTGGACCTGTTCCTTCTGACCTATCCTCAGATGTCTCCACAGGCCCTGGACAGGAAGGAAAAAGCCAACTCTCCTAAGACTGGACAAACATCTCCTATTCCCATTCCTCTAGGTTCCCCAGAGACACATCTACCCAATGTCAGCATGAAGCAGCCAGATATCAGGACGACCCAATTCCTGCTTCACCATCATCTCTTTCTATTTTTTGTCCTTTTTAACTAAACCAAAATGGGGAATTGTTGGTACTCTGTCTGGACTCCACACCCAGAGTAACCTGATAACAGCCAGGTAGGCCTGTACCACTACTTGCCCCGTCCTCTCTCTCTTGTTCTCTTACTCTCTTGCCTCTCACTTCCTTGCTCCCCCCACTCCCCATTCCCTTCCTCCATCTCTTCATGTTGTTATGGCCGCCAGCCTCTACTTCTCTACTATCTCCTTCTCTCTGCCTTTTTCTGCCTCTACTACTCTCTTAACACTCCCTCCCTATACCCTAAATAAACTCTATTCTATACTATAATGTAGTGTGGCTGGTCCCTTAAGGGGAAGGGATGCCTTGGCATGGACCCACTGATGCACCCCCTTTCCCCACACCTCACCAAACACCCATAGAACATATCTCAATATTTCTCTATCTTTTTATGATCATAACACTTTGACCCAGTATTTCCTTTGGATAGGAGGTGTTTGGGATTAATATTTTTGAGGTATATGGATATAGCCCCATACCTCAAACCCTCAAACAGGGCTATGACTATCCACTGAATATGGTCTGTACAGGCTCTTTCTCCCCTTTGTTGGGTATTTCAGCTAAAGTCCTTCCTGGTGGGTTCTGGGAACCTCTTGGGTCCCTGTCATCTAGGACTTTCTAGTGGCTACCTATCCCTCTCCCCCCTCTCCCACTGCTGCACACCAACTTTCATATTCCTGACCCTCTGTACTCCTCCTCCATCTCCTCCAATATATGAACTGTCCCCCCTTTTTTCCTCCCTATCCTCTCTCCCTCCAAGATGCCTCTCTCCCTCTACTTCCCAGAGGTTATTCTCTCCCCCCTACTGAATAGTACTGTAGCATCCATACTTTGGTGTGATCTTTCTTCTTGGGTTTCATATGGTCTGTGAGTTGCATTGTGAGTATTCCAAGCTTCTTTTTAGCTAATATCTACTTATCAGTGAGTACATACCATATGTGTTCTTTTGTGACTGTGTTACCTTCTCAATATGATATTTTCAAGTTCCATCCATTTACCTGCAAATTTCATGAAATCATTGCTTTTAATATCTGAGTAGTACTCCATTGTGTAAATGTGCCAAATTTTCTGTATCCATTCTTCTGTTGAGGGACATCTAGGTTCTTTCCAGCTTCTGACTATTATATATAAGGCTTCTATGAATATAGTGGAGCATATGTCCTTGTTATATGTAGGAGCATCTTTGGGGTATACGCCCAGAACTGGTATAGCTGGATCCTCAGGTAAAACTATTTCCACTCTGCTACTCTAGTAAGACAAAGAAAAAAGAAATATGCACATTTTGTCTTTAAAATGTTTGTCATGTAGAAAATAAATATAGTAATAGGTAAGTACTAGACTTGGAAAATAGTTTGCACAGTTTGGGAGACTTGGATGAAAATAAAATCATGGGACCCTTTATGAAATAGTCCATTAATTTAATTGGTGAGATAACCTCAATAATTTTCTTATTGTACAAACATGAAGACCTCAATTTTACTCTTAGGGTCAGTCCTAACTAAGAATCCATGTCTGAAAAGGTAGTAGACACATTTTATGAACTTATTTCATATGGTTAACTAAACCTATATAACAACAAAATTCTAAATTCCTATGCTTTGTCCTATAGACAAATGAGAAAAAAAAAACAGCCTTAATCAGAGAAGCTATTACTTAAAATAAATAATGGTGTTTGAAGAATCATGGCTTCCCAAGATGCAGAGAACAAGTTACATTTGTGGTATCCACCCTGAAATAGATATTTACATCACCCCTTATAAGGTTCAGGAGACAATGGAAAAAGAGAGGAGGAATTATATAAGAGCTCTAGAAGACAGTGTGAAGGGATACAAAGTGTCATTCTCTAAACTCAATACAACTATTGTAGTAATTAATTCATATTAATTATAGTTAGCTACATTAGTGCAAGACCAACATTATCAACAATCAACTTTATGAATGTGTGATCTCTGTAGTCAGATGGAGTCAATGTTCAGAAAAGTCCTGAACCTGGTTAAGCAGTAAATTTGCTGCTTTCATGACATTGAATATGTGTGTGTGTGTATGTGTGTGTGTTGGTGTGTGTGTGTGTGTGTGTGTGTGTGTGTGTGTGTGTGCGTGCATCTGTGTGTTTCTCTTGCTTTCCATAGAGAGAAGATAGAACACAAAGAACTGTTAAGGGAGAAAGGAAGGCACTGGTACAGATAGGCTTGGAATTGGACGTCAACTATAGTTTGGAATTGATAGGAAACACTTGACAATCACATATACATTTTCAATGCTCTAGAATTTTATTACATAGGTAACATATGAGTAAGTTGTATAATGTTAAGATATTGAAGTCTCTCCATTCTTCTTTAGTGCCATATTGAAACAGCATTTACTAATACCTATTACAGTGTATATTTCTTACAGAGACTGTGTAAAGAAGAAAATTCTCTCTACAGAAGGTTATTTGTTACCTAAGAGAAAAACGATAGGTTTGCTTGGGATGTAAAGTGTTATAACTACCTTTTTCATTTCTGTGACCAAGTAGCAACCAAGAACCACCTTAAGAGAGCAAGGGTTTATCTTAACTTATTGTTTGAGGATCATGACCATTATGGCAGAAAATTTGTGGGAATGGGAGAGTCTCACTGTTGTGGCAGTGGGTAGGGATGTGTGGGTAGGGAGTTGTTTGCTCACATTGAAGGATATCAGGAAGGAGAAAGATGAATGCTAGTGATCATGTACCTTTCTCCTTTTCCACTTCTATTTAGCCTGCCACCTCAGCCCATAGGATGTCATAACCCACACTCAGGGTGAGTTATTCCTTCTCAGTTTGTTGTCTCTAGGAGCACCCTCAGAGACATGCTCTAGGTTAGTCCAAATCCATTCAAGATGGTAACAAGTATTAACAATCACATGAGGGGTAATTTAAAAAAAAGCTATAATGTTTTCTGGGTAATACATGTACTTTAACTATGTCATGATGTAACTCAAAGTTAATAGAATGAGTATACTTTTTGTTATAAGTCAAGCACTTTATATTTTCTAATTCATTATATAGTTTTTCCATGAGAGAATTGGTTTGAAATTCTGTTAAACATTAGTAGTTGGACTTCACTGAATTTCTGACTACTTCTGATGAAGCTTTTTAAAAGAAAGGATCATTGATCCCTTTGACTTTTTTTTTTTTTTTTTTTTTTACTTTTAGCTGGAAAACACTGTTGGTCGTGACAGAAAACCAGACTCAAATCTAAAATAATAAGTTTCCATTTATAATTTGTGCTATGTCTACTGCATGGAGAAACAAGTAAATTATATAACCCATTTTCTGTGATGAGAAAAGATCAAGTGCTTTAATAATACTTTGCAAATCATAAAAAGAGCTCCTGACAATAATATATCAGCTTTGGAAGCTATATGAAGCAAGAAATTAATGCCTGTCAAAGCATTGCCAGTCTTTTATTCCAAAGCTAAAATTAACATAGATCAACGAGCTCCCTTGAATGCCCAAAGAAGAAAGCCCCAATGTATGTTTTAATTAATCCTTGTGTGTTATTAGCACAACAGATGAAGGTGCACCAATTACCTATAGAAATAAAGAAAACTCCTTTCTTCATTAGCCTCTTTCTAAAGTATCTACCATTTTTTATTCTCTGAGAAAGCTGACTTTCAATGTAAGAAAATTCAACACACTGAAATATGAGAAGTAGGTTGTATCTAAAGAGCAAAAATCCTTTGAGAATTTATAGCAACTTTGAAAAATCTACTGGGCAGTGAACAGGAAAACATCTCGATTATTTTTAAGTCACCCAAGTGAATGTATTGGTAAGTTGTAAGCAAAACTGTCAGCAGTCTCTTGAGATCTCAACACAATGGGCATCCACTTGAATTAATATTTTAATTTGCCTTGTGCTTATTAGAGGACATATGGCAGGCTTCCATCTTGGCTGAGAAGTGCTCTGATTTTAATTTTGGTAAAATCCTTAGCAGTCATCTCACGCTGTATTTTGATGGGAGGCTAATTTCCAACACTGTTAACAAGGTCTCTTCAATGAGTATGAGGTTTTAAAATGAAATTTGCATATCTACCTTGCAGTGATTTGGTATTCAATCTCATTGCTTCTTTGTTACCATGAAACATGATGCAGATTAGTAAAAGCATTTGGTTTTACACCTTTCCCGTTTCCACACTGATAGATATGTTTGGATAAATTTGTTATTATGCTAATTTCTTTGTGTTATCTTTGGTTGTCTGGGACCATGGAACAAAAGAATGTGCAAAATTTGGAAAATAATCAAATGATTCTCAGCTAGGCAATCATAGGAACACATTCAGCTGTGAAATTCATCTTGAATTACACAAATACTTTCATATTTGTCCAGCATCAGAATCATTGAGAGGAAGGTGAAAGCAAGATGTCCATTTAATTGCAGTGTATACATTTTGCTTTTTGGGAAATCTGTGTTGTGCTTATGTAAGTAGAATAGCACAAGAAAGAAGGCTGAAAGAAAGGATTGTGCTTTAATTACTTTGAGGTAGATTCTAGGCTTTAGAAAACTGTCAGGTCTGAGAAAATATAGACAAATGTTAGGTCTAGGACACTGATAGAAGTAAATGAACCCCATGCAACTAGCCAATGTCAGCATTAATGCTGACAGTGAATAGGAATTTTAATTTGAATGTTAGAGAAACCTTAGGATGAAAGACTTAACTATTCCATCATAGATGATTAAAGTGAAAAAGACTATGGGTAAAAAGAAACAAAGGAATAACTGTGAATGAGGATGATTAGATGCAGATTCTCTGGGTTCAGGCTTAACCAAGCAGATGAAAATACGTAGATCTGTAGTCCACTTAAAGAAATGTTAAGAGACTAGTTTAATCTCATGTGTTCTTGAGGAATTTGAAGAAAAAATAATGTATTGCAAGGGACCATTATTGGAACTCTCTAGTTGTACCTCTTTTGGGTTTCTTACATTGCCATCTGCTGTCCTCATAGACCTACATGCTATGGTAACTTATTTTGAATACTGTACTTTGTTGCATGTAGTCACATAAATAAAATAAGCATACTTTCATTCCCCCCAAAGGATGAAAGTGTCTCATTATAAAAAGCCTTGAAGGTAGTCTGAATTTCCAGGCTACTTAGGGAGTTAATTCAAGCAATATTGAGTCTGATTTTGCTAAACCATCACTCTCAGACAAAAAAAAAATCATTGAAATGAAAAAGTTGTTTTTCAGGCAATCAAAATAACAGGGCAGTTTTTGCAGGGTTCTCATAATACCAGTGGGCCACACGATTTAAGAAGTTCCTTCAAAAGTGACTAAGAAGAAACTATATTAATGGAACAAATATGGTTTATATTGATACAAGTCCCCTAAATCAACTCCCTCCATTAACACATATACATACACACAGATACACACACACACACACACACACACACACACACACACAGAGAGAGAGAGAGAGAGAGAGAATGATAGAAACACACATAAACACACAATTATAAGATAATACATTTTAGAAAGGCATAAATTAATATTAATGTTGTTTTGGGAAGAGTCTTATGTAGCCAAAGCTGACCTTGAACCTACTGTGTAACTGAGACAGTTACTTTAGGGACAAGTTGAGTCACTGAGCAAATTTGTGTTTTAAATTCATAATTTTTAAGAGATGAGTTTGTCTTCTGTTTGTTGGTGCTCCTGTAAAAATATCTTGCTTCTAAGGATGGAGACATCTCAACAATGTAAAGATAGGTGACCATCCCTTTTGCTTCCTCTGAGAATATTTCATTATTGCAAAGAGTCCAGTTGATTGGTCTGTCCAAAGAGGAAAAAAATCTTTCTGGCTTTAAGTTCATAGTTTGACCTTAAGGTACCCAGAAGCCTGGAGTCATATCTCTTCACACATGTTTCTAGGTTTGAAGATACATTTAGGTCTTAAGTGCTGGAGATTGTAGGCATAATTTTTTTCAGCCTTCTTTTTTATTAAAGAAATATTAACATTTATTTAATATTTATGCATAGAATACACAAAACAAATACATTATTACAATTTTAGTTGCTTCACCCTAAATCTTAAGAGAAAAATCAAGCTATTTTTATACTTATTATTATTATTAAGATATTTTCTTTATTTACATTTCAAATGTTATCCCCTTTCCTTCTTTCCCCTCCAAAAATCCCCTATCTCCTCCCCCTCCCCCTGATCCCCAGCCCATCCAATCCCATTCCTGGTCCTGGCATTCCCCTATATTGGGGCATAGAGACTTCACAGGACCAAGGGTCTCTCCTCTCATTGGTGACTGACTAGGATATCCTCTGCTACATGTATAGCTAGAGCCACAAATTCTACCATGTGTTTTCTTTGATTGGTGATATAGTTTCAAGGAGCTCTGGAGGTACTGGGTAGTTCATATTGATGTTCCTCCTATGGGGCTTCAGACCCCTTCAGCTCCCTGGGTATTTCTCTGGCTCTTTCATTGGACACCTTTTGCTCTGTCCAATGGATGACTGTGAGCATCCACTTCTGTATTTGCCTGGCACTGGCAGAGCCTCTCAGGAGACAGCTATATCAGGCTCCTATCAGCAGGCTCTTGTTGGCATCTGTCTAGTATCTTGGTTTGGTGGTTGTTTATGGGATAGATCCCCAAGTGGGGTAGTCTTTGGATGGTCGTTCCTTCAGCAGCCTAATTTTAATAATGGTTCAACCTCTCCTTTAGGCCACCACCCAGCAGAGGTAGCAGAAGAGAAAAGTTACTAGGATATGGTGGAAGTGGACCTGTTCAGCAGTAGTTCTTTGAGAGTGAGCTCGATCTTCTTGGGCCTAAGTTCAATCCCATAACAAACACCAAATATGACTTAACAGTCGCAGAGCAGTCCTCTAAGAAGGAAGATAACAGGCATAAAACAGAAGCTACAGTCCAGTCCTTTCATCATGAAGACATCAGGCCACTGTTATTCAATACTGAAGAAACTGCCAGCCTGGCCAACCAGCCTGAGGCAAGTTTGCTGAAGAAACAAGCTGCAGCATGAACCTCACAAGCAGTTCTTTGGTGAGTTTTTGTCAATGGCAGCATTACCACAAATTGAGCTCAGTGTTATATAAGGAAAACAGATACATGCGTTTCTTTAGAGAAGAATTGTGAAGGCAGAGTAAACCAAACCTTGTCCCTCACTGTCTGTGGGGTTATATTTATACTTATTCATCAAGAGTCCTTTCACATGTTTGCTATATCCAAGCATTCTTTCCTCTGTGTCTGCTTCAAGAAACCAGTCTGTCATATGTTTGCTTTAGCACGACATCCTTTCATTGGTGGACTCCATCAAAAGGTCATATTGCATAACTAACTTTCCAGAGAACTACAAGTTTCCACTTCAGAAGACACCTTATCTGTTATTTTTAGATATATTTACATTTTAGAAGATTAAAATGAAGGTCATTAACATTCCTTGCTAAAAAAGAATTTTTTCTGTTTTTGGTTATTTATTCTTTCAATAGTCCATGTGTATTCCAATATATTTTGATCATGTTCAGCACTTCCCTTTCTTTTTTTATTAGATATTTTCTTGATTTACATTTCAAATGTTATTCCCTTTCCTGGTTTCCCCTCTGAAAACTCCCTATCCCCTTCTCCCTCTCCATGATCACCAACCCACCCACTCCTTCTTCCCTGTCCTGGCATTCCCCTATACTGGGGCATTGAGCCTTCACAGGACCAAGGGCCTCACCTCTTCCCTTTCTAACTCTCAGTGTCCCCCATCTATTTTTAAGTGTATTCAGTGGAGTTTTTGTCTTTGATGCTGTTGTTCTTTTGTTTGTTTGCTTTTGGTTTTTGTTTGTTTGTTTGTTTGTCTTGTCTTTTCTTATTGAAGATTGGTATCCCACCTCCTTTCACTAGTGGAAACTTTCCATCAATCATTTAACCATTATATTAGAAGGAAAAAGTCAGTATTGCTCCCCAAGAGTCACAATGTAGAGATGAGGTTGGGATAACTCTAAAGGGGAATTTGCTGTCAGTTGATTCCTAAGAAATCTGTTTCTGCCACAGAGCACCTCATATGAAGCATAACAAATATGAAAAATTCAACAAAATCAATAGTCACTCAGACTTGTGAGGTCAGATTGACTTGTGAAAGTAAAGCTACCATAGGACATGCCTTTGAAACATGATAAATCAACATGAGGTACTGTTTTGGTTATTATTTAACCCCCTGTAATTGTGAGGTTTGTGCTTTGTATATTGAAAAAAATTTTTCAGGGTTAAATATATACTATAGAAAGACAGGATTCCTAAGGGTAATGATAATACCTGTATTGTATTAACCACAAAGTTGCCATTAAAATGAGAAACTTAGAGCCATGACATGGATCAGCAGATAAAGGGGCTTGCTATACTTGAGTCCCATGCCCAGGAACCAACATGTTATAAAGAAGAATCAACTTCTGAGAGTTGTCCTCTGACCTCCACATGTAAGCCATCATGCTTTTGTATATATGTGTACACACATAACACAACACACACACAAACACACACACAGAGACTCTCTCTCTCTCTCTCTCTCTCTCTCTCTCTCTATATATATATATATATATATATACACACATATATATATATATATAAAATATGTTTTTAAAAATGATTTCTATATTTTTGAGATTTTAATATAATTACATCATCTCCCAGTATATACTCCCATATATCCCTCTTTGCTCTTTCAAATGCACAGTCTCATTTTTCATATTCCTAAATATAACCTGGGTAGTCTGGATAATGTTACTTGTATGTATGTTTTCAGAGCTATTTAACACTGGATAACCAGTTGGTGTGTTCTTTTCTGGGGAAGACTATTTCCTCTTATTTATAATTCCTTGGCTGTCTGTAGTTCTTTGTGTAGGGTTGAGGCCTATTGTACATTCCCCTGTCCTTGTTAGCATGTCTATTGGAGTTAGCCTTGTCCAGCTCATGCTTAGGCAATTATGTTAGTCAGAATCTATGGGTGTGCACTGTGAAATTACTGAGAGACCGAATCTCACAAGAAAATCCCTGTTCCTTTGGCTATTACAATCGTTCTTCCCTCTCTTCTATCATATTCTCTGAGCATTAGCCGTGGGAATTGTTTTGTAGATTTATCCATTTGTACTGGGCTCTAGAACTCTGCATTTGGATTGGTCATGATTTTCTGTATTAGTTACTATATTTTGCAAAAGGCATTTCCTCAGTGAAGAGTGAGGACTATACTTATAAGGCTAGACCTTAACAAGAATGTACAGAATATCACTGAATGAAGAGGCTAGGTATGGTGTAAGAGGAGCCTATGAGTCAGCGTAGGTAGGTACTCAAATAATATTTTTTCCAATTTTTTATTAGATATTTTCTTAATTTATATTTCAAATGCTATTCCGAAAGTCCCCTCCCCCCTCCCCCCTCCCTGCTCCCCTGTC
Organism: Mus minutoides; assembly: GCA_902729485.2. Classification (NCBI taxonomy): domain Eukaryota; kingdom Metazoa; phylum Chordata; class Mammalia; order Rodentia; family Muridae; genus Mus; species Mus minutoides. The sequence goes on along the minus strand of LR753351.1, from coordinate 1,378,513 downwards.
CACCCACTCCCACTTCTTGGCCCTGGCTTTCCCCTGTATTGGGGCATATAAAGTTTGCAGTACCAAGGGGCCTCTCTTCCCGATGATGATCGACTAGGCCATCTTCTGCTACATATGGAGCTAGAGACACGAATTCTGGGGGTTCTGGTTAGTTCATATTGTTGATCCTCTTCTAGGGTTGCAGACTCCTTCAGCTCCTGGGGTTCTATCTCTAGCTTCTCCATTGTGGGCCCTGTGTTCCCTCTTATAGATGATTATGAGCATCCACTTCTGTATGAGACAGCTATATCAGGGTCCCTTAAGTAGGCACTAGCTGTCCTATGCCATAGTGTCTGAGTTTAATGACTGATTATGGGATGGATCCCCCATGGTGGGGTAGTCTCTGTATGGTCTATCCTTTCATCTTAGCTCTAAACTTTGTCTCTGTAACTCCTTTCATGGGTATTTTGTTTCCTCTTCACAGGAGGAATGAGGTATCCATGAGCTGGTCGTCCTTCTTGATGTTCTTGTGTTTTGCAATTTGTATCTTGGATATTCTAAGTTTCTGGGCTAATATCCATTTATCAGTGAGTGCATACCCAATGAGTTCTTTTGTGATTGGGTTACCTCACTAAGGATTATATCCTCCAAATACATCCATTTGCCCAAGAATTTCATAAATTCATTTTTTTAATAGCAGAATAGTACTCCATTGTGTAGATGTGCCACATTTTCTGTATCCATTCCTCTGTTGAGGGACATCTGGGTTCTTTCCAGCTTCTGGCTATTATAAATAAGGCTGCTATGAACATAGTGGAACATGTGTCCTTTTTACCAGTTGGAACATGTTCTGGGTATATGCCCAGGAGAGGTATTGCTGGATCCTCTGGTAGTACTATGTCCAATTTTCTGAGATAATGCCAGACTGACTTCCAGAGTGGTTGTACAAGTTTGCATTCCCACCAGCAATGGAGGAGTGTTCCTCTTTCTCCACATCCTCGCCAGCATCTGCTGTCCCCTGAATTTTTTATCTTAGCCATTCTCACTGGTGTGAGGTGGAATCTCAGGGTTGTTTTGGTTTGCATTTCTCTGATGATTAAGGATGTTGAACATTTTTGCAGATGTTTCTCAGCCATTCGGAATTCCTCAGTTGAGAATTCTTTGTTTAGCTCTGTACCCCATTTTTTAATGGGGTTATTCGTTTTTCTGGAGTCCAGTTTCTTTAGCTCTTTGTAGATGGTGGATATTAATCCCCTATCAGATTTTAATTGAGCAATTTAGACTCCAAATGGTTTATCAGATAGGATGATTAATCTAGATTTTTTTTCTCCCATAACCAGGGAGAATACCATAGTTTGTTCTTCAAGATTTTAGCTAATTTTATATTCGCACACTCAAGCTTCTATCTTTGCATAGTACTTTAACTTCTACAACACAATATCTCACTGATTAGTTTACATTTGCTTATATTTTTGTAGTTTCTATATACTTCATAGTTTATCAATTAATCTGTAATGCATATTATATCCTTGTGATATGAGAATTTTCATTGCTAAGGTGAAGGTTGATCCTAAGAGAGAAGATATAGCTGACCACAGTGACCAAGCTTGAGAGCTTGGCTTGAATTCAAAATTTCAATATCCAACTCTGTATGTCTTTCTATTACCAGATCTCAAAATATCACCCTGTATATTATCACTATCCCATGAGTTTCAACAGATGTTAAATTATTGTTGCAGTTTAGAAATAGTTTCAGAAGTTTTTATAAATGAAATGCAAAAATTATTAAGGAATTTAAGATTGAGATGAAAATTGGATTGGATGTTATTAAAATTGTGCAAGTGTTCTTTGACACCTTGAGAATGGGTATGTTCAAAATGTATATTTTAGTAAGATCATGTTATACTTCAATTATAATCTTGTATTGATAAGAACAAGAAGAAAATGGCTCAAAGTTTTAAGATAATCCATTTTGTTGGTTAAATATTTTTTTATAGGACACATTTGGCTCTTCCTGATAAGAAACAATTTTCATAGAACATGAAGATAAAAGATTGTGACTTGAGTTAAAGATTATATACTTTGTCTGGTTTGTAAGTCCTGTTCACTCTTTTACATAGCACCAAATTATATAGAATTATTAGTGTATATGGTGGCTAATTAGTTTTTGCTTGCCTTTCCTATGCCGTTGTTCCTGAAAGAAACAAATTTCCCTCAAATGTCCATTTCAGATACAAATAATCAATCGCAGTGAACTTAGTGGATGAAATAATGCTACCCTTAAAGGCATGGAAGCACTAGTTTGCAATACCATCATTTAGAAATCTGAGAAAATGCAGGACCAGCCTAGATTTAAAAGAAAACATAAGAGATAACTGCATCCTATTTTCGAGTAATAAGTTCAGAATCTGATTATGACCGTTAAGATGTAAGAACTTTTGGTTAAGGTTTTGTTCACCTTTAGGAGACAGTCATGAAAAAAAAATTTGTTTCTCTTGTTAGTTTCAGTCTCCCATTTAGGTAAACATGAGGAAACCTGAGGGCCTCATCTGCCATGTATCTTAGCCAACAACATCACATTCAATAAGGCTCATGCCTGAGCATAGTGGACATATGGCCCATGTCTAATCCTATGTGATATAAGAATGGACATAGGCAGCACATCCATTGTGTAACCTTGCCTTCAGATAGTGATCACAAAGACCATAACCAGTATAGAGTTAGACTACAATCTACTATTCTTTCTACCTAATTCTTTTTCTTTCCCTCTCTGAGTTGTTGCAGCTTGGTTGTATTTTGTCAAAAATTCCGGTGTCAAACATAATGTCCAATATAATAATTTCAAAACATTAGGGTTAGGGCTTTAGAGATGACTAAGGTGTCAGTTTATACTACCATTGCAGATGACCTGAGTTAAAGTCTTGTACCCAAGTTATGTGCCTCTTAATCACCTGTAAGTTTAGTTCCAAGGAATCTGATGGCCTCTATGAGCACTCACATGGCTTTTACACAAACACACAGGCACACAAAGACATACAGTAAACTACAAAACAAGATATGCTTTTTTTTAAGGGATAGCCTTTTAAAGGGTAGCTAGGCAGGCCATGAAGCCTCTCCACTTTAGGAGTAATATCAAGGCATCTTGCTGAGGAATAAAAAATGGAATGGGGAAAGCTTCTCTGAAATTTCTTTTATAAATATTTCCATCCCCTTCATAATAGATTTGTTCTTATGACCTAATCTTTGAAATGATAATTTCAGCACAAGAATTGTAGTGTGATGTGAATAGCTCATCCATTGTGGTCAGTAATGGCTAAATTAATGACTGTAAATTTGCATTTTGTCTAAACTACTACATAGATATATTAATTTACTTACTTGTTAAGTGACTTTAAATATAACAGCAATTGAAATTCTCATTTCAATTCCTTTAAGTAAATGAGTAGAGATATTTAATACTGAATTGAACAGTGTCTAAGCATATTAATCGAGGAAATTTAGTACTGTTAACAGAATGGAGTCTACAGCAAAGCGTTTTGTCTCAAGTTCCCCACCCTTCACTTAGTGGATCTTTTGTTTGGAGAAATTAATTTAGCATTAGTGTCATCATCTAAAAAATGGAGCTAATAATATCTCTGAATTTTGAGGGACATAAAAAGCATGTTATACATATACACATATATATTTATAAACATACATATGTTTATTAGTACTAGTAACTACTTAATTAATGTTAATATTAGCTATTATGTTTGTTTCATTTTGATTATTATTATCAATGCAGATTTTCTCTGGAAATTATATTTGATAGAAAGTATAATTAGTATTGTGGTTTTGTCAGCAAATTAATAGCAGGCTGTTTCCTGTATAATTAAAAGTAATATCAATATATACTATTATAATAGTAATTTTTATGAATAAAATAGCAACTTACAATTAACATAGTAAAATCTTTTCAAGATCATAGATCTTTCTCATCACATCAAGTCAGTCAGAAACTTTCAGTCTCAACAGTTTTAATTTTTTGTTTTGATTAGATGATTTGATTCTAGCAATAATAGATCCATCTGTGTCAGAATTTCTCTGGTCCAGATTTCTGTCACTTTTTTATTACAATAATATGAAAAGAATAGCTATTAAAATTGATAACAAAGCTCAGTTTAAATACATTGTCAGTGGAAACTACCTAGAGTTCTGAAACTATGTGCTTTTACTTACTGTTTACAGCAAAGAAAAGTCCAGCATTGTGACCCAATGTGTTAAAGGGTGTTTAGTCTCATTTTGACTGAAAAGTATAGTCTGCTACAGATAACGTCATACTCATATATGAAAACCCAGGCTAACATATTTCAATAGATTTCTCTTTAGTTTGTTAATTTACAATTATTCAGGTAATATTTTTCCTTCATTATGGAGTCATTTTTATAAATGGTGCAAAGATGCAAGTTTATATACAGGATAAAAAGGATACACACACACACACACACACACACACACACACACACACACACACACACATATATATATATATATATATATATATATATATATATATATATATGAAAATATAATACCAAGAAACCTTATATAGTTAAATAAGTGTTATAGGAAATAGATACTAGTTTCTTATTTAAATTATATATTAATTTTAATCTTAGTATATATTTAGAGGAAAATAAAAGGGACACTGGATTCTTAACTTTTTTACTTTACTTTTTTAATTCAATTGTAATTTTACTTTAATTGTAATTTACTAGTTTATTATTTAAATTATATTTCAATTTTAGTATATATTTAGAGGAAAATAAAAAGTACACTGGATCCTTAACTTTTTTTACTTTAATTGTAAACAATTTCAGACTTTAAGCACGAAAAAGGGCTCCCATTATCCTTCCTGCATGTCAGTGAATTAACACTTGCCACATGACCTTTCTCCTTTGTCAGAAGACACAATATATTTTCCAGCATATGGATTATATTCACATTTTTCAATTGTCCCAATAATGTCCACTATTATTATTATTATTATTATTATTATTATTAATTTCTCTTTTGTTTTTAGACTTCAGATTCAATTCCCCTCCACAAGGATGTCCCCACCACCCCACCTGGCCCACCAGACCCTAAGCTCCCTGGGGCTTCCAGTGTATCTTCTCTGTCTAAACCCAGACTCTGCAATCCTCTGCTGTATATGTGTTGGGGCCCTCATATAAGCTAGTGTATGCTTCCTGTTTCGTGGTCCAATGTCTGAGAGATCTCAGTGGTCCAGGTTAACTGAAAGTCCTGGTCCTCCTACAGGGTCACCCCTCTCCTCAAGTTCTTCCTAATTCAACCACAGGGGTCAGCAGCTTCTGTTCATTGGTTGGGTGCAAATATCTGCCTCTGACTCTTTCAACTGCATGTTGGGTCCTTTGGAAGGCAGTCAGGATGGGTCCCATTTTCTGAGCACTCCATAGCTTCAGTAATATTGTGAGGCTTTAGAAACTCCCCTTGAGTTGGATCCCACTTTGGACCTGTCACTGGAACTTCTTTTCCTCAGGCTCCATTCCATTTCCATCCCTGCAGTTCTTCTAAAAAGGAATAATTATGGGTCAGAGTTGTGACTGTGGGAGGGCAACCCCCTCCCTCATTTGGTGCCCTGTCTTTCTGCTGGACTTGGGCTCTACAAATTCTCTCTCCCCACTGCAAGGCAATTCATCTACGGTTTCTACCTTTGAGTCCTGAGAATCTCTGACCTTCCAGGTCTCTGGTATATTCTGAAGATTCTCCCAAACCTTCTACCTCCTGATGTTGCCTCTTTCTATTCTTTCTGCTGGCCCTCAGGGCTTCAGTTCTTTTCCCCCACCCAATACCAGATCATTTTCCCCTTTCTCCCCACCCCTGTCCACTTTTCCTCCCAGGTCCCTCCCTCCCTTCCCCCCTAGTGATTGCTTTCTTCTCCCTCCCAAGTGGGACTAAGGCATCCTCACTTGGGCCTTTTTTGCCTAATATTCACTTATTAGTGAGTACATACCATGCATGTCCTTTTGAGTCTCAGTTACCTTACCCAGGATGATTTTTTCTAGTTCCATCCATTTGCCTGGAAAACTCAGCATGCCCTCATTCTTAATAGCTGAGTAGTATTCCATTGTGTAAATGAACCATATTTTCTGTATCGATTCTTCCTTCATGGAGCATCTGTGTCGTTTCCAGCTTCTGGTTATCACAAACTAGGCTTCTATGAACATAGTGGCATGGTGGGGCATCGTTGGGGCATATTCCCAAAAGTGGTATCTGGGTCTTCAGGTAGATATATTTCCCATTTTCTGAGGAACCTCCAGATTGGTTTTCAGAGTACCAGTTTGCAGTCCCACCAGCAATGGAGTGGTGTTCCTCTTTCTCCACGTCCTCGCCAACATGTGTTATCACCTGAAGTTTGAAATAATCTCCTTTAAAACAGTTTAGTATCAGAGATTCTATTCAGTTATCAGGGACTTCATTATTCTTCAATTATTTCAAGTATTTTGTTCTTAATTTATAGTTAATCTATCTGTAAGTATTTTACCTGCATGTATATTTGGGGACTGAGTGCATGCCTAGTGCTGATGGAGGCCAGAAAAATATATTGGATCACCTGGTAATGGAGATACAGATAGATGTAAACTGTTATGTGCATGCTGGGGAGTGAACTCAGGTCCTCTCCAAGTACTCTTAATCATTGAGGCATCTCTCTAGTCCATCTCAGTCAATCTTTATCTTTTATGATACTCATAGGTTATACTTTATGTGTTTTATAATGTGCCCCTCAATTTGTGTTGTCTGATGTTTCCTTTTATTACACCTTAGGCTATGTATTTGTAGAAAGCCTATTATCAAGGATATACACCCTAAAAGTGTCCTGTGTCCAGTGATGTTAACTTTTATTTCTTTGTTAATATGATGCATGCCAGCTTTCCCCATTTGAAAGAAAATTATTTTTAGCCCTAAGTTAAGGCACAATTTGTAAAGAATTGTTTTAATGCTGTGGAAGTACAGCCTATCAATCCTCACATGGCACCAAGACCTCTTGATTATTATAATAAGTTACTACTGACATTAAATTCTGCCTTCTTTTTAACCATCACTAGTTTATACAAATGGCATTTGAACACATTTGACTATATTACATTCCATATGTTTACAGGAGATTATAATCAACAAGTTGGAAAAGAGGATATTCAGAAAAGAAGACACAGCAACATCAAGATAGACAAAAAGAAAAAAATAATGAAAACATCTAGTAACTCAAAAGCCAGAGGAAAAGATTTTTATATAGTAAGGTTTTCTATTATTAGGAAAATTATAATAGAAAGGCTCCATTGCAGTTGCAAGTGACTGGGTAAGGTAATCACTCTAGCCTCAGTTTTTAATCATTTGTTTTAAATGTTTACCACAAAGTTTCTATAGTTTTAATTTGGGGCCCAGAATTTCTCCCTATGTTTGGGTTTGAAGGGTCTGAAGGACATTTTCATTAAGTTTATTATAACGATGATACTTTGGAAGTTCACAGTGGGGTCCAAGAACTGTATCCCTTAAGTAAGTGCAAATGTTCCCTGATTAACTATGATTACATTGTAAGAAATAGGTTCCAAGGTGAAAATAAAGTAAAGCAAAAGGCATTTAATATACCTAGTACATAAAACAACACACTTAATTGCTTCATATGGGCTGTTCTTCTTTGTGATTATGTGATGCACTTGGACTGTGACACTCTGCTACTGCCTAGCATCAAGAGAAAGAAGAGGATTGTAGAGCTACCTCTATTTCAGGGAAGGAAGAATATTCAAATTTTCAAGTATAATTTATAATGAATGCATAGTGCTTTCGTGTCACCACACATTTGGATAATCATTAGGTCAAGCTACCATAAATGAAGCAGTGTCAGTACAACCTGTCTCTGGTCTTGAGCTACTAGCTTACAGAAATTGTAGTACAGAAAATGATGTAAATATAAATATTATTATCTTATTTATCCAGTTTATACAAGTTCTTTTTAAACTTACATTCTGCTCACTGCCCCTTCTTGATCATGTCCCCTCCAAATCCTTTCTCCATCAACAGTCCCCTTCTCTGATCAGGTAGGGGTGCCCATGGGTATCCCCACACCATGGCATATCAATTCTCTGTGGAGCTAAGTACATCCTCTCCCACTGAGGCCAGACAAGGCAACCCATCAAGAACATATCCTGCGAACAGGCAACAACTTTTGGGATAACTTCCACTCCAGTTATTTGGAACCCATATGAAGGATCAAGCTGCACATCTGCTACATATGTGCAAGGAGGCCTACATTCAGCTCATGTATGTTTTTTGGTTGGTTGTTCAGTCTCTGAGAGCCCCAAGGGTCCAGGTTAGTTGACACCTTTTGTCTTTTTGTGGAGTTACTTTTCAAACCATGGCCCTGCAATCTTCCTCCTGTTTGAGTTAGCTGCTAGGTGGAGCCTCTCAGAGGACAGCCATGCTAGACTCCTGTCTGCAAGCATAAGTGTATCATTAATACTGTCAGGGATTGGTGCTTGCCAATGGGTTAGGTCTCAAGTAGGGCAGGTTGCTTGTTGACCATTCCCTCAGTCTTGTAGACAGGATAAATTTTGGGTTGAAAGTTTTTTGGCTGGGTTGGTACCTCTATTACTCCATTTGGGGTTCCTGCCTGGCTATAAGAGTTGGTCTGCTCAACTATGCTCATGGAAACATTTTTCATAATAGCCAGAAACTGGAAACAACCTAAATGTCTCTCAACAACAACAACAACAACAACAACAACAACAACAAAAACAGATAAAGAAAATGTGGGACATCTACACAATTGAGTAGTATTCAGCTATTAAAAACAAAGGCATGACCTTTGTTTAATGGTTTTATAACCTTTTGGAATGTGCTGTGAACAGTACAATATCTGTTTACTATCTCAGAAGTGGCACTAAAGACTGGCAGAGTTCTCATTGCAGTTCTGACTATCAGAAAGGACTCAATAGTGTTATTAAAAGAGTTTAATAATTACTGTAAATTTAGAAATTCTTATAGTATCATCATTAAGGATAAAGAAATCATCTACTTGTCTATATAGCTTCACTAAAAATAGTACATCTTCATAGTTCTTCAGAGATCTGCTCAAAATAGTGGGCTAATAGCTAGAAATTGATATATATATAATCATAACAGAAAAAGAATATTAATAGTAGGAATTTTTCTTAAATGATTTTCTCCTGGACCTTGCCTTTCAGAGTTCTGTCATAGATTTTTAATCTAAGGTTAAGTCATCTCAGGAAGATCACCTGCTAGCTATTAATATGATGGCTCTAACAATAATCTATAGCTTCTTAGAACAACTTTATAAATGCATCTATATCAGGTGCTGGGAAGTAAAGGATTTTTAAGAATTTTGTTTTACTGTGCCAATGCATCCTTCTAAAAAGTACAATAATTTATAGTACCACCAAATGTGTATCCCTTTACCATGCACTATATAAGTCAATATGATTTTATATTTTCAAATTAATAATGAAGACAACTAATTGTAATTATTAAGGGATTGTTTTCAAATTGTTTTTGATATTTAATGCCACTTTTCATCTTTCCATTTAAGTATTTCACCAGTTTTAAGCTCTACTGTTTTTTATTGGATCATGATAATCACAGATATATTAAGTAAATGGATAGATCTTTAATTAATTTTCATATTATTTTATACAGAATCTTTTTCTTTTCTGGGATTTTAAGTATTAAGATCCATGCTCAACTTTACATTTTGCTGACCCTGTTTAAGAAGGTAATTATGTTCCTATCAGTTTTATATATCATATGTGTACATGTTATTTTTTAATATTCATATATTATATATAACAGAAATATAGAATTTATATATAATATCTAAAATTAATCTTAGCTGTTTGTGAACTCTTGTATTCATTTTAACAGTTTCACCCCATTAAATATTAGGAATATTCTCATCAGAAAAATATCTTTGAATAATTATGAACTTAACTTTTTGTTTCTAAATTATTTTTTTTCTTTTTTCTTCATTTAATTTTCTAATTTAATTTTCTTTATTTAATTCTCTTATTTAATGTTAACTTATAATAGCAATAATGGTTATCACTTTTATATTCCTAAGTTTTAATGAGCTGAACTTTTACATTGTCTTTTAATATGTAACCTTTTAGTTATAAGGGGATCTTAATTATAATACTAAATTTATTAAATTAATTTCTTTTTCAGAGAGATTATCGATCTAAATGAGCTACCCTTAGATTTACAATGCAAAGAAACATGCAGAAGATCATTTTGTAGATGAGTCTCAAACTAGGTATCTATTTCCTTAAGTTAAAAAATAAAGGCTAAGCCAGGTGTGGTGGCGCACGCCTTTAATCCCAGCACTTGGGAGGCGGAGGCAGGAGGATTTCTGTGTTCGAGGCCAGCCTGGTCTACAGAATGAGTTCCAGGACAGCCAAGGCTACAGAGAAACCCTGTCTCAAAAAACTAACTAACTAACTAACTAACTAAATAAATAAATAAATAAATAAATAAATAAATAATAAAGGCTATTTAATAACATGTTTTAACCTTTTTAAGTACAAACCATTAAAATTATTCACCTCTTCTAAGGGTTAATATGTCTTGTTGATTTGTCTTTTTTTTTTTTTTTCAAAAAAAAATAGTTAAAACTTTTAAAAATATTACAAAATCGTGGCTTCAAACACTTGCTAAACTCCAAAGTGAAAACCCCAAAGTGATTTGAGTAGATACAATCCAAAAAACAAATTAAAAAAAAAAAAAAACCTGAAATAAATTTGTTGAATTTAATTAATTGATTTTTCAGTGTAAGTAATTCTAAGTGCCCATTTAATTTAATTGGGCTCCATCTCATTGGTACAGTTGAGTTTTGTTCAATAGCAGGATCATAGATGAAACTGAAGACTGGATATGTTGTGTGTCTATGTTCATGTCTGTTAAGGTGAATTTGTTTACCTGCTCTGTGCTCCTGATCGGTTACACATACATACCTGCCATGAACTCTCTGGATTTTCAAATGAAACACACACACACACACACACACACACACACACACACACACACACACACACACCAATTAATTTTGATATGCTTTGGCTACCTCAAAGGCTGAACATTTCTAATCTGGCAGCTAGCAAACACTCCCCTCTGGTAATATCTTTAAAAATCTATATTTCATCTCTGGCATCCTCGATGTTTTCAGGGAAGTGGCCACTAGAGCCACTTATCCAAATTCTTACATGGCTGGACCTTCCTATGCTGCTCTCTTGGTGATTCGGATTCTTTCTCCCTCCAGTCTCCCAAGGCTGAAAATACTAAAAGTCTTGCCTCTGTCTATCCTGCTCAGCCATTGGCTGCTGGCATCCTTATTTACCAAGCAGAACAAACTGGAGGCAGGGTCCCTCAAGTGTCTTATGTGCAGACACTTGTATAAGCAGTTTTGGAGACCAAAATTAACATTGTCACACAAGTAGCATTAGGCTAAACCCAGTTCACATGTGTGTGTGTGTGTGTGTGTGTGTGTGTGTGTGTGTGTGTGTGAGAGAGAGAGAGAGAGAGACAGAGAGACAGAGAGACAGAGAGACAGAGAGACAGAGAGACAGAGACAGAGACAGAGAGACAGAGAGACAGAGACAGAGAGAATGTATGAGAAAATGCTACAAATTTGTGCATGCATTTTATTCTCATATTATCTTTTTATTCCTTAAGGTAGGCACACCTATAACCAGAATGAGGCAATGTAACTAGGAATCAACAGATTCGGGTTCAAACAGTTGTTTAAAGTTGTTCAGACTTTAAGTTCTGTCATTTATGGTACATGTTTGTAATATAGTTTCAACCACAAAATGAATGGAGGTACTAGAAAAGTCCCTGTTTGCATCTGCTTTTCTTAACATTTAGTTTTCAATACTAGAAAAACACAGAAGTAATGATTCGAGGATTATAAGCATCCAAATAGTAAAGCATATTTTATTTTTGAACATGGATCTGCAGTTTTAACTTCCTTTCCTTCTGAAATTGTACCTGAATGATACCTCCCTCTATACTACAACAATCAACATCCTGGCCATGTTTGAAACTTGCAGTGCATGTGCTGCTGTCTTCCTCCTTTTTCTCCTCCTCCTCCTCTTCTTTACTTTATTTTTCCTTCCTTTTATTGAAAATAGATTTTTCTTTTCAAATTAGATATCCTGATTATATTTTCCACTCCCTATATTCACAGTTCCTCCCTACCTCATCTCCCATCTGGGTTCGCCTCCATTATCTCTTAGTAGAAAACAAATAGGTTTCTAATAGATAATAAAATAGAATAAAATAACAACAAAAAAGAAACAAAAGCAAAAGTCACACATTGAAATAGGGCAAAACAAACAGAAGAAATGGAGCCCAAGAAAAGGTCCAAGAAAGAGGTATAGATGCAGAGACCCTCTTGTTTTCACACTCAGAAGTCTCATAAAAACATTAAACTGAAAGCCATAATATATACACAAAGAACAAATAGCACAAAAGAAGAAAAAGAGAAAAGAAAAAGAAAGAAAGAAAATCCAGAGATGACATTATGAGACAAGATAACTACAGAGTTACTGTGGTTGCTTGAATAAGTTTGGGCCCCATAGATTCAGTGCATTTGTGCTTGGCTATAAAAGTAACTTTTATGCACCAGATGTAATTGTAGTATTGGGAGCTTACTGCTGAAGAAGTACATCCTTTCTTAGTCTTTCTGAACTTTGACTGACTGGGTCACTCAGCTGTATGGGCCGAATGTCTTCTCCAAGGTGACTGATTCAAACTGGATTCTCTTAGCTTCTGACTGAATTTCTCTGCTTGGCCTCAAACTAACTTTGGCAATCTGCTGTAATCTTCTGGTTTCTCGTTCTCTGGCTTATTCTGTCTTCACCTGCAACCTGTTTCTATAACTGTCCCAATAAAACTCTATTCTTTCTTTTTCTCTCTCTCTCTCTCTCTCTCTCTCTCTCTCTCTCTCTCTCTCTCTCATCAATGCTCTTTCCTGTACTGTACTGTTACATTAAGTAGCCCCTCTTTCCTGCGCTGTTTGTTCTTTTGAGAGTTGGATACATCCTACCTCTGACTGAGTTTGTCAAATCTTTCTCTGATCTTTCACTTTGTATGCCCTTCAAATAGATGTCACTTTCAAACCTTGCTGCTTCCTTCTGTGAACTAACATTAATTTCACCATTAAGGATTAAAGGTGTATATTAAGGGCATTTATGCATTGTAGCATTATCAAATAGATGTCACTTTCACACCTTGCTGTTTCCTTCTGTGAACTAACATTACTTTCACCATTAAGGATTAAAAGTGTATATTAAGGGCATTTATGCATTGTAGCATTATCATCCCAGCCTAGAAGGTCTTTGGATGTGATCCATTACCAGAGCAGCCATGTTGTTGAGTATTGAATTGGCACTACCAGAAGTATGACTTTGTTGCAGGTGTACCCTCCTTAGAAGTGTCCGGGCTTTGAGTTTTAAATGTTCATGCTATGCCCAGTGTAAAATGCATCCAGTCTCCTCCTGGCTACCTTTGAATCAAGATGTAGAACTCTCTGAACCCTCTAGTACCACATCTAACTACATGTTGCCATGCTTCTTTCATAATAATAATAATAATAATAATGGAATAAACCTCTAAAACTATAAGCCAGCCCAAATTAAATATTTGCCTTTGCCTTTTTTTTTGCTTTATAAGAATAGCTTTATTGAAGTACAATTGACATGTGATCAATAAGCTGCATATACTTATTGTATATGTTGTAATGCTGCAAATTCTGACATATATGAATGATTTAAATGACCATTACAATCAAAATCACGTACTCTTCCCACATTCTCTCCTAAGAATTCCCTCTTGAGTTTTTCTCTCCATTCATTTGCTTTCTGTCACCACACAAATGCTTCCCCTCCACATTTTATATACGTGCTTTGTACAGTTAATTTTTGTCACCATTCTTTTTTTTATTAGATATTTTCTTCATTTACATTTCTAATGTTATTCCCTGTCCTAGTTTCATCTCTGAAAGTCCCCTATGCCTTTCCCCCCACGCTACTCCCCAACCAACCTACTCCCTGGCATTCCCCTGTATTAGGACATAAAAATCTTTGCAAGACCAAGGGCCTCTCCTCCCATTGATGAATGACTAAGCCATCATTTGCTACATATGCAGCTATAGACACAAGCTCTGGGAGCACTGGTTAGTTCATATTGTTGTTCTTCCTATAGGGTTGCAGAACCCTTCATCTCCTTGGGTACTTTCTCTAGATCCTTCATTAAAGGCTGTGTGTTTCATCCAATAAATGACAGTGAGCATTCATTTCTATATTTGCCATGCATAGCCTCACAAGTGATAGCTATATCAGGGTCCTGTCAGCAAAATCTTGTTGTCATATCTATTAGTGTCTAGGTTTGGTGGTTGTTTACAGGATGGATCCCTGCGTAGGGCAGTCTCTGGATGGTCCTTCTTTCCATCTCAGCTCTGAACTTTGTCTCTGTAAACCCTTCCATGGGTATTTTGTTCCCCACTCTAAGAAGGAACAAAGTACCCACACTTTGGTCTTCCTTCTTCTTGAGTTTCATGAATTTCAAGTCTCTGAAGAACAAAATTGAAGAAGATCTCAGAAGATGGAAAGATTTCCCATGCTCATAGATTGGCAGGATTAATATAGTAAAAATAGCTATCTTACCTAAAGCAATCTACAGATTCAGTGCAACCCCCATCAAAAGTCCAACTCAATTCTTCACTGAGTTAGAAAGGGCAATTTGCAAATTTATCTGGAAAAACAGGAAACCTAGGATAGCAAAAACTATTCTCAACAAGAAAAGAACCTCTTGTGGAATCACTATGCCTGACCTATAGCTGTACTACAGAGCAATTATGATAAAAACTGCATGATCCTGGTACAACAACAGACAGGTAGATCAATGAAGTAGAACTGAAGACCCAGAAATGAACCCACATGCCTATCGTTACTTGATCTTTGACAAAGGAGCTAAAACCATCCAGTGGAAAAAAGATAGCATTTTCAACCAATGGTGCTGACTTAAGTGACAGGTATCATGTAGAAGAATGTGAATTGATCCATTCTTATCTCCTTGTTTAAAGCTCAAGTCTAAGCGGATCAAGGAACTCCACATAAAACCAGAGAAACTGAAACTTATAGAGGAGAAAGTGGGAAAAACCTCAAAGATATGGGCACAGGAGAAAAATTCCTGAACAGAACAGCAATGGCTTGTGCTGTAAGACCAAGAATCGAAAAATAGGATCTCATAAAATTGCAAAGCTTCTGTAAGGCAAAAGATACTGTCAATAAGACAAGAAGGCCACCATCATATTGGGAAAAGGTCTTTACCAATCCTAAATCTGACAGGGGACTAGTATCCAATATACAAAAAGAACTCAAGGAGATGGACTCTAGAAAACCTAATAATCCTATTAAAAATGGGGTACAAAGCACAAAGATATTTGCCTTTATTTTTTTTTAGAACAATTGTCCAGTTATATTTAAGATTAGATACTTGCTCTTTTGAACTACACTGAAATCTGACTTTTAATGGATTTGATTTAATTTTCATTTTTGTAATGGTTATCCAACTCTGTAACTCTTTTTTTTTTTTCAACTTTTATTAGATATGTTCTTCATTTACATTTCAAGTGTTATCCAGAAAGTTCCCTATATCCTCCCCCCTCCCGGCCCTGCTA
>LR753351.1:1319912-1362686 GCA_902729485.2 Mus minutoides | reverse complement strand
TGTGTGCTTTGTTCTTAATTCTAGGAAGGGGTGACATGTCCACATTTTGATCTTCCTTCTTCTTGAGTATCATGTGTTTAGTAAATTGTATCTTGGGTAGTCTAGGTTTCTGGGCTAATATCCACATATCAGTGAGTACATGTTATGTGAGTTCTTTTGTGAATGGGTTACTTCACTCAGGATGATGGCCTCCAGATCCCTCCATTTGCCTAGGAATTTCATATATTTATAAGAGTTGGTTTTCTCTTCACTGCAATGAAACCTTATCTAAATCAGATACCATTTATTTCATTTATTGTTGGCCATCCACTGTTGAGCAGTCAGCCTACCCTTAAAAGTAGTTTGTTTACCCATTAGAATTCATTGGTGTAAACTAAATTTTTATTTAAAAGGGGTGATCAGTTAGAGATAGCTTTTGAGTTCTGGATGGGGTAAATGTCCACTTCTCATTTCAGGTCTAGGACCCCATCTGATATTGATTTGTGTAGGCCTTATGCATGCTCTCTCAGTCTCTGTGAGTTCATATGTGTAGCAGTTTTGTTGGGATTAGAAGACAATTTTTCTTTGGTTTCTTCCATCCCTTCTATCTCTCCCCTGTGTTCTCAGAAAGCATTATACCTTCAAAAGTCTTTGTTCTTGGAAAACCAAGTTTTTCATCTTGCATTTCTCACTAAGTAGTTTTATGGTATCAGCCAAGTTGTTTAATTTGTAGATTTATGTGTTTGTTTGTGTGTGTGTATATGTGTGTGTGTGTGTGTGTGTGTATGAACATATGTATGTATGTGTATGCATATACATGCCCAAGACCTGAAGAAGGTTGAAGCCCAGATGTTGAAGTTCCAGTTGGCTGTAAGCTGCATAATTTGAGTAATGCAAACCAATCTCTGGTCTTCTGTAAGCTCAGCGAGTGCTCTTAACCTAAGTACCATCTATTTCTCCAGTATTTGTGAATGGTTTATTACATAGACTCAAGCTTGTTCAGGAAGGGTGATTATTTACTGATCTATTTATTCCCCAGACCCTGCTTAATTTTCTTTTCAGAACTTTTTTTTCCCTAATATGTATAAAATACTTACATTAATTAACTTGCTTTTGTTACTCATTCATTTATTTACTCACTAATTTATTGAGCAATTATGGAATGGTAGTATCTGTAAGGGATTGAGATGAACAAAGTGACTGATTTATCAGATTATTATTATTATCTTTCAAATCCTGTGACTGTACACATGTCTTTATAGTTATAGATATTAAAAAGGAATTGCTATTTCTTGAGTTTAACTTTATAATTTATATTTTATTATAGATAAAAATTGCTGGTTTTATTTATAGTAGTGACTTAGATTCCTACCTTTGTTTATTTTTTAATGAGGAGAACAAAATTAATTAAGCTTTCTCTTTGGCAAATACTAAGACCTGATTGTAGTGCATGTTAGCTTGGCAGTTGGATTTATGAGATGTACAGTTTTTAAATATCTAATTATGCTAAACCTGCATGTATGAGCATGCTGTTATAAGCAGAAATTTTAATACCACAGTGTACGTTTTGCAATTTTTTTCCTCACCCCAGGGTAGCAAAGAAATACTGATATTTCCTAAAATGCTGTCTTCTGCCTGACTCTATGTGTGTGTACCAAAATAGTTATAATTTCTCATACTTTTGAAGCACTAAAGGGGGATATATCACTTGATTTTGTGGATATACAATTAGCTTTTTAATGTCATTTTAATGAGGATGGGATTATCTGATATGATCTGCCTATGACCCCCTCAGACTTTTGGTTTATACTTGGATTGCTGTACCTCATTGTTCTTATTTGTTGTCATTGCATGTCTTCATATTTGTCTTTTTGGCATCACTGATACATGAACTTGTAAATTCAAACTGAACCATTATGTCTCAGAATGTCACATTTCAGTACGGACTTATAGTAACTGGCTGCAGTTGCCCTAGATCCCTTTTTCTTTTCTGTAACATCACATAGCTTGAAGTTGGACATCAGTGTGTTCTTTTGTTTATGATTTATTACTAGGGAGAGCCAAATACTCAGTAATTGGTTTGGTAATGAGATTGGACTCTGTTTGTTTTTAACTTGTCTATGTTCTTTATTTCTGGCTTGATTTTGTTTACAGACATCCTGATTTGTTTATAGATGAAGAGAGAACATACAGACTTGTCTTACTATGGGGTGATATCCCAATAAACTAGTTATGAGTAGATAATATTGTAAGTCAAAATGGATCTAATAAATGTACCTAATATCACAGCTTAGCCTGACTTACCTTAAGCACTCTTGGTGCCCTTGCACCAGGGTTTGACTAGGCAAAAAGCAGTGAACATAAACCCTATTTTATAATCATACAGTATTGAAATTTTCTGGTATAAACACAGATAGCCATTTTACAGACACAATGACATGCAGAACAACAGATACAGACAATATTGAAATAAAGTTGGCTACTCAGTACACTGTAGAAGGGTAAAGGGCTGTTTTACCATCATCATTTTGTGGTAGAACGAGGGCCTGTGTTACCAGCCTTGCCAAGTACCATGAAATATTCTGCAGTTCACTTGGCAAGAGATAAATATGCAAAACTTGATGTATGGCACTCACTTTATGTGTATCATTGATGCAGCATTGTAAAGTTGAAACTCTTTTCATGTATCCCATATATGTTGACAAGTTCTGTGGATGCTTTGAGGTTTTTAACTTAAAGAGCCACTTGAGATATTTAACGATAGTTACTGAGCAATAACTTTGTCATCTTTCCACAAGTTAGAGTTATGGGAGAAGAGAAACTTCACTTGAGAGCTCAAGGGGTCTACAACCCTATAAGAGGAGCAACAATATGAACTAACCAGAACCCCCAGAGCTAGTGTCTCTAGCTGCATATGTAGCAGAAAATGGCCTAGTCAGCCATCACTGGGAAGAAAGGCCCCTTGGTATTGCAAACTTTATATGCCCCATTACAGGGGAACACCAGGGACAAGAATTCGGATTGGGTGGATAGGGGAGAAGGGCATCGGAAGGGTATAGGGAACTTTCTGGATAGCATTTGAAATGTAAATAAAGAAAATATAATAATAATAATAATAATAATAATAATAATAATAATAATAATAATAATAAAGAAATAGGGACCAGAAAAGCAAAAAATGGATGTGGGCTAAAGGGCTGAGGAAAGAGCCCCAGAAGCCCCCAGCAAAATATGATATCTAGTTATCTGGAGAAAAAAAAACTTATTTCAGATTCATCTTGATATCTCAGTTCTTTTACTGCCACATACCTGGGAAAAAACATTGAAAAATCACACATAGCTGGGTAAGGCTTCATTTACATCATTTTATGCCAAAAATGCTATCATAAGTAAAACACAGAAGCAAAATAATAGTAGTTGTATTTTTCACTTTATGAAGACATAGGAAAACAACCACACCTACAATCTCAGAAATGTTCATCTAGAGGTCTCTGAAGCAGCCTGCCAGGAAGATCTCTCTTCAGAATTATTGCCAATGTTCGATGAGAATATCTGAAAAGGCAATCTCCAAGTTGAGCTAGAATCTAATAAATAAATTCCACAAATGACACATTTACTGAGCCTGCTAAATCCTGAGGATAAAAATCAAAGTATACTCTTTCCTACCCTCAGGGATCTCACAATTTAATGGCAACTGCCTGCTTAAAAATGCTTTCAAAGCCAGTCTTATCTCAAAAAGGCAGTTGCAGTAAAATATGCAAACAGAATTGTTCACATCCTGCTGAGAGTACAACCATTTTGGAGGACTAATCATACCAGTGTGAAATCTCTTTGATTCTTCAGTGGCCATCTTTTTGGAAGGTGATAGATCCATGAAGATATAACATTGTCCCTATATTTAAAGTGCAGCCTTGCTAGAGCTTTAGCCTCATTAGTTCTTCCAGATAATTTTATTAAACTGATCTATAATACATCTAGGCTCAGATTACCAAATGACACAGGTTAGGTGAGCTTTGAGTCAAAAATTTAAACAAACTATAATGTCCCTGGGAGAGCTTGATTCTAAAATTTTATCCAGAGATCTCTAGGGTATTTTGGATTCACTGACTAGTTTAGTTAGGTAATAGCACTATAAGTTAGAAATACATTTGGAGATGATCATATTTTATTCTGACCTATTGTGCCAGAAGGCTTATTTTTTTTATTTTTATTTTTGTCACTGTCAGCAAAAGAGACCAGAGTCAGGAGGAGTTCAAAATAGGAACAATCAAAGTGAATCTTTAAGTCCTTGGAGTTGCTAGGTGTCAGACAATAAGCTGCAGATAAGCATTGAGGAAAATACAGCTACCATTCACAGAAGAATTTTCCTAAACAACTAAGCATATTTTCATCCTGTCTATTTTTTAACACATTGACAATATTGTATTTGAGCGACTAAATAAATTTCCCAAATCCCATAGCTAGTAATTGCTGACAGTGACACCCAAACCTAAATCTGACCAACACTGACACGATTGCTCTTCCGGTATTTTCAGCTGTCAGGATGTTGAATGTGTGGTTTGGAATACAGTAGATAAGAGTCAGCCTGATGAGCCAATTTAAGGGACTGAGGGGAAAGAGAAGCATCATGCATACTTCACAACCAGGGCTTGGAGGCTGAGCCAGGAGACAGCAGACAAATCACTAACAACCTGGAGAGATTCTACGATGTCAAACACCCCTTCATTGACTTGCAGGGTTACAAAAGCTACTGAGTTCTCTTTTTATAGCTCTAGTTTGAATAATTAATGTGATTCTGAGACTGTGATTGGGAACTATGGAAAACAGAATTCTTAAGCACAGTGACAAAAACATTTTAGCCTGAAAGAAAAAAAAAAAAGGAAGAACCTCACATTAGCTACTCATTCTCTGTGTGTGGGGTAGCTGTAACTAGTAATAATATTATGGTTTCTGTTCCTTACAAAAGAATTGCTGTAGTCCTCACTCACCTGGGCAGGAGTTCACTTCCACAATGCATTGTGTTCTGCACATTCTTGTATTCATCAGACTCAGTTCTGTCTCCATTTTTCTTTTTTCTCCGACTGTCCCACATCCCATACCTCCTCCCCATCTTTGTCTCCATGAGGATGTCCCCATTCCCCACCCGCTACCCAACCAGACCTCTAAACTCCCTGCAGCTTCCAGTCTCTTAAGAGTTAGGTGCATCTTCTCTGACTGAATGAAGAATTTGATAGTGCACTATTCATATTATCATATAGATCTATATCAGGCTCATTCAATATAACATGCCATTGGCAATCTCCAAATATTATTTTACCAATTTTACATTTGCTTGGATATTTTACTATGTGTAAATAGATAGAGGTAGAAAAAATATAGATGTATTTCATGATGGGATCATTATTTCATATTCTTTATCCTCCAATTGCATCAGTCCTAAGAAACTGCTGTACACTATTTAATTATCACAGAAATGCATTTTAGTTGTTACTAAACACCTTTAATTTTTGTTTTTCTTTGTTATTTAAAGGAACTTGGAGTTGTTATATTTCTTATATTCCTGGGAGTATCATCTGGATTATATTATAGACATCACTAGGTTGCTTGGAGAAGATAATTCTGTGAGGACTTATCAAACTTATATATGTACTTGGAAGTAGGTTATAAGATTTATAAGATATTGTCAGTTCCTACATTCTAAACACTCAATAACAGTGTTGAGCAAGATACTGACTCTGTGTATAACACCTCTATTGTATTTTTCTTTATCTTTGTTGGACCTAAAGTTTATGTTTCCTAAACCCTGGCTAAATATTTGGATGTATGGAACTTGAGGTCTACACATTACTTCATAATCCACTTTACATATATAAAGGAAGAGCTTGTAACAAAACCTATTTTTCAAAGGGGTTAGTCAAGATGTCTCAAAGGATGAATTTTCCATGGTATCTACATTAGAATGCCGTGGGATATTGAATAAAATGACATTTATCTTGCTTGCATTCACAAGTTCTAGGGTAATACTTGGAATTCTGCACATTAACAAGCTCTCCAGGGGTCTTCAATGTACCTCAGTGACTGGGATCCTCAACTACACTTAGCAAATACCATTAGGCATTATGCTTAGCATTTAAAATAGATCACTCAATTCTTATAAAGGTCCTATTTCTTGGGACCATTTCACTGCTGTCAGGAGAGCACATAGGAGTTTAGGAGCCATTTAGATCATTCATATGAGTATTCTTTTTTAACAGATTTACTTTGTACCAAATTATTAAGCTTGCTTATTGCAAATCTAGCAAACCTAAGCAATTAGAATGAAAATATTCATGAAACTTGACCTATTTGTTTCTGATCTTTACTAAATATTTGGACTGTTATTCTGTTATTACTTCCTTATGAGAATCTGGGTATCAAGACAGTATTATCTGTGTTAAATCGATGATAGCATTTGAAGACTTACATTTGAATGCTGATCTTTTCTCCCTTTCTAACCATAATTCAAATAGGATGATTATAAAGTATCATGGCACTTATTGCATGTAGGGTTTGTGGGGTTTTATTCTGCCTATTATAATGTCTTTTAGGAGCATGTGTGACTGAGAATCTTAAAACATTTATATTAAAATAAAGTAAAATAAAGCATATGCTTCTCATCTCGTCATATATATCACTAAATAACCAAGCCAAAATATGTAACTAGAAAAATATTTATATTTTAATTTTAATAAATTAAAAATATTTATATTTATATTTTAATAAATTCTTGATACTAACAGAGAATGTGGCTAAAATTACCTTGACTCTATGGTCATTTAACCTTGAATGAGCTGTTTACAAGAAAAGAAAGTGATCCTGAATGACAGAGTTGAGACAAATCTGTACAGCTCAGACAGTTTCTAGTTTCTCCTGGATGCAGCACTCAAAACAAATAAAATTATCCCTAGTTCTTCCATTTACAAACATGAAAGGCTAGTACACTCTAGAGATCACCTATAAATTGGAAGCAGATGTGATGAAAGGATAGAAAGAAAAAGGAAAACATCATAACTTAAAATATGACTCTTTGTTGTTTGGAATTCTAAAAAAAGATGCTTCCTCTTTGCATGGGGCTTTGTTACAGGCTTAGCTCTGAGATCATGCTCCCGCCAGCCTATGCTCCACCAGCTACTTCTTCCTCCTGGCTAGCTTTGCAAAAGGTCAGCTGGGCTGGCACCTTTCTTGGGAGCTATTATCACTCCTCCAGCCCCTCCAAGCTAGCTTTGCCAAACCACCACCAATCATCCCATCTTCTCTCTTTCTCCTGCCCACCTTAGCTATGTAGAAGAAAAACTCTAGATTACTTTAATATTTTAAAACTTGCCAGATAACACAATTGCTGAGCAAAAACCCTCTAAACCTAACTTATCATCTAATCTATATCAGGTGTACAAAGGTGACTGAGGCCACTGGTTCTGGTTACCCTAAGAACTTACATGGTTGTTGCATCCTTCTTGTTCCAAAGCCTAGTCAGAAGTCTCTATCCCTGCATCTGCTCTTTCTTCCTCCTCCTGGATCCTGGAAATTCCACCTTTTTTTTTTCTTTCACTTAGCAATTAGTTTTTAACTTCTTTTTTGACCATATCAAGAAACAAGTAGGGCCAGTAGGGGCCACCCCTGCCATCTTCCACCTGAACACAGCATAGGCCACTAGGGGCTCCAGAGTACTCTCCACACCACAGGACCTCGGGATCACCACAGGATAACAGGTGAGTAGAACACAACTTCAGTTCCAAAGAATCTAGGAGGGTCTTGTGCCAGCAAGAACAGGGACAGAGGAACCCCACCTAATCAGAGGCTGGGATCCATTTAGGTTGGGGCCAGCCCCACCATCTCCTGCATGAACCCGGCCTAGGGCATCTAGGGCCCCAGAGGACTCTTCACGCCACAGGTCCCATAGCACACCCAGGATTTCATGATCACCTGAGAGTACATGGGCGGCAGAAGCAACAGAGTTTCTTGGACAGGGTCCCAACGGGGCCTTCATCCTCAGCCAGGAAAGATGGCCTACAGGGAGGGCTCAGACCCTAGGACTCAGGAGATGGATCAGTGTGGGGAATTGCAGGCTGGTCTCCAGTCAAGCTGAGGTCTGAACCCCGATGGTCATAATTCACCTACATGACATGGTAGGTGTTCCCTCATGCTCCTGGAACTCCGGCCCTTGCCTAAGGTACCACCTCCCACAGCCCCCACAAGAGAAGCATGGTCAGTCGTCATATAAGCAATGGCCCAAGCTTCTGACCTTCAGGGTAAACTCCTGCTTAGTTACCTAGCAACAGTGAAGACCATTAAAAGGGGTACTCAACCCATACCTCTCTCTCTTGCTCTCTTACTTATTCCTTTGTCCTCTCACTTCTCTCTCCTCTTCCCTTTCTCTGTCTTCTCTCCTCTCCCTTTCTCTTTGTCTTCTCCTCTCCTGTTCTCTTCTCTTGCTTCTTCTTCTTCTTCTTCTTCTTCTTCTTCTTCTTCTTCTTCTTCTTCTTCTTCTTCTTCTTCTTCTTCTTCCTCTCTCTCTCTCTCTCTCTCTCTCTCTCCCTCGCTCTTCTACTTTCTCTCTTTCCCCTGCATTTCTATAATAAAGCTCTTAAACCATAGACAGTCTCTGTCCGCCAATTTCCTCTGTACACTCTGGTTAGTGTTGGAAACTTCTTCCACTATTCCATCTCTCCCACAACCCTGGTGGCTTTAGCTAAGTAGCTCCGGGGGGGGGGTGTCCCCAGGCAGCGTTGCCCCTTGAACACCCCATGAAGAGAGGGATAGAGGAATGCTCACCCAGAGATGAGTGGATAGGGTAAGTAGCAGCCTTCCCACGCCTGACTGACTGGAGAATAGGGAAACTCTGGTGGGGCAGTAGGCATCTTTTCCTCCCCTACTTTCCCCAGGGCCACCAGCCCCCCCTTTTTATTTTGTTCCCAACAACTTCAGAGCTCCAGACTTCTGGACACTTGCTCTGCAAGAGGAGAGCTTGCCTGCAGAGAGTACTCTGAAGAATGGAAGCCAGGTGAGAGTTGGACTCCCAGGACTGCTAACAGAGGCTAACAGAATCACAGGAGGATCAAGCTCCAGCCAGAGACAGCTTGAACATTAACACCAGAGATTACCAGATGGCAAAAGGCAAATGTAAGAATCTAAGTAAAAGAAACAAGAACACTGGGCAACAACAGAACCCAGTACACCCTCCACAATGAGTCCTGGATACACCAACACACCCAAAAAGCAAGACTCGGATTTAAAATCATATCTCATGATGGCGGTAGAAGATTTTAAGACGGGCATTAAGTCACTTAAAGAAATACAGGAGAACACTGCTAAACAGGTAAAAACCCTTAAAGAGGAAGCACAAAAATCCCTCAAAGAATTACAGGAGAACACAGCTAAACAGGTAAAAGCCCTTAAAGATGAAATACAAAAATCTCTCAAGGAATTATAGGCAAAAACTGCTAAACAGGTAGAAGTCCTTAAAGAAGAAACACAAAAATCCATTAAAGAATTACAGGAAAATAGAACGTATCAGAGATGGAATTGAACAAAACCATCCAAGATCTAAAAATGGAAGTAGAAACAATGAAGAAAACCCAAAGGGAGACAACTCTGGAGATAGAAACACTAGGAAAGAAATCAGGAACCATAGATGTGAGCATCAGCAAAAGAATACAAGAGATGGAAGAGAGAATCTCAGGTTCAGAAGATTCCATAGAGAACATGGGCACAACAATCAAGGAAAATACAAAATGCAAAAAGATCCTAACTCAAAACATCCTGGAAATCCAGGACAAAATAAGAAGAACAAACCTAAGAATAATAGGTATAGATTAGAATGAAGATTTTCAACTTAATGGGCCAATAAATATCTTCAACAAAATTATAGGAAAAAACTTCCCAAACCTAAAGAAAGAGATGCCCATGAACATAGAAAAAGCCTACAGAACTCCAAATACACTGGACCAGAAAAGAAATTACTCCTGACAAATAAAAATAAAACAACAAATGCACTAAATATAGTCAGAATATTAAAAACAGTAAGGGAAAATGGTCAAGTAACATTATCAAGGCAGGCCTATTAGAATTACACCAGACTTTTCACCAGAGACTATGAAACCCAGAAGATCCTGAACAGATGTTTTACAGACACTAAGAGAACATAAATGCCAGCCCAGGATACTATACCCAACAAAACTCTCAATTACCATAGATGGAGAAACCAAAGTATTCCAGGACAAAATGAAATTGACACAATATATTTCCACAAATCCAGACCTTCATGGAAACTTCACCCTAGAAAAAGCAAGAAAATAATCCTTCAACTAAACTAAAAGAAGACAGCCACAAGAACAGAATTGTAACTTTAACAACAAAAAGCAACAATTACTTTTCTTTGATTTCTCTTAACATCAATGGACTCAATTCCCCAATAAAAAGACAGACTGGCTACACAAACAGGAACCAACATTTTGCTGCTTACAGGAAACCCACCTCAGGGACAAAGACAGACACTACCTTAGAATAAAATGCTGGAAAACAATATTCCAAGAAAACATTCCAAAGAAACAAGCTGGAGTAGCCATTTTAATATCGAATAAAATTGACTTCTAACCCAAAGTTATCAAAATAAGTCAAGGAGAGGCACTTCATACTCATCAAAGGTAAAATCTACCAAGATCAACTATGCTCCAAATGCAAGGGCAGCCACATTCATTAAAGAAACTGTAGTAAAGCTCAAAGCACACATTGCACCTCACACAATAATAGTGGAAGACTTCAACACCCCACTTTCACCAATGGACTGATCCTGAAAACAGAAACTAAAGAGACACATGGACACTAACAGAAGTTATGAAACAAATGGATTTAATAGATATCTACAGAACATTTTATCATAAAAACAAAAGGATATACCTTCTTCTCAGAACCACATGGTACCTCTTCCAAAATTGACCACATAATTGGTCATGAAACAGGCCTCAACAGATATAAAAATATTGAAATTATCCCATGCATCCTATCAGATCACCAAGGACTAAGGCTTATCTTCAATAACATCATAAATAATAGAAAGCCAACATTCACATGGAAACTGAACAACTCTCTGCTCAATGTTACATTGGTCAAGGATAAAATAAAGAAAAAAAAAATCTAAAGAATTTTTAGTTTAATGAAAATGAAGCCAAAACATACCGAAACTTGTGGGACACAGTAAAAGCAGTCCTAAGAGGAAAACTCATAGCCATGAGTGCCTCCAAAAAGAAACTAGAAAGAACATACACTAGCAGTTTGACAGCACACCTAGAAGCTCTAGAATGAAAGGAAATGAACCAAAATCACCCAAGAGGATTAGAAAGCAGGATATAATCAAACTCAGGGCTGAAATCAATCAAGTGGAAACAAAAAGAACTATACAAAGAATCAACAAAACTAGGATCTTGTGTCTCTAGCTGCATATGTAGCAGAAGATGGCCTATTTGGCCGTCATTGGGAAGAGAGGCCCTTTGGTCTTGCAAAATTTTTATGCCCCAGTCAGGGGAATGCAAAGGCCAAGAAGTGGGAGTGAGTGGGTAGGGGAGCAGGGTGGGGGGAGGGTATAGGGGACTTTTTGTGATAATATTTGAAATGTAAATAAAGAACAAAGTAGGGAAAAAACATCTCCCCCTACATTGCATCTTTTCTGTCCAAATTACACCCCCCCCCAAACCCCCAAAACAATTACAAAATGACTCTTCTCCTAGATATAAGTTGAAAAGAACCATAAGAATTAAATACATTACACAGTATGAGGTACAAATGATATCCAGTCTATTAATTTGCCAATTAGGCAAAGTATTCTGCCCCATTTCCTAATTGAAAGAATTATGATTTTATTCCTGGATAGTATTTAGATTTTTAGCCTGTAATGTTACTTGAAAATCATGTCATCTACTCTATAAACTCTCTCTCTGTGTCTGTCTGTCTGTCTGTCTGTCTGTCTGTCTCTTTCTCAATGGTAAACAAATTGAGTTTGATGATGAGACTAAAATTTTGTATCTTTACCAATCCTAACTCAGATAGGGGACTAATAACATATAATATATATATATATATATATATATATATATATATATATATATATATATATATATACCAAGAAGGTGGACTCCAGAAAATCAAATAACCCCATTAAAAAATGAGGCACAGAGCTAAACAAAGAATTCTCAACTTAGGAATATCAAATGGATTTCTGACATTTTTGAAGACTATATATGTAAGGTAATCTGAACTGTTATATCTTGACTACTCTCAACTATTTCTAGTTGAAATACATTGAAAACACACTTTTGTAATTAAATCAGAAATAAAACATAACAATGAGTTTGATATCTAGCCCTTTTAACTCATGTTGCTCAATCATCTGAAAACAGTTTGTAATAGCAGTCATAGAAGAACTGGGTCTAAACTTTGTATTCTTGAAAGAGTTATGTAGGCACAATGCCTGTCTAAGGGTAACGATATTAATCTCAATTTTTTTATCAATACAATGAAATGTGGGGATGTAAGAAAATATACTTTTAACTTTGTATCAATTATAAAGATTTCTACCAATTAATATTATGGCTACTTAATCAATTTCACCTTCTGCCTGTTCAAAATTCTGACCATTTCCAAAATTCCTAGAATGACAACCTTTATATAATTTGTAAAATAACCATTATCAGACCCCTAAACCCAGGGTGGGCTGACAATTCTCCATAACTTCTTCTCGCTGAACAGGGGTGACAAAATGTCTTTAAAGGGGAGGACGTGGGTAGAGAAACTAGGAGATTTAATTATGCCTTATGAAAGTCAAGCCAACAATGATTATCCAGTCACTGATGCCTCAAAGGCTCAGGGATTGACTGAAGTTCTTATTGGATCCATCTGAAATGTTGAATGAGGCAAAACAACCCAGAATCCATGACATAGGGAGTCCAAGCTGGTCAGTTTAGCATATTTGAGGGTGAATCTTGCCAAAGCTGTACTCTGCAATATACAAATCTCAAAATGGATTTAAGTACCAACAAGATATATGTATGCATTGTGCAGGGCATACAGAGTAGTTGATGATGAAATTCTTCTCCTGTTTGAGAATGTGAAATATAGCTGTTCGTTTTACATGCAAATTTTAATAATAAGCAATCATAAGACTTTATTTATACCATGTGAAGGATGGCACAAAGAATCTTTACCTGTCCTGTTTGATTCTCTTGAATTTTTCAAGTTCTTTAGGGGGTCTTCCTCTGTCATATTCTTTCCAGAACCATGAAATCATCTAAGTATATGACCCACTCTTTCTCAGGGCAACTCCTCTTGAGGAAATAGAATAAACATCAAAATATAATCATCATCAGGACAATCCACAATAGCTTCCCCTTTATGTCCAATTAAAAGTCTCCTTTATCTCAGCTTTAAATTGAGCACAACTATTATAATTATGTAATCTAAAAAGTATAAGATACACTTAACACCCACACTATCAATTTTGTAAATTTAGATAAAGCACTTTACCATCTATCCTAAGTTAAAAGGCTTACAATTCTATACTTGAATTTTGTCCTGGTTTTAGCTTGTGTACGAGATGTAGGGGGTAATGTTGTTTCCCTAATTGGTTCTTGAATTGGTCAATAAAGAAGGCAGAAGCTGGGAGAAGGAGAATTCTGGGAGAAAGAAAATGGAAGGAATTTTCAGGTCCCAGGAGGAGAAAGAGCAGATGCATGGAGAGAGGAGGTTTTGGACAAGGCTTTAAAACAAGAAGTACACATGAAATCACCTGAATAGGCAATCCACTCCTTTTTCAGGCAGCAACTCTTGAGGAAGCAGAATTAACAACAAACAACAAACAATACCAGGTCAATCCACAACAGCTCATTAAGTATAGAATAAATTAGAACAATTGAAAATAGTTTTAAGGACATATAAGAACATTTGACTCAGTACTCTTTGGAAAAATAGTCTAATTGCTTAATTTGATTAAGAGTAGCTATAAATGAAGTACTTGCAAGATAATCTATGAAATGCTAAATTGTTAGTGATTTATTCTTGCTTGCAGTGTCTTCATAAAATAATTCCTTTTGTATGACAATGAGCTAGGATTGCCTTGAAAATGTTTTAGTTTGTGCAAAATAGATATTTTTTAGTTTCGATTCAATAAAAAGAATAATCAATAAGCAATGAAAATATTTTTAAATAGCCATGACAAAAGGCAATGACATAAGTTTAGACAAAAATATATTCTGCTATGTAAAAATAAAATCTATTTATATGATATAAAAACAAAATACTTAATGTTTTTTGTTGAATAATTTGATGTGATCTATTCTGGATGAATGAAGAGTGTTGAAAAAGATGATGCTCTTTTCATTTAATTAGATTATTAGATTTATATTTCATATATGTAAACACATTCAGCTATTCAGTTCTGTTCATTAGTACAGCTTTCAGGACACATGACATTTAGAGTTCAGGAATATTTAAAAGGAAATCATTGGCCTTTACACTTTGGTTCTAGAGATCTAGTTAAATAAAAGTAGAACTTTCCCAAAGGGCTTTATGTAATAAAGTATAAAAAAAATAAGATCAAAGTTGAAATTGAAAGGGGTTCATTTTTATATTTTGAATACATAAAGGACCAGTTACTATACTGATTATATGTAATATTGAAAGAAATCAATTGTTTAAAGTTAAAAAGTAACTTTAGCAACTTATTATTATTATTATTATTATTATTATTATTATTATTATTATTATATAAAACAGAGAAAAATATTGTTAGCTATATAAAATCTTTCCAGATATTAAATTTCCACAGTAGTTATTTGAAGACACTGGATAAGGTAAGTGAGCATTTCTAATATATATTAATGTATATTTAAAATTTTTAGTGATTAACATAGCTGGGTCCTGTATTAGAACTGGCAAGAAGTGAATGAATTATATATAAGAAACAGACAAACAAACAAACCATATACTGACTAAACATACACAGGGAAATCAATAAGTAAACCTAGTACTTTTTCAGTAATACAGAAATGATAAATACATTTTTGAGATAACAGGAGAAAACAGGGCTGGTTTATTTATTCAGAATGTTGAAATGTGTTATAACTTTACAACTAGGATTTAAAATTCAAAGCCCATATGTTTGATTAGATTAAAATGAAAATACAAACCATTTAACAAACAGATTATGTCTCATTAAGCAAGATGCTTGGTGATACAATAGCAAATTTGCAAGGATCTAAACAATCTGCTTATAGAGGAAGAAAACAAAGGAAGACTCATGAAATTATAGCCGGATGGATGGTCTTGGCTTTCCTTGTTATTGCAGGAGTCACAGTATAAACTCCTGTAACAAGAGAAAAGCATAACAAATTTAATTAATCAAAATTTTTACCTGATAGGAGAGTTTTCTAAAGCAAGATACGTGTGCAAAAGTCCTGAGGATAGTATCTATCTTTAGATTAGCCTCTGAGAAGATTGACTAACAGTGTAGAAATATGATCAGACAAAGAGGCTTTAGCTGGAGATAAAGGCTGGAGACAGGAAGAGGAGACAGAAATGGAGGGCAGTGGTTTTTCTTGATTCTGAGGCTCTATTTGGAAAAGGAAGAGTCCGGTTTCTATTATGTACCTCAGGGAAAAGAATTCTAGTTCCTATGAATTCCTTTGGAAGAAAAAAAAAAAAGTAGGAGAGCAGAGATCAGAAGGATGGTACTTCTGAAGCTCATGGTGTCTTCAGAATAACAGTATATCACACTTTAGATTATCATTCCCAATGTTGCTTAATTCTACTAATAATTAAATAGTGCAAAAAATCAAAAATAGTTTCCTCTCACCATTATTTTTCAGTCATCTTATATAGCCATGGCTGCCCTGAAAGTCACTGTATGGCTCAGGATTTCCTGGATCTTATCCTATTGTTTTCTGTTTTCTAAGACAGCTAGCATACATGCCCTTCAGTAGAGTTTTGCTTTGTTGTGTTTTGTTGTGTGTGTGTGTGTGTGTGTGTGTGTGTGTGTGTGTGTGTGTGTGTGTGTGTATGTATGTGTGGGTGTGTGTTTGAGTGTGTGGGTGTGTATGTGTGTGTGAGAATAAAGTAAGGCCAGTTCTCATTTTCTGCTCATTTCGTTAGAACTGAGTTTTATAAATTTTAACTTTTAATTTCTTTATTAGAAAAGCAATCTACAGCAAACCAGTGGCCAACATCAAACTAAATGGAGAGAAGCTGGAAGCAATCCCACTAAAATCAGGGACCAGACAAGGCTGCCCACTTTCTCCCTATCTATTCAATATAGTACTTGAAGTCCTAGCCAGAGCGATTCGACAACAAAAGGAGGTCAAGGGGATACAAATTGGAAAGGAACAACTTAAATTATCGCTATTTGCAGATGATATGATAGTATATATAAGTGACCCCAAAAACTCCACCAGAGAACTCCTAAACCTGATAAACAGCTTTAGTGCAGTAGCAGGATATAGAATCAACTCAAACAAATCAATGGCCTTTCTCTATACAAAGGATAAACTGGCTGAGAAAGAGATCAGGGAAACATCACCCTTCACNGGGAAGAGAGGCCCCTTGGTTATGCAGACTTTATATGCCCCAATACAGGGGAACGCAGGGGCCAAGGGGTGGGAGTGGGTGGGTAGGGGAGCAGGGCCGGGAGGGGGGAGGATATAGGGAACTAGCTGGATAACACTTGAAATGTAAATGAAGAAAATATCTAATAAAAGTAGAAAAAAAAAGAAATGCAAGATATTATATGCACAAATAGGTAATAAAGAATAAAACTCAGTAATTAATATCTTCATATCTGACCCTACTTCCCATTGTAATTAATGTGCTAAGAATTTCATAGGCAATGGTGGTGCACACCTTTAATCCCAGCATTCTTGAGGCAAAGGGGCAGAGGGGAGGTGGGGGAAGCAACAGGGAGGAACAGGGGGATTGGAAACTGTGATTGAGATATAACACAAGATAAGTGAGACAAGAAAAAAGTGAAAGAAAGAAAGAAAGAAAGAAAGAAAGAAAGAAAGAAAGAAAGAAAGAGAGAGAGAGAGAGAGGGGGGTGAGGGAGGGAGGGAGGGAGAGAGGGAGGGAGGAGAGAGAGAGAGAGAGGGAGGAGAGAGAGAGAAAGAAAGAAAGAAAGAAAGAAAGAAAGAAAGAAAGAAAGAAAGAAAGAAAGAAAGAAAGAAAGAGAAAGAAAGGAAGGAAGAAAAGACAGGCAAATTCCAGTAAGTTTAAGGTCAGAATTATCTACAGAGAGAGTTCCAGGACAGGCAGGGCTATTACTCACATGAACTCAGTCTTGAGAAAAGAAAAACAAGCAAGCAAACAAACAAGTAAGGAAAAATTCTGGGTCAAACCCAGATACCACATACATATCATTTTCTTTTCTTTTCTTTTCTTTTCTTTTCTTTTCTTTTCTTTTCTTTTCTTTTCTTTTCTTTTCTTTGATATTTTCTTCACTTACATTTCTTCATTTACAAAATGTCCTCTATACCCTCCCACCGCCCTGCTCCCCTACCCACTTCTTAGCCCTGGCCCACTTCTATGCCCTGTACTGGGCATAGAAGTTTACAAGACCAAGGGGCCTCTCTTCCCAATGATGGCCGACTAGGCCATCTTCTGCTACATATGCAGCTAGAGACAGGAGCTCTGGGGGTATTGATTAGTTCATATTATTGATCCACCTAAAGGGTTGCAGACCCCTTCAACTCCTTGCATACATTCTCTAGCTCCTCCACTGGGGGTCCTGTGTTCCAACCTATAGATAATTGTGAGCTTCTACTTCTGTATTTGCAAGGCACTGGCATAGCCTCACTAGATATAGCTATATCAGGGTCCTTTCAACAAACTCTTGCTGTCCTATGCAATAGTGTCTGGGTTTGCTGTCTGATTATGGGATGGACTCCTGGGTGGGGCAGTCTCTGGATGGTCCATCCTGTCGCCTTAGCTACAAACTTTGTCTCTGTAACTCCTTCCATGGGTATTTTATTCCCTATTCAAGGGAGGAATGAAGTATCCATGTGTTGGTCTTCCTTCTTGATTTTCTTGTCTTTTGCAAATTGTTATCTTGGGTGTTTTAGATTTCTGGGCTAATATCCACTTATTAGTGAGTGCATATCAAGTGACTTCTTTTATGATTGGGTTACCTAACTCAGGATGATATCCTCCAGATACATCCATTTGCCTAAGAATTTCATAAATTCATTGTTTTTAAAAGCTGGACAGTACTCTAATGTGTAAATGTACCACATTTTCTGTATGCATACCTCTGTTGAGGAACATCTGGGTTCTTTCAGCTTCTGGCTATTATAAATAGAGCTGCTATGAACATAGTAGAGCATGTGTCCTTATTACCAGTTGGAACATCTTCTGGTTATATGCCCAGGAAAGGTATTGTTGGATTTTCTGATATATCGTACTATGTCCAGTTTTCTGAGGAACTGCCAGACTGATTTCTAGAGTGGTTGTACAAGCTTTCAATCCCACCAGCAATGGAGGAGTGTTCCTCTTTCTCCACATCCTCACCAGCATCTGCTGTCACCTGAATTTTTGATCTTAGCAATTCTGAATGGTATGAGGTAAAATCTCAGGGTTGTTTTGATTTGCATTTCCCTGATGATTAAGGATGCTGAACATTTTTTCAGGTGCTTCTCAGCACGTTGGTATTTCTCAGTTGAGAATTTTTTAACTCTGTACCCCATTTTTAAAGGGGTTATTTGAATTTCTGTAGTTCAGCTTCTTGAGCTCTTTCTATATACTGGATATTAGTCCCCTATCAGATTTAGGATGGGTAAAAGCTCTTTCCCAAACTTTTGGTAGTGTTTTGTCTTATTGGACAGTATCCTTTGCCTTACATAAGCTTTGCAATTTTATGAGGTACCATTTGTTGATTCTTGATCTTACAACACAGTCCATTGATATTCTGTTTAGAAATTTTTCCCCTGTGCCATATCTATGAGGCTTTTTCCCACTTTCTCCTCTAAAAGTTGTAGTGTCTCTGGTTTTATGTAGAGTTCTTTGATCCATTTAGACTTGAGCTTTGTACAAGGAGATAAGAATGGATCAATTTGCATTCTTCTACATGATAACCACCAATTGTGTCAGCACCAATTGTTGAAAATGCTGTATTATTTCCACTGTATGGTTTTAGCACCCTTGTCAAAGATCAAGTAACCATAGGTGTGTGGGTTCATTTCTGGGTTTTCAATTCTATTCCATTGACCTACCTGTCTGTTGCTGTACCAGTACCATGCAGTTTTTATCACAATTGCTTTGTAGTACAGCTTGAGGTCAGGCATGATGATTCAACCAGAGGTTTTTTTATTGTTGAGAGTAGTTTTTGCAATTCTAAGTTTTTTGTTATTTCAG
Organism: Mus minutoides; assembly: GCA_902729485.2. Taxonomy (NCBI): domain Eukaryota; kingdom Metazoa; phylum Chordata; class Mammalia; order Rodentia; family Muridae; genus Mus; species Mus minutoides. The sequence goes on along the minus strand of LR753351.1, from coordinate 1,343,285 downwards.
ATGAATTTGCAAATTGCCCTTTCTAATTCAGTGAATGATTGAATTGGAATTTTGATGGGGATTGCATTGAATCTGTACATTGCTTTAGGCAAGATAGCCATTTTTACTCTATTAATCCTGCCAATACATGAGCATGGGAGATCTTTCCAACTTCTGAGATCTTCAATTTCTTTCTTCAGAGAACTGAAGTTCTTTTCATACAGATCTTTCACTTCCCTAGTTAGAGTCAAACCAAGTTATTTTATGTTTTTTGTGACTGTTGTGAAGGGTATTGTTTCCCTTCTTTCTTTCTCATCCTGTTTATCCTTTGTGTAGAGAAAGGCCACTGATTTGTTTGAGTTAATTTTATATCTAGCTACTACACTGAAGGTGTTTACCACATTTAAGAGTTCTCTGGTGGACTTTTTGGGGTCACCTATATACACTATCATATTATCTGCAAATACTGATAATTTGATTTCTTCCTTTCCAATTTGTATCCCCTTGATCTCACTTTTTTGTCCAATTGCTCTGGCTAGGACTTCAAGTACTATATTGAATAGGTAAGGAGAAAGTGGGCAGCCTTTTCAAGTCCCCGATTTTAGTGAGGTTATTTCCAGCCTCTTTCAATTTACTTTTATGTTAGCTACTGGTTTGCTGTGGATTGCTTTTTTTTATGTTTATGTATGGGCCTTGAATTCCTGATCATTCTATGATTTTTATCATTAAGAGGTGTTGAATTTTGTCAAATGCTTTCTGAGAATCTAAGAAGATGTTCATGTGAGTATTGTCTTTGACTTTGTTTATATAGTGGATTACTTTGATCAATTTCAGTTTATTAAACAATCCATGCATCTCTGGCATGAAGCCTACTTGCTCATGATGAATTATCGTTTTGATGTGTTCTTGGATTCTGTTTGCAAGGATTTTATTGAATAGTTTTTCATTGATATTCATAAGGGAAGTTGGTCTGAAGTTATCTTTCTTTGTTGGATCTTTCTCTGGTTTGGGTATCAGAGTAATTGTGGCTTCATAGAATGAATTGCTTAGAGTACTTTCTGTTTCTATTTTGTGGAATATTTTGAGGAGAGTTGGAATTAGGTCTTCTTTGAAGGTCTGATAGAACTCTGCACTAAACCCATCTGGTCCTGGCCTTTTTTTTTTTTTTTTTTTTTTTTGGTTGGGAGACTACTAATGACTACCTTGGATGAGTAGGAAGTGCCCCTCCCTGTCTTTTTTGATAACTTTGGGTTGAAAGTCAATTTTATTTCATAGTAGAATGGCTACTCCAACTTGTTTCTTAGGACCGTTTGCTTGGAAAATTGTTTTCCAGCCTTTTTTCTCTGGGGTAATATCTGTCTTTGTCCCTGAGGTGTGTTTCCTGTAAGCAGCAAAATGTTGTGTCCTGTTTGTGTAGCCAGTCTTTTAGTCTATATCTTTTTATTGCGGAATTGAGTTCTTTGATATTAAGAGATATCAAAGAAAAGTAATTTTTGCTTCCTATTATTTTTGTTGTTCAATTTTGGATTCTGTTCTTGTGGCTGTCTTCTTTTAGGTTAGTTGAAGGATTACTTTCTTGCTTTTTCTAGGGTTAAGTTTTCATATTTATGTTGGTTTTTTCCCTTTTATTATCCTTTGAAGGGCTGGATTTGTGGAAATATATTGTGTGAATTTGGTTTGGGCATGGAATACTTTGGTTTCTCCATCTATGGCAATTGAGAGTTTTGTTGGGTATAGTAGCTTGGAGAGGCAATTGTGTTCTCTTAATATCTGTGTAAAATCTGTCCAGGATCTTCTCGCTTTCATATTCTGTGATGAGAAATCTAGAGTAGTTCTAATAAGCTTGTCTTTATATGTTACTTGACCTTTTTCCTTTACTGCTTTTAATATTCTGTCTTTATTTATTGCATAGCATCAGACACTGAGGAAATCCAAAGAGTCATTATGACTTATTTCTAAAGCCTGTACTCAACAAAATTGGAAAATCTAAATGAAATGGAAAATTTTTTGATTGATACCACTGACCAAATTTAAATCAGAGTCCACACACAAACATTAGGTTGAGTCCCAGGGAATCCTGTCGAAGGAAGGATTGAAGGAGTTAGAGAGAAATAGAAGTAGTCAAGCAGTCATTCAAAGTCTTCTAACAGAAAAAAAAAAAAAAAAGACATTTGGCCAGATGGAATTCTAGCAGACTTCCAAAGAAGAACTAATATCATTATTCCTCAAATTATTCCACAAAATACAAGCAAACAAAAGGAACATTGCCAAACTAATTATATAATATCACAGTCACCCTAATAGCTAAAGCACTCAAAGACTCAACACAGAAAAAGTACTGTAGGCCAATTTTCCTTATGAACAGTGATGTAACAGTATCAATAAAATACTTTGAAGCAGAATACAAGAGTACACCAAAAGCATTGCTACCATTATCACAAAGTCTTCATCACATAGACACAGGTACAGTTCAATATATTAAACATTCATCAATGTAATTTACTATATAAACAAAGTGAAAGACAATAACACATGATCTTCTCATTAAATGCTAAAAAATCCTTTGATAAAATTTAACACCGGTTTATGATAAAAGTCTTGGGTACATCAGGGATACAAGTCACCTACATAAACACAATAAAGGCATTATCCAACAAGCCAATAGCCGAGATCAAATTAAATAGAGAGAAACTTAAAATTATTACATTAAATTCAGAGACAAGACAAAGCTTCCCATTCTCTTCATACTTTCTCATTATAGTACTTGAAGTTTTACTTAGAGCAGCAAGACAACATAAGGGGACCAAGGATACACACATTGGAGAGGAAGAAGTAACGATATCACTATTTGTGGATGATATGATAGTATACATAAATGACCCCACAAAATTTTACTAGAGAGAGCCCATTCCTGACACCATTAATGACATTCTGTTATACTTCCAGACATGAGCCAAGGAAACCATCATCTGTGAGCAATATCTGGAAATAGATGCAGAGATCCACACCCCAACATTGGGTGGAGCCCTGGAGAATCCTGTGGAAGGAAGGATTGAGGGAGCCAGAGAGCTTAAGAAGGCTACAAGGAAACATACAGAATCAAATAACCTGGGCCTGTATGGGATTTCAGAGTTTGAATGACCAACCAGAGAACATGCATGCGATGGACTTAGGCCCTGTGTACTTATGTAACAGATGTGCAGCTTGGGCTTCATGTTGGGCTCCTAACAGGTGGAAGAGGGACTGTCTCTGACTCTGCTTCCAGCCTTTGGATCCCTTCCCCCTAACTGGGCTGCCTTGTCTAGCGTCAATAGGAGAAGTGCCTAGTAGAGTTAAGGTTAGGGTTAGGGTTAGGGTTAGGGTTAGGGTTAGGGTTAGGGTTAGGGTTAGGGTTAGGGTGACAGATTGATATCAATGGAAGTCTTCTTCTCTGAGAAGAAATCAGGGGGAATGGAGGGAGCAGAGGTGAAGGAAGGACTGGGAAGAGAGGTATGAGGGGAAAGGTATGATCACAATGTAAAGTAGGTAATTAAATTAATGAATATAATAGAATATAAGTATACCCAGGGAACAAAGGACATAAAAGGAACGAATTTTTTTAGGAATACCTCTAATACTAGATATTTGAAAGCTGAGGGAGAATTATTTGTTCAACAATTTAAAAAGGCCTTATTTGTCAGTGAAATTACATATTGTCCTCATTGAAAAAGGACATATATACACATGGAAGTTTTCTTTCATTTTTTTCTTAATTGAAAATGAGTTTAACTATGTAATATATATATATAATTATTTTGCCATAGATGTACAATTTTTATAGTGTAGAAATGTTAACATAAAGTAATACTTTTAATAAAAATGACCCATCATTTTATAGTGAGGTAAATATTACTTACCATGGCCCAGGAACATAGATTTAAATCACCTCATGTCTTGGGAGACATTATGTAAACTTGTATAATCACTGAAGGACAGAAAGTTATAAATCAATGTATTTACCAATTACATTTGTAGAAGTATTAGTTAAGTAGGCTACTACAAAATGGAAAAAAATATAGGTTTCAGATAGCATCTTACGTTGTTCCTTTTTTATTATTGGACATTTTCTTTATTTATGTTTTACACATTTTCCCATTTCCAGATCTCCCCTTCAGAACCCCCTATTCTACACCCCCTCCCCGCCTCTATGAGGGTGCTTTCACACACACACACCCAACCACTCCTGTCTTCCTGCCCTGGATTTCTGCTACGCTGGGGCATTGAGCACCCTCAGGCCCATGGGTATCTCCTCCCACTGATGTCCAACAAGGCCATCCTCTGCCACATATGTAGTCAGAGCCATGGGTCCCTCCATGTGCACTCTTTGGTTGATGGTCCATTCCCCTGGAGCTCCAGGGGTTCTGGCCAGTTGACATTGTTCTTAATATTAGAGTTGATAGAAACTAAAGAGTTTATTGATCCATCAGGAGAAAGTTAAGCCAGACAGTCTATAGGAGCTTTAGAGAAGATATTTAGATGCAAATTTATCAGAAAATTCTAACTACAAATAATGTATATTGCACTATTTGAATGAAATGAACATATGCTAATCCACTATGGGATTTCTAGGTAAAGGTTATACACATAACTTTTCATAATATTTACCAATTTTTATATAAGCAATGTATTAGCATCTGATGGTCTATACAATGTCTACATAGACCTATATAAGAATGGTATATCATCCTTTCAATTTTACTTTGTGCACAACATTGATCAACTTTTCCTATGTGAGTTTCTATTTAAAATGCAAGAGGTGCATAAAGTTTTTACAAATCAGTCTTATGCTAATTTAAAGTGGGAAAATTTTACAATTTAACAAATAATTCATGTTACATCAAAAGGTTTCTGTAGTTAATTTTATGCAAATAATATAATCATATCAAAACCCAATAAGCAAAACAGAGAGAGAAAGAGAGAGAGAGAGACAGAGAGAGAGAGAGAGAGAGAGAGAGAGAGAGAGAGAGAGAGAGAGAGAATAGAGAGAAACTGCTGCTTCTTAGTCCTTAGTGAATAATGTAATTATTTGGGGAGTGTTTAAAACATGGTCATGCCTAGCTTGACCAGAGCTTTGGATTTATTTGATTTTGGAGAGATCTTGAGATTTACTGTTTCTGATGTATATAAACCAGTGCTGCCTATTTGTATATTACCCAATTGTCAATGACAAACTAGCAAATTGAAAGAAACTGCTCACTAAAGTAGTACTACCACATAATTGAGTGGATTTTCTTCTAAAGATATAAAAATAGTTTACCATTAGGGACTGTATCAACATAATTTATTATTCTCAAGAGCTTAAGAACAGAGACTATACAGTTATTAATAAATATCTAGATGCTGGTCAAAGATTTCCAGGAATTCTCTGAGGTAATCCATCTCCATGATAAAACTACTATTATAAATCATAGAAAAATAATTGTAAAGAGATATACTAAGGTAATCAAATTTCCACTAAAATCAGGATGAACTCAAGGATACATAATTGAATAATAACAAATAATATGCAAATCTGCATAATAATCTAAGAGAATTGAAAACGATAATAAAATTTGTAATGAAAGTTTGATGTGTGTGTGTGTGTGTGTGTGTGTGTGTGTGTACTAATTATCCAATTAGAAAATCCAAACAAGTATAAGGATATTTGTAAGGCAAAAGAATGGATTGTAACTATAGGAAACATATTTAATTTCTGTGAAATAAACATTTATAAGAGAAAAGTGTAAAGTATGTAGAATAAATACAAACATCATAACTCAGATCGTAATTAATAAATAAAATTAGAGGAAAACTAACCTTTCACATATTCAAAATGGATTTCTAAGTTTGGAAAGAACCAATCCATGCACTTAATTTTCTTTATTCATGTATTTATTTATTTATTTATTTATTTATTTATTTATTTATTTATTTATTTATTGCTGGAGATACAGCCAAAGGTCTTGTATATACTAAGTAGGTATTCTATAATTAAGCTATATTTACAGAACTTATATGTTCTTGTATTAAAAAAATAAAGTGAAAAAATCAAATAATTGCTATTTCTTCACAAATATAATACAAACAAAAATCACAAAACCTATACAGTATCTTTAATGTCTGTTTTCTTGAAACTACATGAAATTGTGTAAACTATAGTAGAAAATTAAAGCCAAAAATATCTTTAAATCTTGAAAAATTGGAGAAGCTTACAAAGAATAGGTGTTGTTGTTGGGTTTTTTTTCCAGATAATAAAAATCTCCTTTGTAATTGTCAAGAGGACTTACTTTTCTGGCAGAGGAACCAGGTTTGGCTCAGATTACCACATGGAACTGCATATATGTCTGTAACTTTATTTCCAGGTGATCTTACATTCAATTTTGGCCTTGGGGAAGAGTTTCCTGAACACTTGGGATACACATAAATTCATATATTGCAATAGTAGAACATGTGTCCTCTTTACCAGTTGGAACATCTTCTGGGTATATGCCCAGGAGAGGTATTGCTGGATCTTCTGGTAGTACTATGTCCAATTTTCTGAGATAACTCCAGACTGACTTACAGAGTGGTTGTACAAGCTTGCATTCCCACCAGCAATGGAGGAGTGTTCCTCTTTCTCCACATCCTTGCCAGCATCTGATGTCCCCTGAATTTTTGATCTTAGCCATTCTGACTGGTGTGAGGTGGAATCTCATGGTTGTTTTGATTTGAGCAGCCTTATTTATAATAGCCAGAAGCTGGAAAGAACCCAGATGTCCCTCAACAGAGGAAAGGATACAGAAAATGTGGTACATCTACACAATGGAGTACTATTCTGCTATTAAAAAAATGAATTTATGAAATTCTTGGGCAAATGGATGTATTTGGAGGATATAATCCTTAGTGAGGTAACCCAATCACAAAAGAACTCATTGGGTATGCACTCACTGATAAATGGATGTTAGCCCAGAAACTTAGAATATCCAAGATACAATTTACAAAACACAAGAACATCAAGAAGGAAGACCAGCTCATGGATACTTCATTCCTCCTGTGAAGATGAAACAAAATACCCATGGAAGGAGTTACAGAGACAAAGTTTAGAGCTAAGATTAAAGGATGGACCATACAGAGACTACCCCACCATGGGGTATCTATCCCATAATCAGTCATTAAACTCAGACACTATGGCATAGGACAGCTAGTGCCTACTTAAGGGACCCTGATATATCTGTCTCGTACAGAAGTAGATGCTTATAATCATCTATAAGGGGGAACACAGGGCCCACAATGGAGAAGCTAGAGATAGAACCCCAGGAGATGAAGGGGTCTGCAACCCTAGAAGAGGATCAACAATATGAACTAACCAGAACCCCCAGAACTCGTGTCTCTAGCTCCATATGTAGCAGAAGATGGCCTAGTCGGTCATCAGTGGGAAGAGAGGCCCCTTGGGACTGCAATCTTTATATGCCCCAATACAGGGGAATGCCAGGGCCAAGAAGTGGGAGTGGGTAGACAGGGGAGCAGGGAGGGGGGAGGGGGGAGGGAACTTTCAGAATAGCATTTGAAATGTAAATTAAGAAAATATCTAATAAAAAAAAAAAAGAAAAAATTGCAATAGTAAAGAGATATACACAATAAATATTTGTAAATCCTATTTGTGAAACTATCAAAATAAGTGGTAGGTGATAATCCAGTAGCACAATTGGTTAGCACTATACTTATACAGAATAGGTTGAAGGACACAATAAAACCAGAAACATTTGTGCATACATGCCACTTCATGTGTGTGTATGTGTTTCTCTGTATGTCTGTATGTGTTTCTACAATGTGTTGAGATCAAGCTATGTCGTGGTCTAAGTTACTTCATATTATGTGCGACTGTTTTGTTGTTGTTTTTTGTTTGTTGGTTTCCTTGTTTTAGTAGGCTCTGCTTTTCCCTATGACCGATTAGACTCCATTTTATAAGCATCTTTTGACTCCATTTTAAGCAATAATGGTAAATGTAGGCTTCAGTTAAAAACAGAAACTGCATCATTTGTTAGGCTCTACCCAACCAAGACAGCTATCAGCTACTCAAATCAGTTTGGATATAAGATAAGTGCCATAGTGATTTCCTGATCTCCTGAAAGTACCACAAAAGAAGTCCAATCAGTAGTTTCTGATCTTCCCAGAAAAGGCCCTGACTGTTCTCATAAGAGACAAGAATATTCCTGCCCTTCACTTATTTTACCCTGTTCCTATACTATGGTTGAGACTTTGGTTTGTGGGATTACCTTTGTCCTCTCTTATTCTTAGCTTCCTTTGAATACATTTTCTTTCCTGTTCAGGGCCAGTCTTGTCATAGATTCCATAAGTCTGGGAGAAGAAAAGTAGAGGAGGCAAAAAATGTGAGGAGAGAGAACATTTTATATATATATATATATATATATATATATATATATATATATATATATATATATATATATATATATATATATATATATATATATATATATATATGAATATATAAATATGAAAGACCCACAACGTGAGGACTCCCCCCATTCTGACTCAGAGGCGACACTACAAATCACTCTTGAGAAATGGTTTTGATGCAAACAGCAAGAGGACTTTTATTCCAGGTGTGCTCTTGGGCCCACAGTTGTACAGCACTCAGTGGTAGAGGACCATGGTACCCCAAGTAGCTGGGTAAGGGGGTATTTAAAGAAAAAAACCACAACTCAAAGGGATGGGGAGGGCGTTGTTGTAAAATACCAAAAATACCAGTTAAGAGTCATGAGGAAGTCACAAGGAATAATACCTGGTAATCCTGTGGGTTATTTCTCAAGACAGTTTCTATGAGACTCTAACAATAGCACATTTGCATAGCGGGTTCCAGCAACAGTCAGGGTGACCCTTTTTTAACAAACATACCCTGAACCCAGGAAGTGGGTGGGTAGAGGAATGTTTCTCTCTGTTTTATGATTAGCATGCCTTGGAGCATTGAGTCACAAAGGTCACATTCTCAAGCCTCAGCCTAAAGGCCGTGTTATTTTATTTTATTTCCTTTTTTTTTTTCCTTTGTTTTGTTTTGTTTTCATGTTATACTTTTTCACATACACATGTAGAGTAGTTTTAATCCAGCAACATGACTGCTCTGGCAAGGAAACTAATCCAAGAATATGATCCAACTGGAATGCAGAAACACCACACACCTTTAAGCCCTCTGGCTGGAATACATACCTTTGATCCCTCTGGCTGGAATATAGACTTGCATTTACTACACACCTTTAATCCCAAACAATGACATTTAATTGAGGGCAGACAAAGGGATAAATCAGAGAAAGATTTGACAGAGATAGGATGTGCCCAACTCTCTGGACAAAAGACAGAAAAGAGGGGCTATTTAAGAACAGTGAGAGAACTAAATTCAGTTCAGAGCAGTTCTGTTTAGAGTGGTTCAATTTGATGCAGTTCAGTTGAGTGCAGTTGTGCTCATTTCAGTTTGTGGAGTTCAGAGGTAGTCTTCCCAATCACAGAAATTAAGTCAGAAGCCAAGAGAAGACAATTTGAATCAGTCAGCTTCAGCCAACCAGCCAGAGTTTAGAAAAAGCTAGAAAGATGAGTTCATTCAGTAGTAAATCTAAGAGGCAGAAACATTCTAGGCTTTAATTAGCATATGGCAGTTGGAAGCTGAAGCCCTCAGGGTCTGGGCTTACAGAAGACTAGATTGTATAGAGGCTAGATGCTCCCAGGCCTAAGTCTAGGAATAGAACAGAGATTGAAATGCTTTTGGCTCAACCCAAGCCATGTGTTTGTAAATCTAGGATACCACTCTCATATCATCCCATAATCTGAGGAAATAAAAGCAACATTTACATAAATATATACAGGTTTACCTATTTGTTTTAATGAATTCACTACTGAGATTCTTTAATATGACACATGGTGTATTTTCTATTAACATATAAAGAAACCCAATACTTGAAAAAAAGAAAATTAATTTTTAACACTATAATTATTATGAGTACTGACTTATTCCTAGATTCCAGTAAGAAGATTGGCTGATTAAAGTTAGCAATAATGTACTGCACAAAGTTAAAAAAAAAAAAAAAAAAAAACAAAGCTAGGCACAATTTGAAGTTTGAACCATTCAGAAATGTTTGCTGTAAATATATGTTAAACATGACTTGCAGATTTATGTATTATATAGTGTACATGTACACTGCAACATCATCTCATCTCATTAATATGTATAATTTTTATGAGCTTGTGCTTCAGTTAAAAGTGCATTTAATAGGAAAGACAGAATGGAGTAAATAAGTGAACCGTGCTGGCAGAATTTGCTATCCATATGGAGAAATTGCATACATATTCCTATTTCACTTCATGTACAAAAATAAATTCAAAATGTTATAATGCTATAAATGTCAAAACCCAAGTACATTATTATTAGAAGGAAATTTGTTTATCTGTCTTTAAGCAAGAAAATACATACAGATGTCATAAGTGAAATATTCACAGATTTTTCTAGGTAAACGTTTAAAACTCATATCTTTACAAAATAAAATCAAAGTCACATATAGTACTGAAATACAACAGAGTGAGAAAAGATCTGCTGTCTCTCACCAACAGAGACCTAAAAATTAAAAGGAAAATTAAATAAAATAATATCTTATAGTGGAGCAAATGGTGTAGCTCTCAAGTTTTGAAACTGGATATGTGCACTACTGATAAGAAAATCCTGATATGATGCTTGTGTTATAAAATCAAATCAAGAGATATTGTGGCTTATACAAAGTTTTCTCTGTTGGTTCTCTGCTTTTCTGGAACCTGGGAATGAGTGCTGATTTAAAAAGTCTAACAGTTTTGATTTTGATCTTAAACCCGACTGGATAAAATGTTTTCTTTGAAATCTTTAGCCATCCAAGATTTTTAAATTATATTATTCCAAAGATTATTGAACTCTTACTATTCATACAGTTCCTAGGACCATCTACATCATATTATTATATTTACTTCTCACACTGACTTTAAAGATAGGAAAAATGTGTATATCAAACACAATCAGGGTTGTGTGAATTTATGTCATTTTCCCATGCCTGCTGCAGATGGACCTCAATCGGGTCCTCAATCCACAGGAAAACTCAGGGTTCTAGTTACAGGCAAGCAAGGAGTTGGTGTGGATGACAAACAGACAGGGACACAAAGAGAGTGTGTATCTGAATGTAATTTTTCCAAGCAAACACCAGACTTTTAATACAAAAGAAAACAAGAAAGCTAGGCAAATACATCTGCCAAGGTACATCTACACAAAACAAAGAAAATGCATACATAAAAAGCTAGGGGAAGCCAGGCCCTGTTTACAACTGAGAATAGGAACAACCCTTAATTAAGATCAGCTAAACACAGGAGCCAGGTAAAGGCTCCTATGAAATGCTAGTCTATTGTTAAACCCACGACCAGGGGTCCTTTAGTAAATACCTGATTATGCTATTCCGCTGGGCCTAGTGAAAAACATGCAGCAGGGAAATTCCATTCTACTAACCCTTTCATGGATAATACTACAGTTCCTCCTAAAACCACAACCCACCTTTTTCCTAGGACATTGTATATTCCTGTGTATGGGTATGACTCGGATATTGTTCTTAGTAATTATTATGTAGACTAGCCCTGAGCTTTCTAGATCTATTCAAGCAAATTGTAATGCCTGATTACTTTTACTGTCTCTACTAGAGGTAAATTTGAATGTTACTGAATAGGTAACATTCTTACTAAATTCCAAGCTCAGAGTTGGCTTCAAGGACTTCCTAGGACATTGGAACACTGGTGGAGGCAAATCCAACTTAGCTATATGTCAAAATCAATCCTTAAAGGCACTTATAATAAAACAATACTGAAAGAGAGCACACAGATCCATACACCAGACTAATATGGGGACAGGTTGGGAGCATAAGTGCTATGGGAATGCCAAGATTCCAGGAGGCTAAGTTTCTGTGAAACTCTTTGCCTCAGGACGGCTTCCAGGCTTTTAGGCTTGTCATGCAGACTTCACTAGAATGGATGTAGCACATGACCATAATTGTAATCCAAAGACCTTGATACTAGGTCTTCTTGACTCTATAGCACATGTTCTAAAATTGTTAATTGCATATATGTGGGCAACAAAATGCAAACTAAATAATTTGACAAGGCTGGAACTTAATTGCTAATGTAACAATGGCTCTTAATCATTCTTCCTCCTCATGCACCTAGTAAGACATTTTATAAAACGTATAAACCTGTTATTGAGTCCATTGCAACACATAACTGTACACATGCATATGTGTACAAACAAACATGCACTCATAATATTCTATATGGTTTCCAGAAAATTACTGAAACCCATCCTGCATCTTTCCAACATTGGGTTGTGGCTACCTGCTCTAAACATGGTGATTAGCACACTTCAAAATTATGACTAAATTGTTTATGCAAAAGTCTTGTAACATTGAGCTGAAAAGAATTGCTCAGATTAATACTACTTGGCTCATCTTCCAGCAAACTCAAGTTTAGTCTCCAATATCCACACCACAGCTCAGAACCATTTGTAAATACAGTTCTAAAGGGCACTATCACCTTCTGGCCTCCCTGGGCACCAAGTATGAATATGCTGCACATATATACACACAGGTAAAACACTCATGCATGCAGAATGAAAAAAAAATATTTTAATTCCAAGGAAACTTTTAAATTTTCTCTTTTATTTTAAAATTTGATTTATTTTGTGTGACTATAGATTAAATAGATACATAGGGCTAATGATAAATAATTTAGGGAAAAAGAGCTTCTAGGCAAGAGAACCCATACTTCTAAATCTATATCAATATAGAATGGCATCTTATAATGATATCAGGAACACAGAAAAATAACACTTCCTTTTCTCGTTGGTTATGGCAGTTCTGTTACTGAGACATGGAATATGTAAATACATGATATATACTGGGAACCAAACTGTCCTCCAAACTAAACTATAATATCTAGTTTGTGGCTAGTTCTGTAACAGAAAAATCTAGAGCAATATGATACTCTTGTTGAGAGCTGAATAATGCAAATAGCTCCTCAACATGCTGACAGAATGTTAGTTAAGGGCAATGATGAGATTTTGTATATAGGTTGTATTATATCCATTTGAGTTAACTGAGGAAAACACATGCTTGATGAATAAGTATCAATTCAGTCCTTAATATTGCTTTGTTTTTTTTTTTTGTTTGTTTGTTTATATTCTTTAACATCTATATATTGTCAACAAACTGCTAAAATTTTCTTCAATAATCCCAGCTTTATGTCAGTGCATTTTCTTTGACATTGTGACTCAACACTGTTATTAATAATAATAAAAAAAATCAGTGGACTACCTAGAATGAAGCAGTCACAGTAAAATAATTATCGATATTTTATGCAGCTTTTTTTCTCTATGGTTGATCTGGATTTTGGCTGGAATTGTTTGTGACAGGCCAACTACTTGGAAGTAGAAGATGAAAGTATCTTACTCCTATATACTTTTAGTGGCTAAAAATTGATATGCACCTGTTGTGTGACTCTTTCTGGCAAGACATAAACGAATGTCTGTTCTCCTCAGTTAAGGCAAGATGACAGAACAAAGAAACAGTTCCACCCAAGTCAGAGGTAGTAAATCAGTGAATATATTGGGATTGTTTTGAGGAGTTTAGGTGAGGGATAACTTACTCCATGGCAACTGTAACTCTGAAAGCTCACCCCAACATGGACCATGACCCACTACTTGGAAGTTACATCCTTGTATTTTCCTGCAGTATCTACACATAATTTAGTGATCAGTTTCCCTCATCAACAATAGTTAGTGCTTGTACTATTTTGTGGAGGGGCTTTGTGTAAATTTCAGCTGTCTGAAACTTGCATGTTTGTTTGCTTTCTGAGGTTTAAAGAGTCTCCCCTCAAGGAAGAAATGTTTCAGTTCACGGGAAATAATTACAAACAGCACCAGAATGCTTTATTTCACTTTGTCAAAATCATGCCACCATTTATTTTACTTTAGCTAGTAGTGGTAAAACACTGTTTTTCTTTTTTTCTTTTTAATTTAATTTTAAATTTATTATTATATATAGGGGGAAAACATTATATTAAAGAAATCACAGTATAAAAACTCACTTTCCACTAATGTATTACTTAAAATGATATAAACTTCTCTTGGATTCTCTAGGTTGATGATACTTTCAAGATAGAATGGTTAGTTTATTCCTCCTATTTAGGGTGCATGGTAAACAACGGTGTTAGGGAAATCTTTTTTTCATTAATTTATTTATTCACTTTACATCCTGATCACAGCCTTTCTCTCTCCTCTCCTCCAAATCCTGCCCTCACAGTCTCCTTCTCCCATTCTGCCTTCACTTCTCATTAGAGAAGGGAAGTCCCAGCCATGGGTACCAACATGCCCTGACACATCAAGTCACAGCAGGACTAGGCACATCCTCTCCCATTTGGATCAGAAAAGGGAGCCCAGCTAGGGGAAAGGGATCCAGGGATAGTCAATAGAGTCAGAGACCATACCTGCTTTATTTGGTAAGGGATTCACATGAAGACCAAGCTGCACATCTGCTATATATGAGTAGAGGGCCTAGGTCCATACACTTTGGCTACTGGTTCAGTGTCTGTGAGCCTCCATGAGCTCAGGTTAGTAGAGTATGTAGTTCTTCTTGGGGCATCCTTGAACCCTCTGGCTCCCTCAGTTCTTCCCTTGGATAAGACTTCCAAGCTCTGCCTAAAGTTTGGCTGTTGGTCTCTGTATCTGTTTCCATCAGTTGCTGGGTGAAGCCTCTCAGAAGATAATAATGCTAGGTTCCTGCCTGCAAGCATAGTAGAATATCATTAATGGTATCAGAGGTTGGTTCTCTCCCATGCCACGGGCATCAAGTTGAGCCAGTCATTAGTTGGCATTCCCTCAATCTCTGCTCCTTCAATATCCCTACGAATCATGTAGGCAGGGCAATTTTGTGCTGCAGATTTTCTGGGTGGCTTGGTGTCCTTCTCCCTTCATGGTAAATCCTGCCTGTGCATGGGAGGGGGCCACTTCAGGCACCATATCCCTGCTGTTAGGAGTTTTAGATAGGATAACCCCCTATAGACTCCCATGAACCTTCCCATCTCTGGACCCTGGCTTCTACCAGAGATGCACTCCTAACCCCCTTTTCCATACTCTAAGCCCCCTCCTTGTTAACTGACTCTCATCAAATGATTCCTATCCCCATTCCCTTCACCAGATCATCTCCCACCCAGTTTCCTCCCTCCATCTACCTCTGATATCTATTTTATTTCCCCATCTGAGTGAGATTCACAGTAGCACCGGGTCCCCAGTGGAGAACCTAGAGAAAATACCCAAGGAGTGGAAGGGGTTTGCAGTCCCATAGGAGGAACAACAATATGAACTAACCAGTACCTCCAGAGCTCCCTGGGACTAAACAATTAATCAAAGAAAACATATGGTGGGGCTCATGACTCTAGATGCAAATGTAGCAGAGGATGGCCTAGTCATCAATGGGAACAGAGGCCCTTGGTCCTGCGAAGGTTCTATGCCCCAGTATATAGAAATGCTAGGGCCAGGAAGTGGGAGTGAGTGGATTAGTGATCAAGGGAAGGAGGGAGAGGATAGGGAATTTTTGGAGGGGAAACTAGGAAAGCGGATAACATTTGAAATGTAAATAAAGAAAATATCTAATTAAAAGAAGAAAGAACCCTTGCTTGGGCTCTTCTTGTTACTTAGATTGTTTGGGTCTGTGGATTGTAGCATGATTATTCTGTATTTTATGGCTAATATCCATTTATAAGAGACTACATACCATGTGTGTTGTGGATCTGGGTTACCTTATATAGGATAATATTTTCTAGTTCCATCCATTTCCCTACAAGTTTCATGAAGTCCTTCTTTTAATAGCTGAGTAGTATTTTATTGTGTAAATGTACCACATTTTCATTATCCATTATTTGGTTGAGGGACATCTAGGTTGTTTCCAATTTCTGGCTATAATGAATAAAGATGCTATGAACATAGTTGAGAACTATACTTGTGGTATGTAGGAACATATTTGGGTATATCTCCAGGGGTGTTATAGCTGGACCTTGAGATAGAACTATTCCCAGTTTTCTGAGAAACCATCAAATTGATACCTACAATGATTTTAAAACTTTAGATTCCCACCAACAATGAGGGAGTGTCCCCTTTGTTTCATATTGTCACCAGCATGTGCCTTCACTTGAGCTTCTTTATTTTAGCTATTCTACTGTTTGTAAGATGGAATCTCATAGTTCTTTTGATTTGCATTTCCCTGATGACTAAAGACTTTGAACATCTTTTTAATAACTTCTAGGTCATTAGAGAGTCCTCTTTTGAGAATTCTGTTTTGCCCTGTACCCAATTTTTAGACTGGGTTATTCTGTTTGTAGGTGTCTAATTTCTTGAGTTCTTTATATATTTTAGATATTAACCCTCTTTCCAAAGTAGGGTTGGTGAAGATCTTTTCCCATTTGTGGGCTTCCATTTTGTCCTTTTGATAGAGTCCTTTGTCTTAGTGAATCTTTTTAGTTTCATGAGATCCCTTTTATTAATTGTCTTAGTGGCTGAACTGCTGTTATTCTGTTCAGGAAACTGCCTTGTATACCAATGCATTCAAGGCCTTTCCCTAGTTTCTCTTCTATTAGCTTTCAAGTATCTGTTTTTATGTTAAGGTCTTAGATCCACATGGACTTGAGTTTTGTGCAAGGTAATAAATATGGATATAATTGCATTATTCTACATGCTTATGTCCAGTTAGATGAACATCATTTGTTGAAGATGCTTTTTATTTTCTTACCCCATTTCTAAGAATGGGGTGTTGAAGTATCCTACTATTATTGTATGAGTTCAATGTATGATTTAAGATTTAGTGATGTTTCTTTTATGAATGTGACTACCATTGCATTTGGGGGATAGATAGAACTCAGATGTCTTCTTTGTAGATTTTCCCTATGATGAGTATGAAGTGTCCTTCCCCATCTCTATTGATTAATTTTGGTTGAAAGTCTCTTTTATTAGATATTAGAATGGCTACTTGTGCTTGCTTCTTGGATCTATTTGCTTAGACAGCCCTTTTCCAGCCCTTTACACTGAGGTTGTGTTTATCTCTGTTGCTGATGTGTGTTTCTTGAGTATAACAGAATTATGGATCCTGTTTTCCTATCTCTTCTGTTAGCTTGTGTCTTTTTTTGAAAGATGTATTTTGTTTATTCTATGTGAATACACTGTTTATCTCTCTTCATACACACCAAAAGAGGGCATCAAATCGCATTACAAATTATGATTCACTATTTGGTTGCTGGGATTTGAACTTATGACCTATGGAAGAGCAGTCAGTGCTCTTAACATCAGCAACAGAGATAAACACAACCTCAGTGTAAAGGGCTGGAAAAGGTTTGTCTAAGCAAATAGAGCCAACAAGCAAGCACAAGTAGCCATTCTAATAGCCATCTCTCCATCCCAAGTCTGTGTCTTTTAATTCGGAAATTGAGTCCATTATACTGAGAGATATCAATGACTAATGATTGTTAATTCTTGTTATTTTGATTTTAGTGTAGTGATAGTAGTAGTAGCAGCAGCAGCAGTAGCGCGTGCGCCTGTGTGTGTGTGTGTGTGTGTGTGTGTGTGTGTGTGTGTGTGTTGAATTTACATCATTTTCACCCTCAGTCTCCTTGTAAAATCCCTCCAACATCTCTGCTAGTCCCTTTCAACCTTAGGGTCTTTTATTTTTTTATTGTGTGTGTGTGTGCATGTGCGTATGTGTGTTTGTGGGGGGTGGTATTTGTTAAATTTTAATGTTCCCTTTTTGGAGGAATACAATACACTTATACTGCTTTCACATTTTCATGTGAATGTTAAGAAAGGATTCTTAGACATTCTTAGAGATGAGAATTAACCCTATTGTTTACAGGTCACTCCTGTTTCCTTCTGTGAGCTTTCTCCAATAAAAAAATTTCTAGCATTGTCTAACATGTGGAAAAAGTAGCTTATTTCATCTCATGGAAAGGGACATAGGCTTTGAAATGAGGTAAAGTGATATCTCTTTGCCTTTTTTTTTTTTTTTTTACTAGATATTTTCTTGATTTACATTTCAACTGTTATCCCGAAAATCCCCTCCCCCCTCCCTGCTCCCCTGTCCACTCACTCCCACTTCTTGGCCCTGGCATTCCCCTGTATTGGGGCATATAAAGTTTGTAGTACCAAAGGGCCTCTCCTCCCAATGATGGCCAACTAGGCCATCTTCTGCTCCATATGGAGCTAGAGACATGAGTTCTGGGGGTTCTGATTAGTTCATATTGTTTTTCCTCTTCTAGGTTTGCAGACCCCTTCAGCTCCTGGGGTTCTATCTCTAGCTTCTCCAATGTGGGCCCTGTGCTTCCTCTTATGGATGACTGTGAGCATTCACTTCTTTGGGAGTCAGCTATATCACGGTTTCTTCAGTAAACACTTGCTGTCCTATGCAATAGTGTCTGAGTTTAGTGACTGATTATGGGATGGATCCCCGGTGGGTTAGTCTCTGTATGGTCCATCCTTTCATCTTAGCTCTAAACCTTGTCTCTGTAATTCCTTACATGGTTATTTTGTTTCCTATTCAAAGGAGGAATGAAGTATCCACGCGCTGGTCTTCCTTTTTGATTTTCTTGTGTTTTGCAGATAGTATCTTGGGTATTCTAAGTTTCCGGGCTAATATCTATTTATCAGTGAGGGCATATCCAATGACTTCTTTTGTGATTGGGTTACCTCACTAAGGATTATGTCCTCCAGATTCATCCATTTGCCCAAGAATTTCATAAATTCATTTTTTTAATAGCTGAATAGTACTCCATTGTATAAATGTACCACATTTTCTGTATCCATTCCTCTGTTGAGGGACATCTGGGTTCTTTCCAACTTCTGGCTATTATAAATAAGGCTGCTATGAACATAGTGGAACATGTGTCCTTTTTACCAGTTGGAACATCTTCTGGGTATATGCCCAGGAGAGGTATTACAGGATCTTTCGGTAGTACTATGTCCAATTTTCTGAGAAAACACCAGACTGACTTCTAGAGTGGTTGTACAACCTTGCAATCCCACCAGCAATGGAGGAGTGTTCCTCTTTCTCCACATCCTCGCCAGCATCTGCTGTCACCTGAATTTTTGATCTAAGCCATTCTGACTGGTGTGAGGTGGAATCTCAGTGTTGTTTTGATTTGCATTTCCCTGATGATTAAGGATGTTGAACGTTTTTTCAGATGTTTCTCAGCCATTCGGAATTCCTCAGTTGAAAATTCTTTGTTTAGCTCTGTACCCCATTTTTTAATGGGGATATTCATTTTTCTGGAGTCCATCTTCTTTAGCTCTTTGTAGATGTTGGATATTAGTCCCCTATCAGATTTAGGATTGGTAAAAATCCTTTCCCAATCTGTTGTTGGCCTTTTTGTCTTGTTGACTGTGTCTTTTGCCTTACAGAAGCTTTGAAAATTTATAAGGTCCCATTTGTTGATTCTTGACCTGACTGAACAGGCCATTGCTGTTCTGTTTAGGAATCTTTCCCCTGTGCCCACACCTTCAAGGGTTTTCCCCACTTTCTCCTCTATAAATTTCAGTGTCTCTGGTTTTATGTGGAGTTCTTTGATCCACTTAGACTTAAGCTTTGTACAAGGGGATAAGAATGGGTGAATTCCTATTCTTCTACACAATAACCGCCAGTTGTGCCAGCACCATTTGTTAAAAATGCTGTGTCCTGCTGAGATTGAACTGGGTCTTGGCACACATTTAAAGAAAATATAGAAAATACAAATGTTCTCTTTCTATTGGTGCATACTTTATGCCTTTACTCTTCCCTCACCAAGTTTTTAATCTAATAATAATTTGCTGTTATGATGAATAGAATTCTTGTGGACAAGTGAAAAAAATCATGAATTAAGAGACTAATTCCATGATTTTGGCTTTGTCACTAACTAGATCGATAATTGAAGGTGAATCACTTATCCTCCTTAGACTTCATACTGGTTATTTTTGGAAAATAACAGATTTAGGATGTTTATGTGCCATGTCATAAGCACCTGTAAACTGTGGTTTTAAGGATACCTTTGTCAGATAATAACATTTATTATAAGGCATCATTTTTTTCAGTCTCTTTGGGAAAATATTTCCTATTAGAAAATTTAAACAGCCATTCCAAGTCCCTGGATATTTTTTTTTGTCATTCTGAGAAACAATTCATCACTGAAGTACAGTAATATCTATATCTTCCTTTAACCTGCAGCTCTTTAGCAGTACAATAATAAATAAGCTGACAGAATTTATTGACAAAAGAGGGGTTTATTGTATGAGTTCATCTTTTTATCCTGTGATTCATGAATGCCCTTCAGTAAGTACCAAGCAGTTGTATGTCTGTATTTCAAGAGAGAAGTATAAGATGTTTTTGAGGCATTAATACTTGTTTAGAGAGTCAATTTCAGAAGAACTGGCTGGGGATATCTCTAGCTTGGTGGTAGAGTAGTTATAGAATTTTACAACTTAAATTCATGTGGATTAAATAGTTGTAATTCTTGTATTTGAATTTCTAGAGACTATGCCATTCTCAGAATATGATATTGCTTGTCTGTTCTTTTGTTAATACACTTTAATTTTTTCTTATTTTTATGCTCAATAAAGAAAAATATTAGAGAGATAATATTACATAAATTAATAAGAATTTCTCTAATTCTATACCTAATACTTGTTTAGCCAGGCTGAATCAAATTTTCTAGGAATTATATGATCCATCTTCAAGTATTATATTATTGACAATTTTATTTCTAAGTAATATATATGCAATTATTGACATTAATATCAGTGGAGTCTTAATGTACTTGTTATTTTATAATTCTATGATGTGATGGCTTAGTGTTGCTTCTCTCATTTTTCTTTTATCCCAGTATTTCACTGAAATTAAGAGTTCCTGTCTCTTTTGTTTTAGATAAACACTGTATGTGAAAAACACCTGGAGCTAGTGACATATTTTAGTGAAGATTTTCAATACTATTATAATTCATTTAAAACTTATTGATTCATTCAGGCTCTCTATTATTCATCGGTCAATTTTGGTAATTTGTTTTGTCTATGCAATTATTAATTTAATTGAAGGTGAAATTCAATGGATGAATTTCAATTTATTGATATTTGATTGTTTATAATATTTTATATTATGCATAATTGAAACACAAATTTTCGTTTTTCATTGCTGTTTAACTTTTTCCTCATTTAAAAGTATTAGGATTGTTCAATTTTGAATGACCTACTGGATATGTGTAGAATAAATGAGACAAAACACTTTAAAAATATACATATCTGAGGACCTCCCCTGCCGCCTGCCACCCAGCATCACCCCTCTCTCAATCCAGTGGATAGGGTTGCTTGTGCACTCTCCACACCCCAGGACATTAGGTACACATAGGGGTTACAGGTGAGTGGAGTACACCCGTGGGCTTTGAAATCGCAGAGGGTCCAGTTGCAGCAGCAGCTGGAACAGAGGAACTCCAACCAACCAGAGGCTGGGACCTCTCCCAGCCAGCCAGGACTTTCCCCACCGCCTGCCTCCCACCATCATCCCTCTCTGAACCCAGCAGATAAGGCCACTTGCGCACTCTCCACACCCCAGGACATTAGGTGCACATAGGGTCTACAGGGGGAGTTGGAGTACCAGAAGTGCTGTCAGAGGCTAACAGAATCACAGGAGGATCAAGCTCAAACCAGTGACAGCTTGGACATTAACACCAGAAATCTCCAGATGGCGAAAGGCAAACTTAAGAATCTTACTAACAGAAACCAAGAACAATGGGCATCATCAGAACCCAGTACGCCCACTGCAAGGAGTCCTGGATACCCCAACATGCCTGAAAAGCAAGACTCAGATTTTAAATCATATCTCATCATGATGGTAGAAGATCATAAGAAAGATGTTAATAACACATCCTTAATCATCAGGGAAATGCAGATCAAAACAACCCTGAGATTCTACCTCACACCAGTAAGAATGGCTAAGATCAAAAATTCAGGTGACAATAGATGCTGGCGTGGATGTGGAGAAAGGGGAACACTCCTCCATTGTTGGTGGGAATGCAAGCTGGTTCAACCACTCTGGAAATCAGTCTGGCGCTTGCTCAGAAAATTGGACATAGTACTACCAGAAGATCCTGCAATACCTCTACTGGGCATATATCCAGAAGATATTCCATCTGGCAACAAGGATACATGTTCCACTATGTTCATAGCAGCCTTATTCATAATAGCCAGAAACTGGAAAGAACCCAGATGTCCCTCAACAGAGGAATGGATACAAAAAAATTGGTATATTTGCACAATGGAGTACTACTCAGCTATTAAAAGCAATAAATATATGAAATTCCTAGGCAAATGGATGGATCCGGAGGGTATCATCCTGAGTGAGATAACCCAATCACAAAAGGACTCACATAACATGTACTCACTGATTAGTGGATATTAGCCCAGAAACCTAGACTACCCAAGATACAATTTACTAAACACATGAAACTCAAGAAGAAGGAAGATCAAAATGTGGACACGTCACCCCTTCCTAGAATAAAGAACAAAGCACACATTGAAAGAGTTAAAGAGATCATGTGTGAAGCTGAATCTAAAGGATGGACCCAATGACTGCGGCTGCCAGGGATCCATCCCACAATCAGCCACCAAACATAGACACTATAGCATATGCCAGCAAGATAGTGCTGAAAGGGCCCGGATATAGCTGTCTCATGGGAGACTATACAAATGCCTGGCAAACATGGAGGTGGAATCTCACAGTCAGCTATTAGATGGAACACAAGGTTCCCAAGGAAGGAGCTAGAGAAAGTACCCAAGGAGCTGAAGGGGTCTTCAACCCTATAGGTGGAAGAATAACATGAACTAACTAGTACCCCCTGAGCTTATGTCTTTAGCTGCATATATAGAAGAGGATGGCCTAGTTGGCCATCATTGGGAAGAGAGGCCCCTTGGTCATGCAAACTTTATATGCCCTAGTACAGGGGAACGCCAGGGCCAAGATGTGGGAGCGGGTGGGTAGGGGAGCAGGGCCGGGAGGGAGAAGGGTATAGGGAACTTTCTGGATAACACTTGAAATGTAAATGAAGAAAATATCTAATAAAAGTTGAAAAAAAAGGAAAAAGCATTTGACAAAATCCAACACCCATTCATGATAAAGGTCTTGGAAAGATCAGGAATTCAAGGCCCTTACCTAAACATGATAAAAGCAATCTACAGCAAACCAGTGGCCAACATCAAGCTAAATGGAGAGAAGCTGGAAGCAATCCCACTAAAATCAGGGACCAGACAAGGCTGCCCACTTTCTCCCTACCTAT
>LR753351.1:1224089-1310150 GCA_902729485.2 Mus minutoides | reverse complement strand
TATATATATATATATATATATATATATATATATATATATATATATACACACACACACACATACATATTCTGCCTTTTCTTCACTTTCAACAATGAACGTTTTTTTCATTTTTCTTTGTATACAGGCTTGTCTGTTATAGAGATAATTTAGTACAAAAAATTACAAACTTTACATATTAACCAGAGTATTTGTGGCTTATTTAATATCATATCCACTTATTTGGTAGTGCTGGGAAATTATTCCACTGTCTTCTGCAAAAAGTTTCTCCAAGTTTCTGAGGCAACTTGAGAATTGTTGTATCCATTGTCTATGGTTAGCACTTCATATCTTTTATCATCATTATCACCACCACCACCATCATCATCATCATCATCATCATCATCATCAAACTGGACTTTATTTAGTACCAGTTTAAATGAGCCCTCTGTGTCTGCTCCTCATCCACATTTAAAATGCTGAAAAAAAAAGAAAAAGAAAATATTGCATTGTTGCTACTAAAAGTAATGTAGTTGGGTTTGCAATATCTGCTTCAATACTGAGCATAGGCAGAATTTTTTATCTTTCTTTAAAAAGATGATTTATTCACTTTACATCCAGATCACTGCCCTGCCTCCCTGTACCCCTCTCACCATCCCTTTTCCTGCCCTCCTTTTTCTTGTCATCTTAGAGTGTGGGCCGACCCCCCTCCCCATATTCCCTCAATCTGGCACATCAAGTGTTTGCAGAGCTAGGCACATCCTCTCCCACTGAGGCTTGACAAGGCAGTCCAGCTACAAGAAAGTATCCCACAGACAGGAAACAGCTTTTGGGAACCCCCCTCCCAAGTTGTTTGGGACCTACATAAAGACTAAGCTGCACATTTGCTACATATGTGCAGAGAACCTAGGTCCAACCCAGGTGTGCTCTTCTGAGACTGAGTTGGTGGCTCAGTATCTGAGAGTTCCCAAGAGTCCAGGCTAGTTGACTCTGTTGGTCTTCTCATGGAGTTCCTATCCTCCAACACTTCCATAAAGATCCCCCAGTGCTATCTACTTTTTGGCTAGGGGTCTGAATCAGGTGATGGGAGGAGCCTCTCAGAGGACAGCGGAGCTAGACTCCTGTCTGCAAACAAATAAGAGTATCATTAATGGTGTCGGGGATTGATGTTTGCCCATGGGATGGGTCTCAAGTTGTGTTGGTTATTGGTTATCCATTCCTTCAGTCTCTGCTCCATCCTCTGTCCCTGCATTTCTTGTCGACTTAATAAACTATGGGTTGAAAATTTTGTAGGTGGGTTAATATTCCTATCACTTCATTGGAGTTCCTGCCTGGCCACAGGAAGTGACCTCTTCAGGTTCCATATCTCCAATGCTATAAATCTCAGCTAAGGTTATCACTACCAATAGATTCTTTGGGACCTCCCCTATCCCAGGTCTCTGTCAAATCCTTGAGATGCCTCCAACCTCCTCATTCTGATCAGTTTAAGGGTTCCATTCATTCTCATGACCATCTGGCCATCACTCGTATCCCTCCCCACACCTTATCTTGACCCCTCCCCCATTCTCCTACCCATCGTCTCTCCCACCCAGTTCTGTCCCTTACTTTGCCTCTCATGACAATTTTCTCCCATCCAAGTGAGATTCAAGCATCTTTGATTGGGTTTTCCTTCTTGTTTAGCTTCTTTGGGTCTTTGGACATATGTACAGTGTACATATTCCTGTTGTACATGTAAAAGTAATGAGTGAGGCAGTGTGCCACACCTCCCATCTTCATGGTAGGTGTCTTCAAAATACTTTACAGGGACTGATGAAAACAAGAGGAGGACCTTTATTATCTTACCAATAAATCAAACTAGTTCAATATTTGCTACTTTATAGGAAAGAGAATATTTGATGATGGATACATCTACAAGGATAGAGCTAGCTACATGAGGTGAGGTCATGTAGTGGGCAATGAATCAGTTGTATAGGTAGTATCATTGGACAGAGATAGATCATTCCAGATTTTAATCTGGATTCTGCTCTTTGCTAGTTGCATGTCTTTAGACAATATTTTGCCTGCTTTGCATCTCATCTGAGTAAATTAAAGCTAATTTTCTTTAACTTCCAAGTTGTTATAAGGAAGAAGTAGGAAACAGTATATAGTGAGCATTAATAAATGACTCCTAATGATATCTGTGAACATAGTGTCTATAGGGCATGAAGTTATCAGTGTGAGTAAGCTGTCATCTCTATGGTCATAGGGTCAACAGCTCAAATTGAATAAGTGGTGTGAGACAGGAGACCTTGAAGGTTAAGAAACTATAGAAACAAAGGAATAATCATGTACTGAAAATGAGCTGCTCAAACTAGATAAAATACATCACATTTTCTAACTCATCTATAATAAAAAGGAAGAGAATGAGGCTCTTTGAAAATAAGATTTCAGACATTACGTTTTATGTTTACCACTCTTGTTGCCAGAAGTCTGATTAAGTTATAAGTACAATCAGTTTTCTCAGGAAATGCAATGGGTGTTAATTAGACTGGTGTGAAGCTAGCAGGTCTCCTGTGTTAGTGGGGTCAATGGAAATTTTAGTCACTGCAACTTTGAGAACATTCCTCAAACCATGAAGTTGGCAAACTTTTTCAAGTATCCTAAATAAAGAAACTTATTAACTACAGAATCAGCTATTAACAAGATTACTGTTAACAATACTTCCTGACAAGGGGAGTAGTTGGAGAATATAAACGCTAAAAGATGTCTGTTGCTCACCCCAAAGGAGGTAGATCAGAAACATGGCATATTTCACTGTTTGATTATACCTGTAAGTGTTAGGTACTTTTATACCCTATGATGCATGCTTGATATTGGGAAACAAAACCTGAATATATATATTACTGTACATGAATGTAGAATGTGGGGAATACAATACATTGTTTTTTTTCTAGGAACAGGATTGATTTCCCAAAATCTCTCTAATGATATTTGTGATAATCATTAATAACTTGTTAACTTGATAATCGGATGGTTTTCTCTAATCAATTTATATCTTTGAAAGTTACAGAGTTTTGTTAACCCTTAAGTGAGAATTAATTATCAGATTCTTTCTTGAAAATAAGTAAATAAGCAAACTTACTGGAGACATGATTTTTTTTGTTGTTGTTCAAGAAAGAGTACAGAGCATCATGGAAATAGGAATATGAATGGCAGTAAGTTTCAATAGTAGAAATGTGGGTAGGCATCCAGCATAAAGTTGCTGTGAGAATATTGAGATGATGGTACAAAAAATATCTGTGATTTAGGAAAAATACTGAAATAAGAACACGGTAATGGGATATATTTTATTAAATCATTACCATGTACCAAACAAACATTGGGTGAGATAATTATGTTAAATGTAAGGTTTACCTGCTTCATAGTTTTACTAAGAGTCAGCTATGTTGATACATCCATATTATTGTAAGATTATTTGAAGGATGTAGAGATGGATCAATGGTTATAAAATGTGTACTGCTCTTATTTCCTACCACTCATTTGGGTTGCTCACAACTGAATGTAAGTCCAGCTTTAGCAGATCTCATGCTTTCTTTTGGACTTACAGGTACCTGCACTCATATACATATTGCTTCACAGACACACACACACACACACACACACACACACACACACACACACCCTACCACCACATAATTAAGAATAAAAAAATCATTTTAAAAAGTGGAATTTGGTTACTTGTATGTATAAATTTTGATTCAGTTCCTATTTGTCTTTGAGTAGATTGTGTAAAAAAAAAGTAAGAATCAAATGTTTAACAAGTACTAATAGTTTTCCTTAGAAAGATAAATTGATTTTTTTTCGTTATGTACTGATGAAAGGAAAACAATGCACTGTAATTTTTCTGGCTTCCTTATGGTTTGTGTATCATTTTCAAACCTTACAAATTCTACCTTATCTACAAAAGAAAGAAAATTATTATGGATGTTAGATTCCAGCTAGGCATATATTCTAGTGAAAAAATTCAGGATATAATGGATACTTAAAACAAAAACATTCATCCTATTTTTTCAACCCTGGTCGTTTATGTGGTATCAGAAAAAATAAGAAATGAAAAATATTTCATTTCATAAAATGGACAAAAGTCATATTTTATTGTGGGTAAAGATTTATTTTAATCTTAGTACTTTAATAATCAGCACTACACTCAGAACAAGTGATTTTAGTTTTTTATCCTGGAGCATAAACACCAGAAAATAAAAATAAATGAAGATAATGGTTTAGATTTATATGTAGGAGAGCAGGACCCTAGACAAGCAATTTCAGCTTTCTGAGATATTTTTTACCTGTATTTCTTCGATGATATGATATGATATGATATGATATGATATGATATGATATGATATGATATGTACTATGCTTTAAGTTTAGAGAGAAGTATAACTAGACATCATAGGAACTATGAATGTATATAGAACTCATTGCTTCTTTACATGCATGACTGTGATGTCCATTTGATATTGGGAAAGATTATAATTCTAAGACAACCATAAGCAAAAGAATACTATCTTTGAGTGAATATTTAGGGCAAGTATGTATACTAGTTTTGAAAGGCCAATGGTGGCAACTGTGTGTGACATATACAGAATCATTTGGAAATAATGTTAATGATTTGTTTACAAATCAATCATCTTAGTAGACTTAATCATGTATAGTTTGAAATTCGTAATTTAAATTGGAACATGCAGGTGAACTTGTATTTTTGTGCAATTAAAATCTCTATTAATCAAACAAATCAATCATTGCAAGCAGGTAGATTGTGAGGTAAAAAGAAAGAGGAAGTCAGAAAGTGAATGAACTTGCAAGTTTCCCAGTAGGATCTAACAATCATTAGTTAGAAAAAGATATTTCCTTTTTTATATGTTTATTTTTATTAAATATTTTCTTTATTTACATTTCAAATGTTATCCCTTTTCTTAGTTTCCCTTCCAAAAAATCCCCTATTACCTCCCCCCTCACCCTGATCCCTAACCCACCCAATCCTGCTTCCTGGCCCTGACATTGCCCTGTACTGGGACATAGAACCTTCACAGGACCAAGTTCCTCTCCTCTCATTTATGTCCCACAAGGCCATCCTCTGCTACATATGCAGGTGGAGCCATGAGTCCCACCATGTGTTTTCTTTGATTGGTGGTTTAGTCCTTGGGAGCTCTGGGGGTAATGGTTGGTTTATATTGATGTTTCTCCTATGGTGCTGCAAATCCCTTCATCTCCTTGGATACTTTCTCTAGCTCCTTCGTTGAGGAAGCTGTCATCAGTCCAATGGATGGCTGTGAGCATCCTCCTCTGTACTTGCCAGGCAATGGCAGAGCCTCTCAGGAGACAGCTATATCACACTCCTGTCTACAAGGTCTTATTGGCATCCACAATACTGTCTGGTTTTGGTGGTTGTTTATGGGATGGATCCCCAGGTGGGGCAGTCTCTGGATAGTCATTCCTTCAGTCTCTGCTCCTAACTTTGTCTCCATATTTCCTCCCTTGAGTATTTTGTTCCCTTTCTAAGAAGCACTGAAACACCCACATTTTGTTATTCCTTCTTGAGCTTTATGAATTCTGTGAATTGGATCTTGGGTATTCTAAACTTCCAGGCCAATATCCACTTTTCAGTGAGTACATACCATGTGTGTTCTTTTATGATTGGGTTACCTCACTCAGGATGATATTTTCTAGTTCCATTTATTTGCCTAAGAATTTCATGAATTCATTGTTTTTAATAGCTGCACGGTACTCCATTGTGTAAATGTACCACATTTTCTGTATCCATTATTCTATTGAGGGGCATTTGGGTTATTTCCAGCTTCTGGATATTATAAATCAGGCTGCTATGAAGGTAGTAGAAGATGTGTAATGATTGCAAGTTAGAATATATTCCGGGTATATGTTCAGGAGTGGATCTTCAGGTAGTACTATGTCTAATTTTCTGAGGAACTACCAAACTGATTTCCAGAGTGGTTGTATAAGCTTGCAATCTCACCAACAATGGAGGAGTGTTTCTATTTTTCCACATCCTGACCAGCACCTGCTGTCACCTCATTTTTGATCTTAGCCATTCTGACTGGTGTGAAGTGGAATATCAAGGATGATTTGATTTGCACTTCCATGATGATTAAGGATGTTGAACATGTTTTAGGTGTTCTCAGCCATTCAGTATTCCTCAGTTGACAATTCTTTGCTGAGCTCTGTACCCCATTTTTAATAGGGTTATTTGGTTTTCTAGAGTCTAACTTCTTGAGTTCTTGTATATATTGGATATTAGCCCTCTATCAGATTTAGGATTGGTAAAGAACTTTTTCCAATCTATCGGTTGCCTTTTTGTCTTATTGATAGTATCCTTTGTCTTACAGAAGCTTTGCAATTTTATAGGGTCCCATTTGTCAATTCTTGATCTCACAGCACAAGCCATTGTTCTGTTTAGGATTTTTTCCCCTGTGCCCATATTTTCGAGGCTCTTCCCTACTTTCTCCTCTTTCAATTTCTCTGGGTTTATGGCAGTTATTTGATCCACTTAGTCTTGAGATTTGTACAAGGAGATAAGAATGGATCAATTTACATTCTTTTGCATGCTAACCACCATTTGTTGAAAAAGCTGTTTTTTTTTTGTTTGTTTGTTTGTTTGTTTTT
Organism: Mus minutoides; assembly: GCA_902729485.2. Taxonomy (NCBI): domain Eukaryota; kingdom Metazoa; phylum Chordata; class Mammalia; order Rodentia; family Muridae; genus Mus; species Mus minutoides. The sequence goes on along the minus strand of LR753351.1, from coordinate 1,303,514 downwards.
GTTTTGTTTTTAACCACTGGATGGTTTTAGCTCCTTTGTCAAAGATCAATTAACCAAAGGTGTGTGGGTTCATTTCTGGGTCTTTAGTTCTATTCCATTGATCTACCTGTCTCTCACTGTCCCAGTACCATGCAGTTTTTATTACAATTGCTTTGTAGTACAGCTTGAGAGGACGGATGGTGATTCTACCAGAGGTTCTTTAATTGTTGAGAATAGTTTTTGCTCTCTTAGGTTTTTTTGTTATTCCAGATGCATTTGAAAATTGTGCTTTCTAACTCTGTGAAGAATTGAGTTAGAATGTGGATTGCATTGAATCTGTAGATTGCTTTTGGCAAGATAGCCATTTTTACTGTATTAATCCTGCTAATCCATGAGCATGAGTCTTTATATTCTTTCTACAGAGACTTGAAGTTGTTATCATACAGATTTTCACTGCCTTAGTTAGAGTCACAATAAGGTATTTTAAATTATTTGTGACTATTGTAAAGGGTGTTATTTGACTAATTTCTTTCTCAGCCTGTTTATCCCTTGTGTAGAGAAAGTCCACTGATTTGTTTGAGTTAATTTTATATCCAGCTATGTTACTGAAGAGGTTTATCAGATTTAGGAGTTCCCTGGTGAAATTTTTGGAATCACTTATATATAGTATCATATTATCTGAAAAGAGTGATATTTGGACTTCTTTCTATCCAATTTTATCCCTTTGGTCTCCATTTGTTCACTAATTGCTCTGGCTAGAACTTCAACTACTATATTGAGTAGTTAGGGAGAGAAAGAGTAGCCTTGTCTAGTCCCTGTTTTTAGTGAGATTGCTTCAAGTTTCTCTCCATTTACTTTGATGGTTCCTACTGCTTTGCTGTAAGTTGCTTATATTATGTTCAGGTATGGGTCTTGAATTCCTAATTTTTGCAAGACTTTTATCATGACTGTGTTGGATTTTGTCAAACTCTTTCTCAGCGTATAAAGAGATGTTCATTTGTGTGTGTGTGTGTGTGTGTGCTGTTGCAGTTCTTTTGTTTTTTGTTTTTGTTTATATAGGGCTTATGTTGATGGATTTCTGTATATTGAATCACCCCTGCATCCCTGGGATGAATTCTACTTGATCAGGATGGAGGATTGTTTTGATGTGTTCTTGGATTCCTTTTGCAAGAATTTTATTGAGTATTTTTGCATTGATATTCATAAGGGAAATTGGTCTGAAATTCTCTGTCTTTGTTGGGTCTTTATATGGTTTAGGTATCAGAATAATTGTGGCTTCATAGAAAGAATTGGGTAGAGTACCTTCTATTTCTATTTTTTTGGAGTAGTTTGAGAAGTATTGGAATTAGGTCTTCTTTACGGTCTGAGAGAACTCATCTGTTTCATAGCTTTTTTTTTTTTTTTTTTTTTTTTTTTTTTTTTTTTTTTTTTTTTTTTTTTTTTTTTTTTTTTTTTTTTTTTTTTTTTTTTTTTTTTTTTTTTTTGGCTTGGAGACTATTAATTACTGTTTCAATTTCTTTAGGGGAATATGGGGCTGTTTATATTGTTAATATGATCCTGATTTAATTTTGCTACCTGGTATCTGTCTAGAAAATTGTCCATATTATCCAGTTTTTACAGTTTTTTGAGTACAGGCTTTAGTAGTAGGATCTAATAATTTTTGGTTTTCCTCAGATTCTGTTGTTATGTCCTCAGTTTCATTTCTGATTTTGTTAATTTGGATATGGTCTCTACCATTTACTTAATCTGGCTAAGGGTTTATTTATCTTTTTTTTTTTTTTTTTCTCAAAGAACCAGTTCCTGGTTTGGTTGATTCTTGATATAGTTCTTTATGTTTCCACTTGGTTGATTTCAGCCCTGAGTTTAATTATTTCCTTCCCTCTACTTCTCTTGGGTGAATTTGCTTCCTTTTGTTCTGGAGCTTTCAAGTGTGCTACCAAGCTACTAGTGTATGCTCTCTCCAGTATCATTTTGGAGGCACTCAGAGCAATGTGATTTCCTCTTAGGACTGCTTTCATTGTGTCCCATAAGTTTGGGTATGTTCTGACTTCATTTCCATTAAACTCTAAAACGTCTTTAATTTCTTTCTTTATTTCTTCCTTGACCAAGTTTTCATTGAGTAGAGTGTTGTTCAGCTTCCATGTATATGTGAGCTTTCTCTTCTTTATGTTGTTATTGAAGATTAGCCTTAGTCTGTGGTGATCTGATAGGATGCATGGGATTTTTTCAATATATTTGCATCTGTTGAGGCCTGTTTTGTGACCTATTATATAGTCAGTTTTGGAGACGGTACCATGAGTTGCTGAGAAGAAGGTATATCCTTTTGTTTTAGGATAAAATGTTCTCTAGATACCTGTTAAATTTATTTGTTTCATAAATTCTGTTAGTGTCCATGTGTCTCTGTTTAGTTGATTTTTCTAGGATCTGTCTACTGGTGAGAGTGGAGTGTTGAAGTCTCCCACTATTAATACGTGAATTGCAATGTATGCTTTGAGCTTTACCAAAGTTTCCTTAATGAATGTGGCTGTCCTTGCATTTGGAGCATGGGTGTTCAGAATTGAGAGTTCATCTTGGTAGATTTTTCCTTTGATAACTTTTCATTGATATTGTTTTATTTGATATTAGAATGGCTATTCCACCTTGTTTCTTGGGACCATTTCTTAGAAAATTGTGTTCTAGCCTTTTACTCCGAGGTACTGTATGTCTTTGTCCCTGAGGTGAGTTTCCTGTATGCAGCAAAATGTTGGCTCCTGTTTCTATTGCCAGTCTGTTAGTTTATGTCTTTTTATTGGGGATTTGAGTCCACTCATACTAAGCAATATTAAGGAAAAAGTAATTGTTGCTTCTTGTTATTTTTGTTGTTAGAATTGGGATTCTGTTCATGTGGCTATTTTCTTTTAGGTTTGTTGAAAGATTACTTTCTTGTTTTTTCTAGGGTGCACTTTCCCTCCTTGTGTTTTAGTTTTCCCTTTATTATTCTTTGAAGAGTTGCATTCAAGGAAAGATTTTATGTGAATTTGGTTTTGTCATGGAATACTTTATTTTCTCCATCTATGGTAATTGAGAGTTTTGCTGCTGTGTATAGTACCCTGGGCTGGCATTTGTGTTCTCTTAGGGTCTGTATGACATCTGTCCAGGATCTTCTGGCTTTTATAGTCTCTGCTGAGAAGTCTGGTTTTCTTTCTTTCTTTCTTTCTTTCTTTCTTTCTTTCTTTCTTTCTTTCTTTCTTTCTTTCTTTCTTTCTTTCTTTCTCTCTCTCTTTCTTTCTCTCTTTCTTTCTCTCTTTCTCTTTTTCTCTCTTTCTCTCTTTCTCTCTTTCTCTCTTTCTCTCTTTCCTTCTTTCTTTCTTATATGTAAGTACACTGTAGCTGTCTGCAGACATTCCAGAAGAGGGCATCAGATTTTGTTACGGGTGGTTTTTAGCCACCACGTGGTTGCTGTGATTTGAAATTGGGACCTTCAGAAGAGTAGTTGGTGGAGCCGGGTGTGGTGGCGCACGCCTTTAATCCCAGCACTCGGGAGGCAGAGGCAGGCGGATTTCTGAGTTCGAGGCCAGCCTGGTCTACAAAGTGAGTTCCAGGACAGCCAGGACTACATAGAGAAACCCTGTCTCGAAAAACCAAAAAAAAAAAAAAAAAAAAAAAAAAAAAAAAAAAAAAAAAAAAAAAAAAAAAAAAAAAAAAAAAAAAAAAAAAAAAAAAAAAAAAAAGAAGAGTAGTTGGTGTTCTTAACCACTGAGGCATCTCACCAGCCCTGGTGTAATTCTAATAGTTCTGCATTTATGTGTTACTCAATCTTTTCCCCTTACTGCTTTTAATATTCTATTTGTTTAGTGACTTTGGTGTTCTGATTGTTATGTGTTGGGAAGAATTTCTTTTTTGGTCCAATTTATTTGGGGTTTTGTCGGCTTCTTGTATGTTCATGGGCATCTCTTTTTAGGTTAGGGAAATTTTCTCCTATATTTTTTTGAATATATTTACTGACATTATAAGTTGGGAATCTTCCTATCATCTATACCTATTATCCTTAGGTTTGGTCTTCTTATTGTGTCCTGGATTTCCTAGACGTCTTGAGTTAAGATCTTTTTGCATTTTGCATTTTCTTTGATTGTTGTGTCCATGTTTTCTATGGAATCTTCTGCACCTGAGATTCTCTCTTGCATCTCTTATATTCTGTTGGTGATATTGCATCTATGTCTCCTGATTTCTTTCCTAGGATTCCTATATTCAGAGTTGTCTCCCTTTGTGATTTCTTTATTGTTTCTATTTCCAATTTTATATACTGGCTGGTTTTGTTCAATTCCTTTACTTGTTTGGTTGTGTTTTCCTGTTATTTTTAAGGGATTTTTGTGTTTCTACTTTAAGGGCTTCTACCTGTTTATCTGTGTTCTCCTGTAATCCTTTAAGGGATTTTTGTGTTTCTTCTTTAAGGACTTGTACCTATTTAGCTGTGTTATCCTGTGTTTCTTTAAGTGAGCTATTAATGCCCTTCTTAAAATCCTCTACCAGCATCAAGAGATATGATTTTAAATCCAAATCTTGCTTTTCTGTTGTGTTAGTGTACCCAGGTCTCACTGTTTTGGGAGTACTAGGTTCTGATGATGCCAAGTAGTCTTGGTTTCTGTTGGTAAGTTCTTTACATTTGCCTTTTGCAATCTGGTTATCTCTGGTGTTAGATGTTCTATCTGTCTCTGGTTGTAACTTGTTCCTCCTGTGAGTCTGTGAGCCTGTGTCAGCACTTCTGGGCGACCAGCTGTCTCTTGGCAAGACCAGTGCACAGAGGACTATGGAACAGCCCCACCTCCTAGCTGCAGATATAGACCCATAGGACCCTGTCTCAAAAGTTCTGCTGCTTCAGTGGCCTGTGCTCTCCTGAGTGGACACACCTTAGAGAGATCCAGGAGCGAAAAGATTGAGGGAATTCTGTACTTAGGGGTGGGCTTTCAAGTTTCACAAGCCCATATCTGGCATAGTTCTCTCTCACTCTGCCTTTGGATCAAAATGAAGCACCCAGCTACTTCTCCAAAATGCTGACTGCTATGCCTGCTGCCACACTCCCTGCATTGACATCGGAATTAGCCTCTTATACCACAAGCCCCAAATTAAATATTTTGTTTTATAAGAGTTGCCTTGGTCATGGTGTCCTTTAATACAAAGAGAACAGTGACTAAGACAATATCATTCTGAAAAAAAAATAGTTTTCAGGTACATTAGGAGTGAGTGATTTTGTACCATCCTCTCTCAGTTTTCTGGAATTGGGTGATGGTGTTTTGTGTCACAAGTATACAGAAAACTAATAGTCATCAGGAACATTGAATACCATCCTTGTTTTTATCATGAATGGTTGGCAGGGTCAAAGCAGTCTAAGAAATGAATATTTCAATTGTGGAGGCAGAAAAGATAGTGAATTATCATACATTATTGCCAGTGCATTGGATTTGTAGGGGAGATCATGAGTTAAGAAGTTAAGCACTAGGCTCCTGAAAGAGAGTTCAACCACATGACACTTAACTATGGTGGTAATCAAAATGGAGTGAATATACTACCTTTCACTTAGAATTAAATCGGTTTGTATATAAAACATTTAAAAAATTATTTTGAAGAAGAAAGACAACAATATGTCATGGATTAATTGTACTTAATTTTTTCAGTAAGTATATTTAGAGATAATACTTTGCAACCCAGTGATTAATAGATATTGTATATTATTTCTTTTTTGTAATTGGATAATTTATTTATTTATATTTCAAATGTTATCCCCTTTTCGGGTTTACCCTCTAGAAGCCATCTATCTCATGCCATGCTTCTATGAGTGTGCTCAAACACCCACCCACCCACTCTTGCCTCCCCACCCTGAAAATCCCCTACACTGGGGCTTCAGGCCTTCACAGGACCAATAGCCTCTCCTCCCATTGATGCCAGACATGGCCATCCTTTGCCTCATATGCTTCTTGAGTCATGAGTCCCTCCATGAGTACTCTTTGGTTGTTGGTTTAGTCCCTGGGAGCTCTGGGGTATCTATCTGATTGTTTGATATTGCTGTTCTTCCTGTTGGGTTGCAAACTCCTTCGGATCTTTAAGTTCTTTCTCTAACTCCTCCATTGGGTACCCTGTGCTCAGTCCAATGGTTGGCTGCAAGCATTCACCTCTGTATTTGTCAGGTTGTGGCAGAGCATCTCAGGGGCCGGCTATATCAGGCTCCTGTCAGCAAGCACTTGTTGGCATCCACAATAGTGTCTGGGTTTAGTGTCTGTATATGGGATGGATCCTCAGGTAGTTTCTTAATGCTATAATTTATATGTTTATTTCTTTCTCAAAGACATTATACTATTTGCAACCAATTAACAAGGCTTCTTTGAGCCTGTGGTAGATTGAATAGAAATGACTCCCATCGACTCATGTGTTTGAACTTTTGGCCAATATGGAATGACACTATTAGGAAGTTTGGCCTTATTGAAAGAAGTGCCCAAAAGAGGTATTGCTGGATCCTCTGGTAGTACTATGTCTAATTTTCTGAGAAACCACCAGACTGAAGGGTTCTCCAACCCTATAGGTGGAAGAACAATATGAACTAATCAGTACCCCTAGAGCTTCTGCATATGTTGCAGAAGATGGCCTATTTGGCCATCATTTGGAAGAGAGGCCCCTTGGTTAGGCAAACCTTATATGCCAGTACAGGGGAAATATTCCCAGTACTATACCCAGTACAGGGGAACGCCAGGGCTAAGATGTGGGAGTGGGTGGGTAGGGGAGCTGGGTTAGGGATGGAGGAGAGTATAGGGGACTTTCAGGATAGCATGTGAAATATAAATGAAGAAATTATCTAATAAAAATTGGCAAAAAAAGAAAGAAGTGTGTCACTTTGGAAGCATACTTTGAGATCTCATATGTTCAAGCTGGGCCTAGTATAAGTCTCCTGATGCATGAAGATGAAGATGTAGAGCTCATAGCTACTTCTCCTGCACCATGTCTGCCTGAATGCTTCCATCCTTCCCACTGTGATGATAATGGATAAAACCTCTGAACTTTGTGCCATTCCATTTCAATTTTTTCCTTTATAAGAGTTGCCCTGGTCATGGTGTCTCGTCACAGCCATAAAACCTTTATTCTGATAGAGCCTATGATGTATTTTTAATAATAATAATAAGTTAAACTGAATAGTCTGTACCACATTCTAAAATATACTGAACTTGCTTACTATTTTTACCATGAGTAAAAATAAATGTTATATATGTGAGAGAAATCAGAATTTATATAATTTAAAAGCTACATTATTTTCAGCATGTTTCAAGATAGCATTAGGGAAAAGTCCAGTAGGATTATTAAACTATTTTGTTGTCATCAATATTACCAAATAATCAAGCTAAATTTTAATTAGATTTTTATTGAGTAACCACATATCCTTGAGTGATTCATATTTAGTATTTAGAATGCTAGACATCCAGAATTAACTGTGATGATCAGTGTCTTCAAACACAGGTTCCTCTTAATTATCAAATGCAATGATATACTGGTTTATTTGTTTGTTTATTTATTTTTATTCACTTTACATCCTGATCACTGCTCCTCCTCTCAGTCATCCCCCTACCATAATTATTTCCCCTTCCCCCTCCCCTTCTCTTCTAAGAGGGTGGACAGAGCTCCTGGTGTCCTTCCCAACCTTGGCATATCAAGGCTCTGTGGGGATAGGTACATCTTCTCCCACCAAAGCCAGACAAGACAGTCAAGATAGAAGAATATATCACAGACAGGAAACAGCCTCCACTCAAGTTGAGACCCACCTGATGACCAAGCTGCACATCTGCTATATATGTGCACAGGTACTTAGGTAGATCCCTTGTATATGTTCTTTGGCTGGAGGTTTAGTCTCTTAGATCCCCAAGGGTCCAGGTTAGTTGACTGTGTTGGTTTTTCGGTGGAGATCTTGTCCCCTTTGGATCATGTAATCTTTCCCCTAACTCTTACATGTGAGGCACCAAGCTCCATCCACTGTTTGGCTGTGGGTCTTTGCATCCCACTGAGTCAAATGCTGGGTGGAGCCTCTCAGAAGCTAGCCATGCTAGACTCCTGTCTGCTAGCATAACAGAGTATCAATAATAGTGTCAGGGATTAGTGCTTGCCCATGTGATAGGACTCAATTTGGGCCAGTTAATGGTTGTGCTTTCCCTTAGTCTCTGCCCCTCTTTGTCCCTGCATTTATTGTAGACAGGATAAATTCTGGGTCAAAAGTTTTGTGGGTGGGTTGGCCCACTGGGGTTCCTGCCTAAGTATAGATGGTAGCTTCCTAAGGTTCCATTGGGGAATATTGTGAGTCACAGGTAAGGTTACCCCCATTGATTTTCAGGAATCTTCCCTATCCCAGGTCTCTTTCAAGTCCTTGAAATGCCCCCACTGTCCTACCCCAGTCAGTTGAATATTTCCATTTACTCAAATGGCCATCTGTCAATCTTTCCTGTCCCTCCCCACACCTGATCTTGAACCTCCATCTATTCATCTCCCTATCTCTTCTCCCACACAGTTCTCTCCCTATGACTATTTTATCCACCTTTCTAAGTGAGATTGAAGGATCATCAATTGGGTCTTCTTTCTTGTTAGCTTCTTTGGGTCTGTGGAATGTAGCATGGATAGCCTGTATTTTATGTCTAATGTCCACTTATTTGTGAGTACATACCATTCATATCTTGCTTACTTCACTCAGGATGGTATTCTCATGTCCCATCCATTCGCCTGTAAAATTCATGATGCCTTTGTTTTTTCATAGTTGAATAGTATTCCATTGTATAGAAATAACACATATTCTTTAACCATTCTTCTGTTAAGAGACATCTGGGTTGTTTCTATCTTTTGGCTTTTACAAATAAAGCTGCTATGATCATAGTTGAACAAGTGTCTTTGTGGAATGTTTGAACATCTTTTGTGATTATACCCAGGAGTGGTAGAGCTGAGCCTTGAGGTAGAACTCTTCCCTGTTTTCTGAGAAACCACTAAATTGGTTTCTAAAGTGGTTGCACAAGTTTGCATTCCCACCGACAATGGAGGAGTGTTCCCCTTGTTCCACAGCCTCACTAACATGTGGTATCGCTTGAGTTTATATCTTAGCCATTCTGACTTGTGTAAGATAGAATCTCAAAGCTGTTTTTAATTGAATTTCCCTAATGACTATGGACTTTATACATTTTTAAGTGCTTCTCAGCCATTCAAATTCCCTCTGTTGGCAATCCTATTTAGCTCTGTGCCATGTTTTGTCTTTTTTGTTTGTTTGTTTGTTTTTGTTTTTAATTGGGTTATATGTGTTGTTGGTGTCTAACTTCTTGAGTTCTTTATAAATTTTGGATACTAGCCCTCTGTCAGAAAGAAGGTGGTTGACAATCCTTTCCCAATCTTTAAGCTGCCATTTTGTCCTCTTGAAGATGTCCTTTGCCTTACAGAAACTTTTCAGTTTGATAAGGTTCCATTTACCAATTGTTGATGTTAGAGCCTGAGCCGTTGGTGTTCCTTTCTGGAAGTTGTCTTCTGTACCAATGAGTCTAAGGTTATTCCCCACTTTATTGTCTATTAGTTTTAGTGTATATTATTTTATGTTGAAGTATGATCTACTTAGACTTGAGTTTTGTGCAGAATGATAGATATGTATCTACATGCTTTCTCCCACATGCATAAATTCAGTTAGAGCAACACCATTTGTTGAAGATGATTTCTATTTTCCATTATATGGTTTTGTATTCTTTGTAAAAAAAAATCATATGTCCATTGCTGTTTGGGTTTATATCAGGTCTTTGATTCTATTGATCAACCTGTCTGTTCCTATATGAGTACCATGCAGTTTTTACTACAATTGCTCTACAGTATAGCTTGAGGTCAGAGATGGTAATACTTCTGCAAGTTCTTTTATTGAATGGTAGATGTTTTTAGTCCCAGGTCTTTGGAAGCACTCGCAAGTGGATATATGAGCTTGGAGCCACCCTGGTGTACAAGTTCCAGGCCAGCCAGGGCTGCACAGTAATGCCCTGACTCAAAAACAAAACAATATTCTAATGAGGAATGAAGTACCCACACTTTGGTCTTCCTTCTTCTTGATTTTCGTGTGTTTTGCAAATTGTATCTTGGGTATTCTAAGTTTCTGGGCTAATATCCACTTATCAGTGAGTGCATATCAAGTGACTTCTTTTGTGATTGGGTAGCCTCACTAAAGATGATATCCTACAGACACATCCATTTGCCCAAGAATTTCATAAATCATTGTTTTTTTGTTTTTTGTTTTTTTTGGTTTTTTTGGTTTTTTGAGACAGGGTTTCTCTGTATAGCCCTGGCTGTCCTGGAACTCAACTTTGTAGACCAGGCTGGCCTCAAACTCAGAAATCCACCTGCCTCTGCCTCCCGAGTGCTGGGATTAAAGGTGTGCACCACCACGCCCGGCAAAATCATTGTTTTTAATAGCAGAGTAGTACTCCATTGTGTAAATGTACCACATTTTATGTAGCCATTCCTCTGTTGAGGGACATCTGGGTTCTTTCCAGTTTCTGGCTATTATGAATAAGGCTGCTATGAACATAGTGGAACATGTGTTCTTGTTACCAGTTGGGACATCTTCTGGGTATTTGCCCAGGAGAGGTATTGCTGGATCTTCCGTTAGTACTGCGTTCACTTTTCTGAGGAACCTCCAGACTGATTTCCAGAGTGGCTGTACCAACTTGCAATCCCACCAATAATGGAGGCATGTTACTTTATATGCCCCAGTAAAGAGTAACTCCAGGGCCAAGAAGTGGGAGTTGGCAGGTAGAGGAGCAAGGTGGGGGGGGGGGTGTTTACAGGGAACTTTCTGGATAGCATTTGAAATGTAAATAAAGAAAATACCTAATAAAAAATACTAAAAAAATACCAACAAAAACCCCCACAAAACAAAGCAATATACAATGGCTATTTTCATATGAATATTATCCACATGTAAAATTATATGTCATGTATAATTACTTTGTATATAGGTGAGAATACTGTTTTGTAATGATAGAAGCAAATGTGTTTGGTATATCCTAATATGTGAAAATAGGCCCATTTGTATACTTTTCAAATACTTCTGTCCCATTTCCCACACTTGTAAAGTACCTGCAAAAGAACTAAATTTTACTATCTATATTAAATAATATATTTTAAGATTAATTTGGATAAAACACTTTCTCACAAGATTATGTGTATGTTTCCCAAACTTGTATTTTCTGTGAAAACCGCTCCACAAATTTCTGTTTTGTGTATTTTTTTTATCTAAACTTCTTTCTTTTTGCCTGAGGTAGAAATATAGGGTTTTACATTCCAATTTGAAACCACTTATGGAAGTCTTGATCTCTTCAGAACATTTGATATTTGACTTAGAACCTCAGCTTTAATTTTGTCTCTATTCATCAGAGCTGGTCTCTAGTCCTATTTTCCTCAAAATTATTCTGTTCTCGCTACTGCTTTAGCTATATACTATTAAATACATATATAACCATATTATTCCCATAAATAAAATACTTCCAGGAACTTTAGAATAAAAACAGGTTTATGCTAGCTCTTCCTTAAAGCCCATAGATTAGTTTAAGAAATAAAAAAGAATAGCTAAAACAGGAGGAAAAGGCAGAACAGATATAGGCAATTTATTTTTATTTTTGAAAACTATAAAGTAAAGGCACATATAGTAATTTATATATTGAAGTAAAAAAATATAAAGCATATAATTACATATGAAGTAAATTTTAGTAAAGAATAACAAAGCAATTACTAGCATGTTTGGAGAACAAGGACTATGCTTTGAAAGCTACTTGTCCCCCAAAGGCTCATGAGTTTGCTCCTTGGGGAGTTCACAGATTTAGAAGGTTGTGGAATCTTAAAGATGTGAAGCCTTAAAGGAATAAATGACTATGACCACTGGGAGTTGTAAGAAGCCATGAAAGAAAGATTATGGAAAACAAATGAGTTTCCTGGAGATGAACCACCATTTTGAATGGCTATGGTGGGTGTACTCTGGAGAATCACAGACCCAGAAACATCATCCCAGGATTGCTTCTCTTGCTGATACGACTTTTCTGCCACTATTACATACCTCAATGCTTCCTGGACATCAGCACAGCATATTGGGCAATTTTCCTGCAGATCAACATAAATATGAACTTGCATAAATTAAAGGTGTTTAAATGATTCAATGACTTTACAGCATTCCTAATTTGATTCAAATAATTTTAGGACAAAAGTTTAAAGAAATGGTTTTAGTTGTTTTGACAGAATGATGTAACAAGTTTAGAATCAAGAAAAGAATGTGTCTCCTCCTCATAAAATAACAAGTAAAGGCTCTATAACAAGTAATGCAATGAGTTTTCATAAAATTCACTAAGAAGAAATTAAGCTTAGGACAAATTTGTGATCAAGGAAAAAGATTCACTCTAGGTTAGGTCCAATGATAAATCACAGATTTGTACTAGGATGAAGCAAGGCCACGTGAAACTCTTGCTTTGAACTTATAACGAGCTTATAGAATGAAACACTGCTTTGAACTTAATATCAACATCCTTACCTTTTGTATAACATTTTATCTGTGAGCTAATCTCAGAAAGTATGAAAAGGCTGAGAGAAGAAATAAAGTATGGCTTTGGGGCTCTGCTCCATTTACCAAATGTATGTATGTATGTATGTATGTATGTATGTATGTGTGTGTGTGTGTGTGTGTGTGTGTGTGTTTGTATATTCATGTACACTTAACAGTTAAAAGAGTTCAAGGGTTTCTTGCTAGGCATTTTTGCCAGCCCTAGATAATTAAGTTTTGTTCCATCAGTAGTAATGACTCCATAAATCACCTGCTGCTGTCAGAGGGTCCTAGTCAGCTATCAGCATGACCCCACACCATACCCCATTTTGCTACCTGCTTCAGTTAACCCTGTGATGTCAAATCTGGATTTTGACAGGGAGTGGGCCTTGAAATTTTATGCCCCACCCTACTTTCTGTCTGCATTTGCATTTTGACTGCATAAATGCTGTAACCAGATATGTCATAGTTCCACCATCATGATTTTCTTATCATAGTGGATTTTACCTCATAAAACAGACCCTTTCTTGTATAAGTTGTTTCTTGTCAGGAATTTGATTCTAGAGACAGAAGTTATCAATATAATTAGTAAGTTTCCTGATCCTTTCAAGATACCCTCCTTTAGGAAAGAGTCAGAAACTGGATGAAAGCCTATATAAGTAATAATACTTAAGGTTCTAATCTTACTGCCTTTACTTTAGGCAACAATCATGAATTAGAATGTTTATACTTTTTGTATATTATTGATATTTCAAAATGTAAGTAACATACATGCAAATGTTCATGTATTGTTTTAATACAATATGCCTAGTTGATAGCATGAGCAGTTTGATCGTCTATCATTCATTGGTGTTCTCTTTAAAGATGTTCCTTTCAGATAAACAAGATCAGAAAGTAGATTTCCAATAAATCTATGAAGCAGTTTGGGGCATGTAGGATTTCTGGAACTTGAAATTTTAAGATATATTTAACTTTATTGATGAGGGAGTTAAGGTACTATCAAACCATGTAAGTTGGTTTTAAGAAAGAGCAGCATATAGAAACCACCGAAAAGGGTAAAAATATAGAGTCCCAGAGAAGGGTCAAATTATGTGAGATAACTCAACTGCAAATTTAATAGCAAATTTATAACATGTTTTGTACTTTTGGTGGGTAGTGTACAATCACTAGGGCAACATTGACATAGGATGCAGAAATATCCTGTCTTTTTGGGGGAATAGAAAGTTAATAAGACATATAAAAGGTAGATAGGTTATAAAAATAAGATGAAGTTATGTTTGTATGAACACAAAATATGTTATGATTTTGAATCTTTTTCATCTCTCTAGTGTCAACTTGGGAGACATATTATCATGACTGAATTGGAGAATTTACAGCTTATCATGAGGTATCATTCTGTAGATTAGAAGTTGGGGATTGTAATACTTTTATTACCTGTTTTTTAATAAAGCACCCCAGAAAATTAACCTCCAAATACAACTGAGTAAGAGTACAATTATGACATTTTTATGGATCAGTAAGCTGATGAAATACGGCTATGTGATGGAAGTAGATGCAAGATGTCCAAGAACACAGCCATTGAGTCAAAAAATCAATTTGTGCCTCACTTCTCAACTCTTGATTTAACCAGAGACACTTCTACCTGAGACACAAGCTTCTCTATTGTCACACCAGGGAATTAGGAAGTAAAATCTGATGAGCATTTTTTTTCTAAAATATTATAGCTGTCATTACCATGGCCCTCATCCTGAGAGAGTGGCAGGTTAAGATACTTAATTTATATTTTCTTAGGAACTCTTCATGGACTGTTGCCATGTCGATGACAATGGAGGCAGAAGCACAAGTTATTTTAAAATATTAACTGCTTGATGTACCCACTGTATAAAACACCCAAACTCTCAAATAGTCATTGAAAGATTTTACTCTTTTTGGAAAGTTTATTGTGTCCTGAAATAATCTCTTTTCCTAGAGCAACTACTACTATTGTTACCTATTGAAATCATTGATGCCTTAACATTTAAACTCCTGTTACAGAACTTAAAATGTCAAGATGACCCTCTCAAAGAAAAACATGATGGGGATAAAAGTGAAGTGTTTTAAAATTTAAAAACCTGCTATGCTGTTTCTATTTTTCTTTTCATACAGCTATGAGTGTAAGTTGTGAGCAGTTTACTGAGAAGGACAGTAATCAAAAGAGCATATAACGATATGTTTGTCTTTCTTTTCTTGTCTTTGCATTTAATTTTCATATATATCCATGTTTGCACAGTGACTTTGAATGTGTCTCCTGCAGGCAGATTCTCATGTGTATTTAATGTAGTAAAATCAGTAGGAGGAACATTGATGAACAAGAGACTACATCAGGCAATGTGGACCGAGCCAGAATACAGTGCATGAGTGGAAAACAGACTTCTGATACCAAAAGCATCCAGATATATGCTTTTATTCACTGATTATCTGCATGTAAGAAACCAAATTATTAAAAACCCCACCCTGAAACCATCTTTGTTTCTCCTTTCCTCCACCTGATATTAGTTCTCTTCTTTTTTCCCCATCTAGGCATCTTTTACCATCATGCCTTTTTGGATGGTGGTGATACAATGACTTTATTTAGGGTTACACACAGAGGTATGGTGATGGGTCATCTGCATGAACAACTAACCAGTTGCTGAACTGGTAACCAGTTACCAGTGAACAACTAACTAGTTACAAGAAAGAAAAGGTCTCTTGAGGAGAGGGATGAGGTATCATGAGGCCTACCTGCATACTTGACAGGCTCCTTTCAGACCTAATTTTATAGGTCTTGGTAATCTTGTATTGTAAAGGTAATCATGCCTGGTATGAATTCATCACTGCAAAGTACAATCTTTATATTCTTTCTTCTGTACATCTATAACTGTAGTATGTGTTATGTGGGAGTTTTGTTTTGTTTTGTTTTGTTATTTTCAGCGATACAATGCAGTCTTGCTATATTAGCTGAAGGAGGACTTACATTTGCTATCTAGCCTAGGTGTCTTCAACTTATCCATTCCTCCTTTCTGAACCTTCTATATGCTGGAAATATTGGCATGCAACAACATATATGGCTATGCAATATGTTTTCAAATGGATTCATTTAAGGAGTTTTTATTGTACTGTTAATAACGCTAAAGTATTATCTTACTGGACTTTTAAATAGGAAGTTGCTGGGAAAAAATTATACATGTATAATTGCCAAGCTCTAGGGACCTAGGAATCAGGGGATGATATAATCTAAAAATGATACTAGAGACACAGATCCTCTGCTATTATTTTCTCTCATCAAAAGGATTAAAATTATATTTAATTTACTTAACTGTTAAGTAAATTATATATATATATATATATATATATGCAATTTTATATATTATATATAATTTACTGACTAAATATATATCCATTAATTTAATAATAAAATAATCAATCATTCATTAATTAATGATTATATTTAATTAATCAATAATTAAATATAAATGTTTTAAATAAACACAATAAATTTCAAATATTTACATCGCAATGATCACAATAGCAAACCTATCAACATATCTTACACACCATATGTTCCATGCATTGTTAAAAGTACTTTATGTCGGTCAGGTCATTTCACATTCCTGCAAACCTGCATGTTAGGTACTAATATTATCCTCATTTTTGAAAGGAAATAGACTTAAGATTTTACTTCAGGTAGTATGGCTTCAAAAGTGTCCATTATTCTTTTGTTACCAAAAGGCTTTATGATAGGACCACAGTTTAGGTGTATCTGTGACTAGATACAATTTTCACTATGCTTAATTCAGTCTTACTTGATTCTATCATTTCTTTTTTTTTAGCCTATAAGATATTTCATACAAATTTTCAAAGTGTGTCTCTTGTGAGAGACAGACCCTGTTATTTCTGGCTTTTTCTAACTGACCCTCCCTGTATCATCACTATACCTTGACCCATGGCCCATGACCTCCATTGCCCTAGGCTTTCTGCTTTCCTCAGTATTGGCTTAGTGGAAAAGCACCTGATAAAATACATTCCCTCAAATATACATTGTATTATCTTTCTTATAAATATACTATTTCAGGAATTTAATGTATTAACCCAGAAATATTTGCATTTTCAAAGAAGACATCTAGAGAGGAGATTGAGAAAATATTATTAAGTAATTTATATTTCGTAGAGCTTCTCTAATCGCAAAAGCTACATAATTACATACTTCCCTACCTTTATGGACAGCCCGGCTTATGGCACTATCAGCTTTTACTTATAAGCTGAAAAGGTCATAAGAAATTGGATAGTTCTTATATCACTTGAGAAGTGCCTACTTCCTCTACTCACTCTGAATTCATTACTGCCTTCTCAATTTCTGTAGAAATGACAGACATTTACTATTTGTAGTATGATAGGTATCAATTCCTGGCTCACTGGATTTCTAGGCTTAATAGATAAAAATATATTACTCCAATATAAGTTGAATTTCAGGTACAGAATAATTTTTAGTATAAGTACAATTTCATGCAACATTAAAAACATGAACAAAAAATATCACCTCTGTTTTGAGAATCAAATATAACATCTTTGATTTTGTCAAGTAACTACATACATGGTAGATTTTCATTATTTTCCTATCAGAAAAACTCTAATTATGACTATAGTAAAGTAATCTTAGTATATGATGACAATACATGGAGTGACTCATTGGTTACAAAAAAACCCCAAAAAAACAAAACAAACAAACAAAAAACTTTGAGCTTTACTACCTATGAAGAAGAATGATGGTATTTGATATATTATTTGATATCTTAGTTGAATATTTTCTTTTGGTTTTTGTTATACTTGTTGTTTTCCATAGAATTATAAATTACAAAGGAACAGTAAAAGGCTAAGGACAAAAATATATGTTTCAGTTTGGAGTATTTAACTGCTCATATAAATTTATCACATTAGAGTGTAAGTTGAATTTTTATGGTAAAATTATGTGTAAAAAATGATACTACTGAAATATCAGAAAGTTAGATAGTTGGCAGTTGACTGTCTAATAATCAGAGATAACAAACTAAAGTAAAAGTTTTTTTTTTTCAAACCATGTAATCATACTTCTAAATGAATTAAAATCTTCTTTATATTTAACCATTTAATTAAGTTGGACTATCAAATATGATCATTCAAAATCAAAATGAAGAATGAAAATGCCACACACATCTTGTTTTCCAGAAAAGAAAAAAAAAAATTCAGAACACATTACTATTTTCTGATCTCAGAAAAAAATCCGTACATTAAAAAAAAAAAAAATCAAGTTTAATTGTATTATGGGTTTGTTTTCCCCCCAGGAGATGATTCCTCAAGAAACGATGACACAGCTCAAGGTCCCCAGAGGACTCTCTACACAACAGGCACCCTAACACACCCAGGATCTTGAGATCACTGGTCAGTAGAACCCAACATCTGTTCCAAAGAATCCTGGAGGTTCTTGTGCCAACAGGAATAGGGACAAAGAAAACCGCCCCAGAAGCCCATGGGATTCCTTCTGGTGGCTTAAGCCAAACTGGCAGGCCCTAGAAAACCTAGGATCTTGGGATCACTGAGAACATTCTACACAGGAGAGCACATGAGTGGCAAAAGCAAGAGAGCTTCTTGGAAAGGGTCCCTTCCGACCTTCATCCTCCTTGAAGAGGAAGAACTGAGACCCAGAGTCCTGGGCACATTGCTTGCCAGAGGAGAGAAGGCTTCCAGAGAGGGCTTGGACCCTGGGACTCAGAAGGGGGATCTGAGCTCAAGAATTCTGGTCACCTTCCCTGCAAGAGGAGAGCTTGCCTGCAGAGAGTGCTCTGATCACTGTGACTCAGTAGAGAGTTGGACTCTCAGGAGTGCTGACAGAGGATAACAGCATCACAGGTGGAACACAGTCCAGCCAGAGGCAGCTAGAACATCTAACACCAGAGATTGCCACATCACTGTGAAAGGCAAACATAAGAATCTTACTAACAGAAACCAAGAACACATCATCAGAACCCAGTATGCCCAACACAGCAAGTCCTGGATATCCCAACACACCCAAAAAGCAAGACTATGATTTAAAATCATATCACATGATACTGGTAGAGGATTTTAAGAAGGGCATTAATAACTCACTTAAATAAATACAGGAGAATACTGCTAAACAGGTAGAAGCCCTTAAAGAGGAAGCACAAAAATAACTCAAGGAATTACAGGAAAACACTGCTGAACAGGTAGAAGTCAATAAAGAGGAAACACAAAAGTCCCTTAAAGAATTACAGGAAAACAAAAAACAGGTGATATAATTGAACAAAACCATCCAAGATCTAAAATATGGAAGTAGAAAAAATAAAGAAAACCCAAAAGAAGAAAACTCTGAAGATAGAAATCCCAGGAAAGAAATCAGGAACCATAGATATGAGCATCAACAACAAAACACAAGAGATAGAAGAGAGAATCTCAGATGCAGAAGATTCCATAGAGAACATGGAAAGAATAATCAAAGAAAATATAAAATGCAAAAAGATCCTAACTCAAAACACCCAAGAAATCCTGGACACAATGAGAAGACCAAAACTAAGGATAATAGGTATAGATGAGATGAAGATTTTCAACGTAAAGGGCCAGTAAATAACTTCAACAAAATTAGAAAAGAAAATTTCCCTAACCTACAGAAAGAGATGCCCATGAACATACAAGAAGCCTACAGAACTGAAAATAGACTTGACCAGAAAAGTAATTCCTCCTGATACATATTAATCAGAACAACAAATGCACTAAATAGAGACAGAATATTAAAAGCAGTGAGGCAAAAAGATCCAGTAACATATAAAGGCAGACCTACTAGAATTACACCAGACTTCTCACCAGAGACTATCAAAGCCAGAAGAATTTGGACAGGTGTTACACAGACCCTAAGAGAACACAAATGCCAGCCCAGGCTACTATACCCAGCAAAACTCTCAATTACCATAGATGGAGAAACCAAGGTATTCCATGACAAAACCAAATTTACACAACATCTTTCCATGAATCCAGCCATTCAAAGGATAATAAAGGGAAAACTCGAACAGAAGGATGGAAATTATGCCCAAGAAAAGGCAAGAAAGTAATCCTTCAACCAAACTAAAAGAATCCAGCCCTTCAAAGGATAATAACGGGAAAACAACAACTCAAAGAAGGAAACTAAACCCTAGAAAAAGTAAGAAAGTAATTTTTTAACAAAACTAAAGGAAGAGAGCCACAAGAACAGACTCTCATCTTTAACATCAAAAAAAGACAGGAAATAACACTAATTTTTCTTTGATTTCTCTTAACATCAATGGACTCAATTCCCCAATAAAAAGGCACAGACTAACTGACTGGCTACACAAACAAGACCCAACATTTTGCTGCTTACAGGAAACAAACCTCAGAGACAGAGACAAACACTACCTCAGAGTAAAAGGCTGGAAAACAATCTTCCAAGCAAATAGCTCGAAGAAACAAGCAGGAGTAGCCATTCTAATATCTAATAAAATTGACTTCCAAACCTAAGTTTTCAAAAAAGACAAGGCAGGGCACTTCGTACTAATCAAAGGCAAAATCCTCCAAAATGAACTCTCAATTTTAAATATCTACGCTCCAAATGTAAGGGCAGCCACATTCATTAAAGAAACTTTAGTAAAGCTCAAAGCACACATTGCACCTCACACAATAATTGTGGGAGACTTCAACACCCCACTCTCACCAATGGACAGATCCTGAAAACAGAAACTAAACAGAGATACATGGACACTAACAGAAGTTATGGAACAAATGGATTTAACAGATATCTCTAGAATATTTTATCCTAAAACAAAACGATATACCTTCTTCTCAGCACCTCATGGTGCCTCCTGCAAAATTGACCATATAATTGGTGACAAAACAGGCCTTAACAGATACAAAAAGATTGAAATTATCCCATGCATCCTAACAGATCACCACGGACTAAGGCTGATCTTCAATAACAGCAGAAATAATAGAAAGCCAACTTTCATGTGGAAACTGAACAATACTCTACTCAATGATACCTTGGTCAAGGAAGAAATAAAGAAAGAAATTAAAGACTTTTTAGAGTTTAATGAAAATGAAGCCACAACATACCCAAACTTATGGGACACAACGAAAGCAGTCTTAAGAGGAAAACTCATAGCCCTGAGTGCTTCCAAAAAGAAACTAGAGAGACCACATACTAGCAGTCTGACAGAAAACCTAGAAACCCTAGAACGAAAGGAAGCAAATTCACCCAAGAGGAGTAGATGGCAGGAAATAATTAAACTCAGAGCAGAAATCAACCAAGTGGAAACAAAAAGAACTATTCAAAGAATCAATCAAACCAGGAGCTGGTTCTTTGAGAAAATCAACAAGATAGATAAACCTTTAGCCAGACTAACTAGAGGGCAGAGGAACGGTATCTGAATTAACAAAATCAGCAATGAAAAAGGAGATGTAACAACTGATCCTGAAGAAATCCAAAACATCATCAGATCCTACTATAAAAGCCTATACTCAATGAAACTGGAAAACCTGGATGAAATGGACAACTTCCTAGACAAATACCAGGTGCCAAAGTTAAATCAGGATCAGATTAACAATCTTTTTTTTTTTCAACTTTTATTAGATATTTTTTTTTTATTTACATTTCAAGTGTTATCCAGAAAGTTCCCTATATCCTCCCCCCTCCCGGCCCTGCTACCCTACCCACCCGCTCCTACCCCCTGGGCCCGGCGTTCCCATGTATTGGGGCATATAAAGTCTGCATAACCAAGGGGCCTCTCTTCCCACTGATGGCCAACTAGGCCATCCTCTTCTATATATGCAGCTAGAGACACGAGCCCAGGGGGTACTAGTTAGTTCATGGTTATTCTTCCACCTATAGGGTTGAAGACCCCTTCAGCTCCTTGGGTACTTTCTCTAGCTCCTTCTTCCTTGNGGAACCCTGTGTTCCATCTAATAGCTGACCGTGAGCTTCCACCTCCATGTTTGCCAGGCATTGGTATATTTTCCCCCGAGACAGCTATATCCGGGCCCTTTCAGCACCATCTTGCTGGCATATGCTATAGTGTCTATGTTTGGTGACTGATTGTGGGATGGATCCCTGGCAGCCGCAGTCATTGGGTCCATCCTTTGGAATCAGCTTCATACATGATCTCTTTAACTCTTTCAATGTGTGCTTTGTTCTTAAAACTAGGAAGGGGTGACGTGTCCAAATTTTGATCTTCCTTCTTCTTGAGTATAACAGTCCCATTTCCCCTAAAGAAATAGAAGCAGTCATTAATAGTCTCCCAACCAAAAAAAGCCCAGGACCAGATGGGTTTAGTGCAGAGTTCTATCAGACCTTCAAAGAAGACCTAATTCCAACTCTCCTCAAGCTATTCCACAAAATACAAACAGAAGGTACTCTACCCAATTCGTTCTACGAAGCCACAATTACTCTGATACCTAAACCACACAAAGATCCAACAAAGAAAGAGAACTTTAGACCAATATCCCTTATGAATATTGATGCAAAAATACTCAATAAAATCCTCGCAAAACGAATCCAAGAACACATCAAAACAATCATCCATCATGACCAAGTAGGCTTCATCCCAGGGATGCAGGGATGGTTTAATGTATGGAAATCCATCAATGTAATCCACTATATAAACAAAATCAAAGAAAAAATCACATGATCATCTCCTTAGATGCTGAGAAAGCATTTGACAAAATCCAGCACCCATTCATGAAAAAATATTGGAAAGAACTGGGATTCAAGGCCCATACCTAAACATAATAAAAGCAATCTACAGCAAACCAGTAGCCAACCTCAAAGTAAATGGAGAGAAGCTGGAAGTAATCCCACTAAAATCAGGGACTAGACAAGGCTGCCCACTTTCTCCCTACCTATTCATATAGTACTTGAAATCCTAGCCAGAGCAATTCGACAATGAAAGAAGATCAAGGGGATACAAATTGGAAAGGAAGAAGTCAAAATATCACTATTTGCAGATGATATGATAGTATATATAAGTGACCCTAAAGATTCTACCAGAAAACTCCTAAACCTGATAAACAGTTTCAGCGCAGTAGCTGGATATAAAATTAACTCGAACAAATCAGTGGCCTTTCTCTACACAAAAGATAAACAGGATGAGAAAGAAATTAGGAAAACAACACCATTCACAATAGTCACAAATAATATAAAATACCTTGGTGTGACTTTAACGAAGGAAATGAAAGATCTGTATGACAAGAACTTCAAGTCTCTGAAGAAAGAAATTGAAGAAGACCCCAAAAGATGGAAAGATCTCCTATGCTCATTGATTGGCAGGATTAATATAGTCAAAATGGCTATCTTGCCCAAAGCAATCTATAGATTCAACGCAATCCCCATCAAAATTCCAACTCAATTCTTCACTGAAATAGAAAGGGCAATCTGCAAATTCATCTGGAATAATAAAAAACCTAGGATAGCAAAAACTATCCTCAACAATAAAAGAACCTCTGGTGGAATCACCATGCCTGACCTTAAGCTGTACTACAGAGCAATCATGATAAAAACTGCATGGTACTGGTATAACAACAGACAGGTAGACCAATGGAATAGAATTGAAGACCCAGAAATGAATCCACATAACTTGGGTCACCTTATCTTTGACAAGGGAGCTAAAACTATCCAGTGGAAAAAAGACAGCATTTTCAATATATGGTGCTGGCACAACTGGTGGTCAACATGGAGAAGACTGCGAATTGATCCATTCCTTTCTCCTTGTACAAAGCTCAAATCTAAGTGGATCAAAGACCTCCACATTAAACCAGAGACACTGAAATTCATAGGGGAGAAAGTGGGGAAAACCCTGGAAGATATGGGCACAGGGATAAAATTCCTAAACAGAACACCAATGGCTGTACTGTAAGATCACAAATTGACAAATGGGACTGGGACCTTATAAATTTGCAAAGCTTCTGTAAAGCAAAAGATAATGTCAATAAAACAAAAAGCCACCAACGGATTGGGAAAGAATTTTTACCAATCCTAAATCTGATAGGATGCTAATATCCAATATTTACAAAGAGCTCTAGAAGCTGAACACCAGAAATTCAAATAACCCCATTAAAAAATGGGGTAGAGAGCTAAACAAAGAATTCTCAAGTGAAGAATGCCAAAGGGCTGAGAAGCACCTTAAAAAATGTTCGAAATCCTTAATCATCAGAGAAATGCAAATCAAAACAACACTGAGATTCCACCTCACACCAGTCAGAATGGCTAAGATCAAAAATTGAGATGACAGCGGATGCTGGTGAGGATGTGGAGAAAGAGGAATACTCTTTCATTGCAAGCTGGTACAACCACTCTGGAAATCAGTCTGGCGGTTTCTCAGAAAACTGGACATAGTACTACCAGAAGATCCAGCAATACCTCTCCTGGGCATATACCCAGAAGATATTTCAACTGGTAACAAGGACACATGCTCTACTATGTTCATAGCAGCCTTATTTATAATAGCCAGAAGCTGGAAAGAACCCAGATGTCCCTCAACAGAGGAATGGCTACAGAAAATGTGGTACATTTACACAATGGAGTACTACTCACCTATTAAAAACAATGAATTTATGAAATTCTTGAGCAAATGGATGTATCTGGAGGATATCATCCTGAGTGAGGTAACCCAATCACAAAAGAAGTCACTTAATATGCACTCACTTATGAGCGGATATTAACCCAGAAATCTAGAATACACAAGATACAAGTTCCAAAACATAAGAAAATCAAGAAAGACCAATGCGTGGATACTTCACTCCTCCCTAGAATAGGGATTAAAATATACATGGAAGGATGTGCAGAGACAAAGCTTGGCGCTAAAATGAAAGGATGGGCCATCCAGAGAGTGCCCCACCCGGGTGGTACATCACATAATCAGCCATCAAACGCAGACACTACTGCATACACCAGCAGGACATTGCTGAAAGGACCCTGATATAGCTGTCTCCAGGGAAGCTTTGACAGTTCCTGACAAACGCAGAAGTGGATGCTCACAATCATCTATAGGGCAGTACACGGGGTCCCCAATGTAGGAGCTAGAGAGAGTACCCAAGAGTTGTAGGGGTCTGCAACCCTATAGATGGAACAACAATATGAACTAATCAGAACCCCCAGAGCTTATGTCTCTAGCTGTATATGTATTAGAAGATGGCCTAGTTGGCCATTATTTGGGAAGAAAGGCCCTTGGTCTAGCAATGTTTATACGCCCCAGTACAGGGAATGCCAGGGCCAAGTAGTGGGAGAGGGAGGGTAGGGGAGCAGGGCGGGGGGAGGATATAGGGGACTTTTGGATAACACTTGAAATGTAAATGAAGAAACTCTCTAATTAAAAAAAAAACATACAGTGGGAAAAAAAAGACAGCATTTTCTACAAATGGTTCTTGCACAACTGGCAGTTATCATGTATAAGAAAGTGAATTGATCCATTATTGTCTCCTTGTACAAAGCTCAAATCTAAGTGGATCAAGGAACTCCACATAAAACCAGAGATACTAAAACATATAGAGGAGAAGGTGGGGAAAATCCTTGAAGATATGGGCACAGGGGAAAACTTCCTGAACAGAAGAGCAATGGCTTGTGCTATAAGATTGAGAATTGACAAATGGGACCTCATAAAATTGCAAAGTTTCTGTAAGGCAAAAGACACTGTCAGTAAGACAAAAAGGCCTTCAACTTTTTGATAGGGGACTAATATCGAATAAATACTAAGAGCTCAAGAAGCTGGACACCAGAAGATCAAATAACTCCATTAAAAAATGGGGCACAGAGATAAAAAATTCTCAGCTGAGGAATATTGAATGGCTGAGAAGCACCTGAAAAAAAGTTCAACATTCTTAATCATCAGGGAAATGCAAATCAAAAGAACCCTGAGATTCCACCTCACACCAGTCAGAATAGCTAAGATAAAAAACTCAGGTGACAGCAGATTCTGGCAAGGTTGTGGAGAAAGAGCATCACTCCTCCATTGCTGGTGGGATTGCAAGGTTGTACATGCACTCTGGAAAGCAGTCTGCTGGTTCCTCAGAATACTGGACATAGTACTGCGGGAGGATCCAGCAATACCTCTCATAGGCATATACCCAGAAGATGTCCTAACTTGCAATAAAAACACATGCTCCACTCTGTTCATAGCAGCCTTATTTATATTAGCCAGAAGCTGGAAAGAACCCAGATATCCCTCAACAGAGGAATGGATACACAAAATGTGGTACACTATAGAATACTACTCAGCTATTAAAACCAATGAATTTATTAAATTCATAGGCAAGTGGATGGATCTGAGGGATATCATGCTGATTGAGGTAACGACATCAAAAAAGAACTCCCATGATATGCACTTACTGGTAAGTTGTAATTGTAACTTAGAATACCCTATATACAATATGTAAAACACATGAAACTCAAGAAGGAAGACCAAAGTGTGGATACTTCGTTCCTCCTTAGAATGGGGAACAAAATACCCATGGAAGGAGTTACAGAGACAAAGTTTAGAGCTGAGAGGGAAGGAAGGACCATCTAGAGACTGCCCCTCCCGGCTATCCATACCATAATCAGCCACCAAACGTAGACACTATTGCATATGCCAGCAAGATTTTGCTGACATGACCCTGATATAGCTATCTCCTGTGTGGCTATGCCAATGCCTGACAAATACAGAAGAGGATGTTCACAGTCATCTACTAGATTGAATACAGGTGACCCCAATGGAGGTGCTCAAGAAAATACCCAAGGAGCTGAAGGGGTCTGTAACCCTATAGGAGGAACAAAAATGTGAACTAACCAGTATCCCCTGTGCTCATGTCTCTAGCTGCATATGTAGCATAAGATGGCCTACTTGGCCATCATTGAGAGGAGAGGCCCTTGGCCTTGCAAAGATTATATACCCCAGCACAGGGGAATGTCAGGGCCTTTAAGCAAGAGTGAGTGGTTTGGGGAGCAGAACATGGGGATGGTATAGGGGTGTTTTGGGATACCATTTGAAATATAAA
Source organism: Mus minutoides (assembly GCA_902729485.2). Taxonomy (NCBI): domain Eukaryota; kingdom Metazoa; phylum Chordata; class Mammalia; order Rodentia; family Muridae; genus Mus; species Mus minutoides. The sequence goes on along the minus strand of LR753351.1, from coordinate 1,276,942 downwards.
TGAAGAAAATATCTAATAAAATTGTTCTAAAAAAGAAAAGCTGACACAATTAGTTGATAAATGACAAAATAAATATAAGACTATAAAATATTTTGCAATGTTAATCTTAGTTTGGTTTGAGTCACAATACCTATTCTTGTCACTTCTCTGGTCTCTTTAATTTTCATTGGACTATGATGTAATGATGTAAAAAAAATGCATCATTGTTCACATTTAAAGTGAATAGTTAATCAGATGGTTCTTGGAAGATGTTGATCCTGGGAGTTTGAATATAGTGTGAAAAAGCACTTTAAATATAACGACAGTGTTGCAAGGCACATGTTGTAGGAAAAGAGTGGGGTTACCGTGGGAACTGTAATCCTGAATTTTATGACTTGTCTTGTGTGATTACAAATTTAATGCTGTAGGAGGACTGTGTGAGTTTCTTCCTTATTTTAAGGATGATTTATATGTGAATAATCAGGAAAGGATCAGGCTTAGATGTGACCTGAATCTGCCCAAACAGAACATCCTTTAGGAAGGGAAAGGGAAGGAAAAATAATATGGAAGGGCAGTCATTTCAAAAGTACAGGAGTTCAGCACAACGTGAATTTTCAGTGAAGAGAAAGAGAACCACTTTGCACTTTGACTTAATTTCCTGCTTAAGACTTCCAAAATGCCTTGAAAGAGTGCTGAAGCTTTGTTTTTCATGAACTGCACTGGGGCAATCACGACAGTGAATGAATTCCATGTCATAATAGCATGCAGCTGGAAGCAGAAGGAAAGAGAAGCCAGAGGAACACATTTTTGCATAGATTTACTGAGGTACAGCTTAAATGCTGAAATGTCAGTATAACAGTTTCAGAAACAATAGCAGAAGAGTGTCATTGGGTGAGTTTTCAGTATATGTCATATAATTTTACAGACCTGGATGCAAAGATGAATATGAGATTGCTTATATACCATAAGGTGTATGAAGCTGAGCATACATCAACTCTGTATTCGTCAGGGTTCTCTAGGGTCACAGAACTCATTGAATGAATAAACACACACACAAACACACACACACACACACACACACACATGCATGCATGTGCATATATATATATATATATATATATATATATATATATATATATATATACACACATATACATATACATATACATATACATATACATATATGCATACATAAATATAGAGAGAATGAATATATGTACACATGTAATATATACATGTATATACATTTATTCATATATTTATGGAATTATATATTTACATATATATGTGGTAATTATGATAGGCTACAGTTCACCTAACCCAACAATGGCCAATTGTGAATGGGAAGTCCAAGAATCTAATAATTTCTCAGTACTTCAGCTGGTCTTCTGTATAACCTGGAATCCTGAAGAAGTGTGTGCCAATCGATGTGCTTGCCAAGTGAGTGCAAACAAGTGACAAATGAAGAAACCCTTCCTTCTTTCTATGTCCTTATAAAGAACTCCAGAATAAGGCATACCCACGACTACAGATGTGCCTCAAGATTGTCAATAAATGTAGGTGTGGATATGGAACAAGTGAATGTGTCATTACTCCTCAAGATCGGGATCTAAAGCTTCTGTCTTCCAGTCTCAGGATCCAAATCAAAGGCTTATGGTTTTCTTCCTCAAGATCAGATATTAGGTATGTCCTCCATTTCTGGATTATAATTAATTCTAGATATAGTCAAGTTCACAACCAAAAATAACCTTCACAAACTCCATACCTGTTTCTATATGCCAGATGCTTTGATGGAAAGGAAAGTGAACAGGAGATTAATGGGGTATTTATACTACAGTGTTAGACATATACATATCTCCAAAGTTTTGGTTAGTTAATACATTTAAACAGTATTAGGGGCTGGAAAGATAACTCAGTGGTTAAGAGTACATGACATACTTGCCGAGGTCCCAAGTTTAATTACCAGCACCCCACAACTATCTATAACTCCAGATCCAGAGGAACAATGTTCTCTTTCGGCTTTATAGTCACTGAATGCATATGGTATATTTACATAAATATAAACAAGCACCACACACATTAAAAATAAGCACATATTTCTTAATGTTGGAATATTTAGCGATGGCTCATAATATATTATGCAGACACAACACTCATATACAAATAAATCTGTCTTTAAATTTGGTTTCTATTATTCTCTCTCTCTCTCTCTCTCTCTCTCTCTCTCTCTCTCTCTCTCTCTCTCTGTATGTGTGTGTGTGTGGTGTGTTGTCCTGGTTATTATGTTTTTGCCAACCTGACACAAGCTAGAGCTATCCAGAAAGAAGAACTCTAAGTAAGAAAATGCCTCTATCAGACAAGCCTGTAGACAAGTTTCTAGAGCATTTACTTCATTAATGATTGATGTGGAGGGAGGTAGATGGTGTAGTGCCATTCCTGGGTATGTGCACTTGGATGATATAAGAAAATATGTTGATAATTCCTTGGGGAACAAGCAAGTAAGTGATGTTACTCCAAGCTATTTGCTTCAGTTCTTGCCTCCAGATTTTTGCCCAGATTTCCCGCTTTAGATTCCATGGATGATAAACTACTAGCTGTAAGATGAAATAAACTCTTTCTTCCACAACTTGCTTTTGGTCATGGTCACAATCACAGTAACAGAAACTACACTAATACATGTGGGTATGTACATGTGGGTGCAGGTGCTCTGGGTGGCCAGAGGCATCAAACCATCCTAGAGCTAGTTATAGACAGTTATGAACAACCCAATATGTTTGGTGTGTGCTAGAAATCAAAGTCAAGTCCTCTGGGAAAAGAGATAGCAATCTTAACTAGTGAAGCATCTCTCTAGCACTAAATCAATATATCCTTTAAAAACAATAATAACATGTTTATTATTCTTAGATATTGGTGTATGTGTAAATTTTGAGGCCATAGACATAATGGTAATAGATATTTCTTTGGTTTTGAATTGCTAAGGTATAAAGAGACCCATTCACTATCTCACTAAGTAGAAATTATTTAAGAGACTGGACTCATTTGGGCCTTTGGGAAGGATTTAATGAAAATGATAATGTATTAATAAATTGGGGTGATATTATTAGTGTGTATAATAATATATACAGTATTACTCTATTTCATTTTCTTCTCAGCTTAAACTGTGACACAAGTGAAATCTACCAGTATAGGAACCAGAGAACTCTTCTATATGTTCTATACAGAAGAAAAATTAGAAATTATTGTTGCAGATGGTTCAAGGACAGCCTATACTACATGCTGAAATCTTGCATTTAAAAATTGGAGGTAGCCGGGCGTGGTGGCACACGCCTTTAATCCCAGCACTCGGGAGGCAGAGGCAGACGGATTTCTGAGTTTGAGGCCAGCCTGGTCTACAAAGTGAGTTCCAGGACAACCAGGACTACACAGAGAAACCCTGTCTCGAACCCCCCCCCCAAAAAAAAAAAATTGGAGGAAGGAAAGAAAAATATACTTCAAGTTACTGAGTATCAAATTCACCATCAAGGAAATATTTGAATTGATGAAGAGGGAAATTGCTGAAAGTATGAAAGAGTACATAGTATTAGGATAAAGATGCCAAAATGAAAGAAATGTTGACTGTCAGGAAAATGAGTATTTATTGTCACTTATAAAGGAAGCATAAGAGAATATTTTTACCAAACCCTAGGTTTGGTCAACTTTAGATATTATGGTAGTTTTGAATAGAAAGACAAGAACAAGGAAGAAGAATTTTAATTTTCACTGAATATATATATATATATATATATATATATATATATATATATATATATGTGTGTGTGTGTGTGTGTGTGTGTGTGTGTGTGTGTGTGTGTCAAATCTAATAAGGTATACTATAAAGGATCATAACACAGTAAGATAAGAACAAATTGACTATAATATGTTGTTATAGAACATACAATACTTTTAATGAAATGGTAAAAAAAACCATTTGCATGAAAAATTGAGATATTTGATCTCTGAATTTATTTAATATTTAGAAAAAATATTATAACTCTTATATCCATGCGTTGTTACTTTTCATCACCATTTATTTCATGAAATATTTGCCTTATATTAGAAACATGTTTTAGCAAGAATACACTTATAACGATATAAACAAAAAAAGATTGATCTCTGAGTCATCAGCTTGCTATAAAAACCGGAGACCCTCTAATTGAAAACAGGGAAGGCTAAAGGATTTTTCAGACTAAAATTCAATTGGAAATAAATATAATGTGAAATTTTATCATAGATAAAGGATCAGTTGAATGTGAGTTTGAATGAAAATGATATGAACATACAAGAGTAAGAGGAAAAATACAATGAAACGGACACATCCGTAGACCTAACACATGAAAGGAACTAGCCTAACAATGGGCATTGATATCCAGATGACTTATGCTGTATATCTGCATTTCTCTAAATATCTTGATGTATAGTTGGCCTTATAAATTCTAAATGCATGGCTTGTGTCTCTGTGCGCAATGAAATATCCATAGCTTATTCACAATTACAAAATAAATCAGCTTGACTCCTATGCCTTATGATTTGTACTCTCTATAGTAGCTGTAATACGTGTTTAACATGCAACAGCAATAATAATGAAAGGAGGTTCAGAACATATGGAGATTTGTCTGCAGGTTTAAAGGATGCATTAAAAATTATAAAATGCTGATTTATGTTGTAACTGTGAATAAGCTATGGAAATTTCCTTGTGCACAGAGACACAAGCCATGTGTTTTCATATATAAAACTGCACAGAACATGAATGTCAAAATAACATATATAAGATTGATTCTTTAAAAAATGAGTTTTTAATAAATAGTTTTTGAAGATTTTAGAATAAACTCAAGAAACAAACCTCTAAATAACTTCATTTATACACCCCCATTTTTCTACTAAAACTTCCTTATGATTCTTCTAGGATGTTATGCCAATATCAGAAAACATTCCTTTTCAGATTAAAGGATATCAAGATTATATTTTAAAATTTTTATCTTATATTTATGTGTGTGCATGGATGTATGTGCATCACACATGTTCCTGATGCCCACAAATGTTAGAAGAATTTGATAGATCTCTTTGAACTAGAATTGCAGACAGCTACTATGTGGCCCATGGCTCTCTCCTTGATTTTATTAGATATTTTCTTTATTTACATTTCAAATGTTATCTCCTTTCCTAGTTTCCCCTCTGAAAATCCTCTATCTTCTCCCCCCTCTCCCTGCTCACTAACCCACTCACTCCCATTCCTGCGCCTGGCATTCCCCTATAATGGGGCATAGAGCCTTCATAGGACCAAGGAACTCTCCTCCCATTGATGACCCACTAGGCCATCCTCTGCTACATATATAGCTAGAGCCACAAGTCCTACTATGTGTTTTCTTTGATTGGTAGTATAGTTCCAAGGAGCTCTGGGGGTACTGGTTAGTTCATATTGATGTTCCTCCTATATGGCTTCAGTCCCCTTCAGCTCCCTGGGTACTTTCTCTAGTTCCTTCATTGGGGACCTGTACTCCGTCCAATGGATGACTGTGAGCATCCACTTTTGTATTTGCCAGAGGCAGAGCCTCGCAGAGACAGCTATATCAGGCTCCTGTCAGCAGGCTCTTGTTGGCATCTGCCTAGTGACTGGGATTGGTGGTTGTTTATGGGGTGGATTCCCAAGTGGGGCAGTCTTTGGATGGTCATTCCTTCAGGCTCTATTCTGAACTTTGCCTCTGTAACTCCTTCCATGGGTATTTTGTTCCCCATTCTAAGAAGGAATAAATTCTCTCCTTAATCCATGCTTGACTGGTGACAGAACCCATCTTGCACAGGCACATTACAGGCAACCCTCATTGCTGTGAGATCATGATTTCAATACCTGTGCCAAGTGCAAGATAATGAATCATGTAGTTCTTCTACCTATTTTACTTTTTCTTTTTACTCTTTCATCTATACATGTGTGGTGTGCATCTGCATATAGTGTGTACAGATTTGTGTGTGTAAGTGTAAGTGCAAGGGGAAAAATCAGAAGTTGATCCTCACCATTATCTTGATTGAGACATGGTGTCATTGTTCATCACTTTCTACACAGTCCTAGCCATTCCCCAAGCTTTTGGACATACTTTTGCTCCCATCTTCCAGTAGTAGCACTGGCCCTCACAGAGCTTTATTAACACATTTGGATTTTGATTTGAATCTTAGGGATACACACTCAAATTCTCACAGTTACATAGCAAGTTCTTTACTAATTGAGCCATCTCCCTAGATCTGAATTTTTAAATTTTAATATTTTTGGATTTATTTATGATTGACAGCAGTTAACTGAAATCTTGAAAAGTGGAAGCTCATATTAGGGAACGTGTACTATTTCAGTTTTAGGGAACGTGTACTGTTTTTTTTCAGGGGATCAGTAGGACCCTGCCCCTATGTAGTAAAACACCATTTTAAAGTACTTTTGCACACATTGTATCACAGAAATGTCAAACCAGCCTGAGTTTGGAAATACTGTTATGCAACATTCATAACTAGAGAGAGAAATGTGCTTAGTAAGGTTAATTACTCATCTAAGAGCAAAAGAGATAAACAAACAAAAGCAGATAAGGCTTGAAAGAATTGAGGGGTTGCATATTTTGCATAGTTTGTAAGCTTTGTCAAAAGTTTGTTAACCTGAAACCTCCATGAAAAATTATACTGTAGCATGGGGAAGATAAAAGAGGTATATAATAATATACTAATATCACTACCAGAAAAATGTAGAAAGAAATGCCTTCTCTCATAAATGTCTTTAGGAAAGATCTAGTTCCTAAATTATGGAAGCCTCATGAGTGATGCTGCAGAGCTTAAGGATGAGATTCAAATAAGAGTATACACATTAACTCAGGATAAGGAAAAGATAGAATATAAAATTTGGTTAATTATCTTCACATATTTATCTAGTTTAGAAAGTACCTTTGGGAATAGATACAAAGCTCAATGCTAGAGTACTCGCTTGCCTGATATGAACAAAGTCCTCAATTTGATCCTTTGCATCAATAAAATAAGTAGAAAAAAGAAAAGAAAATTTTAATTAGAGACATTTTATTAATTCTATTTTGATCTGCTTCAGGTATTTAAGTGAGAGCTGGCTCTGAATAAATGCATTAGTAAGTTGGAATGGGTAAGCGCAAGGTCCATCTTGAGTTATTTATTTGTTTATTTACTTATTTATTTATTTTCTGTGCTGCATGGGTCAAATATGGGACCTTGGGAATAGCAGGTACTCAGAACAGTACTCTAGGCTATGTGTTACATTTAGAACACCAGAGTGGCTAGAGGACTTATGAATGCTGTCTTCTTAGGTAGAACTCTAAATTTCTTTGTTCTATTCATTTGATGAACAACTTGGTTGAAGGAGTTTGCAACCCCATAGAAAGAACAATATAAAACAACCAGATTCCTGAGAGGTCCCAGTGACTAAACTATCAACCAAAGAGAGTCATGGGGAGACTTATGGCTCCAGCTGCATATGTAGCAGAGGATGGCATTGTATGCCATCAAAAGGAGGAGAAGGTTTTGGTCCTGTGAAGACTTGATTTCCCAGTGTAGCTGAATGCCAGGGCGATGAGGTGGGAGTGGATAGATGAGATGGGGAGCATCCTCATAGAAGCAGGGGGAGAGGAGAGTTTCTGGAGGGGAAACAGGGAAAGGGGATAACATTTCAAATGCAAATACACAAAATATCCAATTAAAAAGATTATGGGGATGAAAAATAGCTGTGATGTGTATTAAAAAAAGAATAAAATTTCTGATTAAGGAATAAAAAGAAAAAGAATTTCTGTTGATAAAACATTGAGTTTTCATTGGGCTGTCATTTTTTTCTCCTTTATCTGAATTAAGTTAGTAATGTGGTGCTGTAATCTTCTTTTTTTTTTTTTTTTTTTTTTGAGACAGGGTTTCTCTGTATAGCCCTGGCTGTCCTGGAACTCACTTTGTAGACCAGGCTGGCCTTGAACTCAGAAATTCACCTGACTCTGCCTCCCAAGTTCTGGGATTAAAGGCGTGCGCCACCATGCCCGGCTTTTAATCTTCTTTATACATTTCTACACATGAAATTATTTGGAGAGCAGGTAAAGGAGCCATCTTGTCTCCTGGGTCCCTCTGGGACCAGTCTGTGCAAAACAGCTCGCGGACTTCAGAGGCTGAGCAGCGGACTGCAGCTTCTGGGACAGCCAGAAGCACACTGCTTCTGGGACAGACCCCCATTTCTGGCAGCTGAAATCCAGGCACCTTGGCCGCCTAGGTGGGCTGTGACCCCCAGAGCAGGTCCCTTCCCCTGGGCGCCAGTGCCTGGTTTCTGGGGCACACAGTCTGCGAATTTCCCCCACAGTCCCTAGAGGACTCTCCAAGGGATCTTGGGACCACCCATGATTGGAGATCTTGGGACCACCCATGAGTGGAGCACATCGGTTCCAATCTAGATCTTAGGACCACCGGTGAGTGGAGCGCAACATCTGTTCCAATCTAATCGTGAGGGAACTGGGACAGCATTGGGGAAACAGAGGATTGGCCAGACCAGGGGCAGAGGTCCCTTCCGGGACCAGCGCCTGGTTACTTATTTTATTATTATTTTATGTACACTAGTTATTTGACTATATGTATATCTGTGTAAGGTATCAGAGCCCCTGGAACAAGAGTTACATTCAGTCAGTTTGTGAGCTATCTCTCCAGCCCCCTGATTTTACTTTTTAAATACACCAATTAAACTGATTTAAATATAATGTATATCTTTTCTTATATATTCTATAATTACATTTGCTTTCTTACACAAGTAAAACTTTCAAGGGAAAATTAAAAATAGTTTTCGAAATTTTAGTTACTAGTTCTTTTTTAAATTAACCTTTCCTATACCAAGATATAACTGAATTAAGTAAATAAAATTCAAATTAGAAATTAAGTTATTCAATGACTTGTTTTATATTAGTGATATGTTCAAGGTTCATTCCTAAGCTTCACTGGCCTGTTATTATGAGGTATACAGACAGCTATTTAGGAGATATAAAACCACTTCTATGACTTATAACTCTCTGAATAAATGAGAATTGATGGTCTAAAAAAAAAGAAATTATTTTACCTTAGTTCTCACATCAATAAACCAAATATAATTGTTTTGTTATTAATTGTAACTCTTTCTTCTCTCAGTTCCATAGCAAGGATATTGCTGACAAGCTTTCTTTTATTCTTTTTCTTTTTAATGCATTTTGGTTTTCTTGTATGTATGTATGTATGTATGTATGTATGTATGTATGTATGTATATAATACATTGTTCAAAATACTCCTGTTTATCTGGACTCATTTTCTTGTCTTTGGAGATGGATGTTAGAAAACAACCTGGTATATTTTTCACATTTGTAGATAATCTAACCCTGATTTTGAATGTGTCGCATGTCTTTTGGAAAGAGATATATTTTAGTTGTTTGGATAAACAGAAAAAAATATTATTCTGTGACCAAATTCTGTTTATAATTCCTTTTTCAATTTCTCTTGGTTATTTTTATCAAATACTACAGCATGAATCACTGTTTTTGTTGTTTGTTTTGTTGCTTATAAAATTCTCTGTTTGTCAACTTAGAAAAGTAGAGAAATGTTATGATGTGTACATATTAAGGAGTATTTGAAAAATATGATTATAATTATTATCTTACATTTCTCAATTTTCATAAGTGCTAGAGGAGCTCCATATGGTTTACACAGTCCTGCTTTAGTTAGTGACTGGCATATGCTAAGACAAATTGTCAGTCAACTTCATCATTGTGTTAATATGATAGAGTGCACTTATAGGAACTTGCATGTTATAATTATTCTACTCTGAGACTATATGATGTGTATATATATATATATATATATATATATATATATATATATACAGAGACAGAGAGAGACATAGAGAGAGAGGGGGAGGGAGAAAAGGAGAGGGGAGGAAAAGAGAGAGAAAAAAGAGAAAGAGGGGAAAGACAGAGGGGTAGAGGGGTAGCCTATTTTCCCTTGGGACAGGGTGAATAAAACAATATTTGATTAAAGGAAACAAAAGATAATATAATATAATCAAAAGATAAACTAATATAAGACAAATGAAAGGCTTGCAGACATACAGGAAACATTTTTTTTTAGATTTATTTATTATTATATGTAAGTACACTATAGCTGTCTTCACACACACCAGAAGAGGGTATCAGATCTCCTTACGGATGGTTGTAAGCCACCATGTGGTTGCTAGGATTTGAACTCAGGACCTGCAGAAGAGCAGTCAGTAGTCTTAACCACTGAGCCATCTGTCCAGCCCCAGTAAACATTTTTAAGCAAGATTATTTTTTTTAAATATAAATAACAGGTATTAGATGTTATATAGTACATGTATAAACCAGTAACATACTTTTCTCCATTATAGAATATTATGAAGTATATATAATTGTAAATGCTACATTTTTATACTGTTGGCAGTACATTTGGGCTTGTTTATAGTGGTATCAAAACAAACATGTCCATAATACACTGTTATGTTACGATGCAACAGGTAACAGAAATTTTCAGTTCCATTAGAGTTTTATGTTAGCAACACCATACATACAGCCCAAATTGAGCAAAATATTTTTATGAGGTACATAACTATATGAAAATAATTAAAATTAAAAGTTTCTAAATGTGACTGAATGAGGATAATTAAATGAAGAGTTGAAAACAATTTATAAAGTTTAAGATAATGCTAAAATTAAATACGATTAATATGAATCAGATAATCTGGCAGCCTTCTCCTCCTTGCATGCAATTTTAATCTCATTTATAGATTTTTCCTAATAAAATTCACATTGTTCATATCTTTTCCCTTACTCTCACTGTGGTTTCTGATGAACACTGAGCAGTAGTTGAGGCATAGCGTGTCATTGCTATGCTGCTTAAAATTTCCTCTGTCAAAGAAATGAGCCTATTACTTTTTAGTTCATCCTCAATCAAATTACTAGGATGAGGCCAGAATGCATTCTATTTTTTTCTATAATATAGGAAGAGGGGATCTCTAACCCAGTTTCCCAGTGGTAGCAATTTTCTGTATTCATTACTTGTCCTGGTACTGTACCAAAATACCTATCAGAGCTTTAAGTAAAGAAAGCCTTGTTTTAGCTCAAAGTTTAAGAGGAATGCAATTACTGTACTGAATGCATAGCTGAGGAGTATGAAGAGCTGTTGCTCACATTGCATCCACAGTCAGGAAGAAGAGAAAGAAATGAATGTTTGCCTCCCAGCATTCTTTCTCCTTTGCATTCAATCTAGTAGTTAGGATATGTCTTTCCTGTTCAGTCAATATGATATAGAAATTCCTTCAGCGACATACCCCAGATCTTTGTCTGTAATTTGACTCTAGGTCCTGTCGAATTTATCATCTGTATGAATTATTGTTTTCTTTTTAAATTTATGCTATTTCACCTAAAGTAAGGCCTATTCAAGTTTAATATACTCTAGGTCCTTAGTGTTAGTTTACTTTCTATTCTTAACTTTTTAGTAACATTTTAGATTTATTGTTTGCTGAGTGAAAACCTCTTGCCATTGAATTTCCTTAGATTTCTTAGTGAGTTCCCTATAAAGGCTTCAGTAGAAAAGCAATTATCAGTGATTATTCATTCAGTTTTTCCAATTAACAGAAAAACTAAATAGAAGTGGTCTAAAGAATGAAGAAATTTATTACTGCCATTAAAAGTTCAGAATAGATATACCCTGTGTAAGTCATTTAATTGGTTCAATGACATCATTAAGGATTTTAGTTCTTTCCAGATTCTTGCTTTTAACTTTTCGCTGTGACAAATTGCACTTAGACTTTTTCCCCTCATAGTCACAAGATAGAAATGAAAAACCTCCACAGGAAAACTATATTTCTTTATAAATATTTTTATTAAAAATTAATTATTTCACTATTATAAGCACTTGTAGATTTTTAATTTATGTCACATTGGATAAAACTGAATTGCATGACCATGTTGAACACAAACATTGACTGTTGTCAGATGATAAAGATGAAATCAAATTATTCAGCAACTACTGCTGAGCCACATATTGGAGTAGTGAAGTTCCTGTATGACATTATAACTCAACCAGCAAAGAACCATAGCTATTACGTTGACAATCCACAGTATCTACTCTATCTTGGAACTTGCAAGTTTCTTTTAGATTGTGGATAATGATGAAATAAAACTTCAACTGTTGGTATCCTTTAAAGTCCTTCAAATATTTAAGTCTGTCATAAATTGATCATATGGTAACTCTAGATTATTTTGAGGTTCCTGATTTCTATAGTGGCTGTGCTAATTTACAATGCCATTTGATTTGTAATGCCCAAAGATTTCTTTATTCCTGCATCCTTGTTAGCATTTGTTGATGATAGCCACTCTGGCTGATATGAGAAAGGATTGGAATGAAGCTTTTATTTCATTTTGCTGATAGTATATCTATTTTGGTTTGAATTCTTTTGGAGGGAAACATTTTTGTACACTATATGAACGTGTGTCTCTGTCCTTCCTCACCTGTGTAAGGCATTATCTAATTGGGTTTAGTAAAGAGCTGATGTCCTATAGGTACAGGACAGGAAAGGGTGAACTGTAGGGTAGAGATAGGAAATGTGGGAAGAATCAAGAGGTAGGAAGATTTGCCAGCCATACTTAGAGGAAGTTGGACATACCAAGACTAAGTGAGAAGCAAGGAGTGACATGTAAAATGTGGACAAGAATAAATAGGTTAATTAAATTATAGGAACTAGTTGGGAGGTAGCAAGCTAAGGGACTAAGTTTTCAAAAACAATTATAAGCATCTGTGTCATTATTGGGAGCAAGTGAGTTGAGACAGTCCAGTGATACTCTTTCAAAAAGCTATTGTGCATATTTTCTTAAAAATGGATCTTTTAGTTTATTTCCCACTTTAAAAGGAAAGAATTCAGTATGAATTGAAAATATACTTTTATTGTTACATTTATTAGGTGGAGTAAGTTTCCTTCCCTTCAATTATTTTATTGAGATGTTTTTAATTATGAATGGATACAGGGTTTGTTGTCGTTGTTGTTCATTTCATTTGTCTTGGTTTAATTGTGTTTTCCTTGCTGTCAAACTATGTTTTTGTTATTCATGATATATAGCAACTGATATTATATATATATATATATATATATATATATATATATATATATATATATATATATATATATTACATTTTACTTACATGGTGTGTGTGTGTGTGTGCGCACAGACATGCATACTGAACCGAGTATCCAAGTACAGAAGTCAGAAGTCAGGTAGTAGGAGTCAATTCTCTCCTTCTACCAGAGACTGAACTCCAATTGTCAGGCTTCACAAGTGCCATTACCAGCTAAACCATCTCAGGGACCCTGTCGTATTATTTTTTCAGGAAATACTCTTATTTCATTTGATTATTTAAAATTTATTTTTATTGACAAGTTTTAAAAAAGTTACATGTGTTAATCGAGTATTATTCTTCTCTATTTTTAAAGTCTTCAAAGATCCTTGCTAATATGGCTCCTCCAACTTCTCTACAGTAGATAGGTAATTCTGCAATCATTTTATAATTTGGCCAGATTTTACCTTACTATCTCTATAATTGTTTTTCTTGCTATTAAGAATTGACATATAATTTCTAGCTATTGTTCTAGCTTCCAGCTCTTTCTTCTGATAATTGAAGCCCATAAAAAGGTTTGGCTTTCTGTTGCTGGAGTTATGCATGACTGGAAATATATTTCTGTTATTGATCTATAATTTAATTCAATTGTGGTTAGAGAATGTTGTCTTTATGATTCTACTACTTTGTACTTAATTGGAATTTTATGGCTCAATTTATGGATATTTCATGTGAACTTGAACAAAATATATGCTCTCCTGTTAGGTAGGTATGCTATAAAATTTTAATTTACGCACATAGATTTATTCTTTTTTAAGCCTTCTATAGCTTTCCTAATTTTCCCTGTACTATTACTGTTTATAAAGAAAGGGATTTTGATATTTCTGATCAGAATCTAGTATTTGCCTGCCAATCTATCAGGCTTTCTATATATATTTCAAAGCTCTACAGTTAAGGTTTTACAAATTAAGGATTGTTATAGTCTCTCAATGTTATAATGCTCTGGATTATTATTAGGAAACAATTCCTTTTTCAATCATTGCTGTACTGAGGACTCCTGTGTCAAATGTTCATGCAGCTACACTATTTGTCTTATGAAGAGGGTTTATATAATGCTGTCTTTCTTCATCCCTTTAAAAAAATTGAAACTATTTTTTTAAATATTCAAATACATGAATTTATTTGTTAGACCTTTTGAAAATATGCTACAGTTCTTTAATTGAATTATTTTCTTAGTTTATACTTAATATAGGTATTCATAAAGCTGAGCTACCACATAGAAAAGCATAATATAATGTTATTGTTAGACAGTTATTATCACTTAAACAAATGTTATGTGTCAAAAATGCTGATGTAATTTTTCTTTTTAAAATTTATTTATTGCACAAAAAAAATTCAAAAATCATCCCATGATTTCTTCACAATATCCTGACTTCTGTGTTTATTCCACTGATCTGAGACTTTGAAGCTGACATCTGTAAGTGAGCGAAAATATGTGTCATTTGGCATTTTGGCACTGGATTAGGGAAGAATAGAGAATGAAATACACTAAAAACCTTTGGAAAAAGTCATGTGGAAGCTTACTACTATAGACACATTCTAAGGATACTCTAAAGGAAAATAATTTTGTTTTCAATATTTTTATTAGATATTTTCTTAATTTATATTTCAAATGCTATCCCAAAAATTCCTTCCCCTCTCCCCCTACCCTGTTCCCCTGCCCACGTACTCCCACTTCTTGGCCCTGGCGTTCCCCTGTATTGGGGTATATAAAGATTGCAATACCAAGGGGCCTCTCCTCCCAATGATGGCCGACTAGGCCATCTTCGGCTACATGTGGAGCTAGAGACACATGTTCTGGGGGTTCTGGTTAGTTCATATTGTTGTTCCTCTTCTAGGATTGCAGACCCCTTCAGCTCCTGGGGTTCTATCTCTAGCTTCTCCATTGTGGGCCCTGTGTTCCATCCTATAGATGACTGTGAGCATCCACTTCTGTACGAGACAGCTATATCAGGGCCCTTAAGTAGACACTTGCTGTCCCATGCAATAGTGTCTGAGTTTAGTGACTGATTATGGGATGGATCCCCCCTGGTAGGGTAGTCTCTGTATGGTCCATCCATTCATCTTAGCTCTAAACTTTGTCTTTGTAACTCCTTTCATGGGTATTTTGTTTCCTGTTCAAAGGAGGAATGAAGTATCCACACGCTGGTCTTCTTGATTTTCTTGTGTTTTGCAAACTGTATCTTGGGTATTCTAAGTTTCTGGGCTAATATCCATTTATCAGTGAGCACATATCCAATGACTTCTTTTGTGATTGGGTTACCTCACTAAGGATTATATTCTCCAGATACATCCATTTGCCCAAGAATTTCATAAATTCATTTTTTTAAAATAGCAGAATAGTGCTCCATTGTGTAAATGTACCACATTTTATGTATCCATTCCTCTGTTGAGGGGCATCTGGGTTCTTTCCAACTTCTGGCTATTATAAATGAGGCTGCTATGAACATAGTGGAACATGTGTCCTTTTTACCAGTTGGAACATCTTCTGGGTATATACCCAGGAGAGGTATTGCAGGATCTTTCAGTAGTACTATGTCCAATTTTCTGAGAAAACACCAGACTGACTTCCAGAGTGGTTGTACAAGCTTGCAATCCCACCAGCAATGGTGGAGTGTTCCTCTTTCTCCACATCCTTGCCAGCATCTGCTGTCACCTGAATTTTTGATCTTAGCCATTCTGACTGGTGTGAGGTGGAATCTCAGTGTTGTTTTGATTTGCATTTCCTTGATGATTAGGGATGTTGAACATTTTTTCAGATCTTTCTCAGCCATTCGGAATTCCTCAGTTGCGAATTCTTTTTTTAGCTCTGTACCCCATTTTTAATGGGGTTATTCGTTTTTCTGGAGTCCAGCTTCTTTAGCTCTTTGTAGATGTTAGATATTAGTCCCCTATCAGATTTAGGATTGGTAAAAATCCTTTCCCAATCTGTTGGTGGCCTTTTTGTCTTGCTGACTGTGTCTTTTGCTTTACAGAAGCTTTGCAATTTTATAAGGTCACATTTGTTAATTCTTGATCTGACCGCACAGGCCATTGCTGTTCTGTTTAGGAATCTTTCCCCTGTGACCATATCTTCAAGGGTTTTCCCCACTTTCTCCTCTATAAATTTCAGTGTTTCTGGTTTTATGTGGAGGTCTTTGATCCACTTAGATTTAAGCTTTGTACAAGGAGATAAGAATGGATCAATTCGCATTCTTTTACATGCTAACAGCCAGTTGTGCCAGCACCATTTGTTGAAAATGCTGTCCTTTTTCCACTGGATGGTTTTAGCTCCCTTGTCAAAGATCAAGTGACAATAGGTGTGTGGATTCATTTCTGGGTCTTCAATTCTATTCCATTGATCTATCTGTCTGTTGCTGTACCAGTACCACGAGTTTTTATCACAATTGCTCTGTAGTACAGCTTAATGTCAAGCATGGTGATTCCCCCTGAGGTTCTTTTATTGTTGAGAATAGTAGGAAAATGATTTTTAAATTAAATAGTTTTCTTGGTTCATCCATAAATTTACATTTTTTACAGCTCTTCGTTCTGTTTGAAAAAAAAGTCTTAACATGATCTTTGCAGTGAAGATTTGGTGATCACTATTTGTCTTCACTTTTTTTTTTTTTTTCTGGACAAGGTATTGCTGTCCTCATATTTAAGGGCAACGTGTAAGAAACATATAATAATAGCTTTTCAAAGACTCTGTATATACATTGTCTTTTGTATTGCAAATATTCCAATGAAATGTGATTAAAAATATTTCATGTTTGGCCTTCCATATAGATATTCACTACAAGAAAATTGTACTTTTTTTGTTTTGTTTTTTGAGACAGGGTTTCTCTGTGTAGCCTTGGCTGTCCTAGAAATCACTGTGTAGACCAGGCTGGCCTGGAACTCAGAAATTCGCCTGCCTCTGCCTCTCAAGTGCTGGGATTAAAGGTGTGTGCCACCACGCCCGGCTCAAAACTGTACTTTTTTTTTTTTTTTTTTTTTTGAGAAAGTGATTTAGAGGCAGTTACATTACTTATGCAATATCTTGATCACTTTTAAGCTTTGCTAGTATCATTCCTGCATATCATTTATTCTGTTTATAAGTTATCCATTTTTGGTAGAATGTGAATTTACCTTGGTTCTTCCTGAGATTCTTAACTATTCACTTAAGATTACTCCATATTTGGATACCAAATCAACCAGAAAATCTTTGTCCTGCCAGCATGATATGCTGGGGTAAATATGGCACAGAAATTGTGGTTATGCCTATCCCATGACTGATTCAGCTTGAGACCTATGCAAGAGAGAACCTATCCCTGACACTACCCGCAGGACCAGAAACCAGAGGCAGGAGGGCCCAGAGATCTTAGATAGAACCAAACAGGACTGGAAAAATAAATAAATCAATGAAAAGATACCTAATGACTTTCGAGTATATTCTGCTAACCAATTTATCATTTGTGAGGCTTCATCCAGCAAATGATGAAAACAGATGCAGAGACCCACAACCAAATTTTAGGCAGAATTCAAGGAATCCCGCTGAAAATGATGAGGTATGATTGCAGGATCCAGCGGAGTCTAGGACCTCTGGTTTGTTTGTTTGTTTGTTTGTTTCCCTCCACATATGATGGTCTGTATTGTGCCTGGGTCAGAGTCAACATGGTCATGGGTATCATCCAGTTCTTTCCTTGTCTTTTGTGTCTTAGTCTCTGTTTTCCTTTGTCTTGTTTCTAAAACTTATGATTAAATATATTTTGAACAGTTTTATAGTTTATTTCAGGAGACTAAATATAGTTCCAGTTAATCCATCATGACTTAAGGCAGATTTTTGTTGTTTTTGGCTTGTGTTAGAGCTCCTTGATATGGCTGAAAACATCATCTTTCAAAGCAGAAGCTTAAGCATTTGTATTAAGATTTCATTTCATAACTATTCATGAGGCCACCTGGAAGTGGATATTGTCTATAAAGAATATAGGTCTTATAAATGTAGTCAACAATGATAGTGAATAAGAAAGTGCTTTTGAAGACTGAATAAAATAGTGGAAAAGAAAGATTTATAGACATTTTCAACCCAAAATACCACAGTTTAGAACATAGGATGAATATTGATTTGATCATTTAAGATGTAGAATATAAATGGATAAAGTTTTTGTAGACATGAGTATTGAAGAAAGTAGCTGATTTAGTTTTTACCTTTGTTAGTGTCAGAATTGTTTTCTTTAAATTATATAATTATCCATACTGTACCTGGTTCTAATAATAAATGTATGAAATGTTCTAATATATATTATATCCAAAATACTGACCAAAATTATTTACGAAATTAAAGTAAAAATATTAAATATATGTGGCTGGATTTTCCCTGTACAATTATATTAAAATATTATTGCAGCAGGAGGCCTATGAGTGGACAAAGAAAAGAGAGGCAGAGTGGAGAGTTGCAGAGAGAGAGAGAGAGAGAGAGAACAAGCTTCTCAAGAGAGAGTAAGGAAGGAGGTAAGATGGAAGGCAACAAACAGGATGATTCAGAACCAGCATGGCTTTAAATAGGCACAGGTATATACGTTATCATATAGATATAGAATAATTGGGGTAACTTGTCTAGTCTAGGTAGGCATCTTGTACCATTATCAATTGGCCTTGAAATTATTGTGTGGGCATCTTGTGAATTGAGAATTTATTGATATATGTCTGACTGTTTAATTATAAGCTTCTAGAGTTTTGTTTTAGTAGGTTACTGGGATGTGAGACCACCAACCAAAGGGGTTTATGCCTGAGAAGGTAAAGGCAACTATGAGATAAGCAAACTGGACCTGGGAAGACCACGATTGGTCACTGCCAAGCCTAGTCTAGAGGCAGAGATCTGCTGGCAGTAGTGTGGGAAACTTGCCAGTCCATTTTAACATTTCCTGCAATGAATATGTGCCTTTTGTTAGCTTATAACCTTGTATGGAAAATGAGAGAAGCACAGAAATTGGAGCACACATATATAAAAAGGTAGATACCATACATGATTAAGATATAAGTGATGGATAAAACAATTTATACACATAAGGGGCGAGAGAGGTTGCTCAGCACATCAGAGGTCACTGCAAAACCTGCCAAAATACAAATATAACCTTTTCTAAGGCAGTATTAGTGACTACTGCTCTTTGTCATTGAAAGCTCCTCTTTGTACTTCTTCCTTTTTTTCTGGAGATGAAAGCACTGGAGAGATGGTTCAGAAATAAAGAATACTTGCTATTCTTGGGCTTTGGATTCCAACAACCACATGGTGGTTCACAACTACTGAGAATCCAGTTTCAAGAGATCTGACACCTTCTGCTCTCTATATGGTATAAATACATACATGCAGACAAAATACTTATACACATAGAATAAAAATAAGTATTTAAAAAAATATATATGAATGATGTTGAATTTTGTTTATAACTAGGAGGTTAGCATGTTACTTGGTCTCTTGTAGCTTATGGTGCTTGTAAATTCATTTGATTTTTAAAAAATAAACATAAATTCATTTTTTTAATAGCAGAATAGTACTCCATTGTATAAATGTACCTCATTTTCTGTATCCATTCCTCTGTTGAGGGACATCTTGGTTCTTTCCAGCTTCTGGCTATTATAAATAAGGCTGCTATGAACATAGTGGAACATGTGTCATTGTTGCCAGTTGGAACATCTTCTGGGTATATGCCCAGGAGAGGTATTAAAAAAATGAATTTATGAAATTCTTGGGCAAATGGATATATCTGGAGCATATCATCCTTAGTGAGGTAACCCAATCACAAAAGAAGTCACTGAAAATGCACTCACTGATAAGTGGATATTAGCCCAGAAACTTAGAATACCCAAGATACAATTTGCAAAAGACAAGAAAATCAAGAAGAAAGACCAGCATGTGGATACTTCACTCCTCCTTTGAATAGGAAACAAAATATCCATGAAAGGAGTTACAGAGACAAAGTTTTGAGCTAAGATGAAAGATGGACCACCCAGAGACTACCCCACCCAGGGATCCATACCATAATCAGTCACCAAACTCAGACACTATTGCATAGTACAGCAAGAGTTTGCTAAAAGGACCCTGATATAAGTGTCTCATATGAGGCTATGCCAGTGCTTGGCAAATACAGAAGTGGATGCTCACAGTCATCTATAGGATGGAAAACAGGGCTCCCAATGGAGAAGCAAGAGAAAGTACCACATGAGCTGAAGGGGTCTGCAACCCTATAAGAAGAACAACAATATGAACTAACCAGAACCCCCAGAGCTCGTGTCTTTAGCTGCATATGTAGCAGAAGATGGCCTAGTCAGCCATCATTGAAAAGAGAGACCCCTTGGTATTGCAAACTTTATATACCCCAATAAGCCAGGGCCGAGAAGTGGGAGTGGTTGAGCAGGGGAGCAGGGTGGGGGGGAGGGGAGAGGGAACTTTCAGGGATAGCATTTGAAATGTAAATTAAGAAAATATCTAAAAAATTTTTGAAAAAAAAATAAAAAACAAACAAATAAACAAATGAATCTTGAGTGCTGTAGTTGTGGATGGCAGTGCTTCAACCTTGTCGTGGGTATCCAAGGAAGGTAGTTAGCAATATTGAGTGTTATATTTCTACTGTTATATCTCATCTTGTAGGAACTTTAGGTAATTGACTCATAATGTAAGTATTGTAAGAACAATTCTGTGAAAACTTTAAAGTCTAATACCAATAAGTAAATATCACTCAGAGAGATAATCATGCTACTTCTATATTACTATACCAAAAATATTATTAATAGTTGTATTTATCAAATACAATAAATGAAGCACACTGATACTTACCCGTGTAGTTATATAAGTAGATTTCTCTTTATAAATATATATATTTTCACAAAATTTCTACAAACACACACACAGAGAACAAACTCAGCTGCAATTACACTGGTATTCCCCAGGAATCATAAGCTCTAACTTGTAGGATGTGCAAAAAAATGCAATTTCTTTAGATTGTCATGTCAGCTATATACAACTGTAGTAGTTAATTTTATTTCAGATGTAAATTGATCTAGTATTTGCAGAACATTATTAGAATTTTCTGTAAAGGTAAATTTATATTTGCAAAGTTACTTAGAAGATTCTCAGAGATTTGAAAAGATTTTGAGCAATTTTGAGGTTTTTTTTTTTTACATGAAATAGTATTTATTTGAGGTTATTTTGTCTTTAAAGATGATTGTTGAGGGAGGGAGGGACCTGGGAGGGAAAGTGGAGAGGGAGTGGGAAGAGGGGTCCTGATCTGGTATTGGGGGAAAAGGACTGAAGCCATGAGGGCCAGCAGAAAGAATAGAAACAGGCAGCCCCAAGAAGTAGGAGGTTGGAGGGACCTCCAGAATGCACCAGAGACAAGAAGGTGAGAGTATCCCAGGACTCAAAGGGAAGGACCTCAGATGAAATGCCCGACAGTAGGGAGAGGGAACGTATAAAGTCCACCTCCAGCAGGAAGACAGGACATCAAGTGAGGGAGGGGGGTTGCCCTTCCACAGTCACATATCTGACCCATAATTATTCCTATCTAAAATAACTGCTGGGATAGAAATGAAAAGGAGCCTGAGGAAAGGAAGGCCCAGTGACAGCCACAAAGTTGTATTCAGCTTAAGGGGAGATCCCAAGACCTAACACTATTACTGAGGCTATGGAACACTCACAAAAAGGGCCCTATCATGACTGCCCCCTGAAAGACCCAACAAGCAGCTGAAAGAGTCAGATGCAGATAGTTGCACCCCCCAAAATGGAGAGAAACAGTCCACCCCTGTTGTTGAAGTAGAGAAGACTGTAAGAAACTGAGGAGAAGGGTAATCCTGTAGGAGGACCAACAGTCTCAATTAATCTGGACCCCTGAGATTTCTTAAACACTGAACCACCAAACAGACAGCATATACTAGCTGATATGAGGCCTCCAACACATATACAGTAGAGGACTTCTGGGTCTGGTTCATTCAGAGATGATGCATCTAACCCTCAAGAGACTGGAGTCCGCAGGGAATTTAAAGGTCAGGTAGGGTGGTGTGGGAACATCCATGTGGAGACAAGGGTGGGGGTGGGAAAGAGGTATGGGATGTGGAACAGTCGGATGGTGGATCAGGGGCAAGGAATAAAATATTGAGTGTGAAAAATAATAAATAGGTGGCTGGGGTTCATTCTGGTCAGCAGGGCCACCATGGGCTCAAACTTGGGGGAGGGTCCCAAGGTCCCCAGGGGACTCTACACACTGCAAGCTCCCTAGTACACCCATGATCTTGGGATCACTGGTGAATGGAAATCAACATCTGTTCCAAAACAACCAGCAGGGGCCTGTGTCAGCAGGAACAGGGACAATGGAAACCCACCCAACCAGCAGCTGGGGTTCTTTCTGGTCAGCACCAGCACCAGACCACCTTGGGCATGAACTCAGCAGACTGTCCCATGGTCCCCAGAGGACTCTCCATGCTGCAGGCACCTGAGCACACCCAGGATCTTAGGATCACTGAAGAGAGGCTGACTCCATAGAGAGCTCTGACCCTAGGACTCAGGTGAGAGAGCCACCTTGTATTCAGGGTCTCTTAGAGACCAGGCCACTCAGGAGAGCACCTGGGCCACAGAAGCAACAGAGCTTCATGGACAGGGTCCCTTCCGCCCTTCATCCTTAGCCAGGAAACAGAGCTGAAACCCAAAGCTCTGGTCACCTTCCCTGAAAGAGGAGAGGTTGCCTACACAGAGTACTCTGACCACTGGGACTCAGGAGAGAGTGGGATTCCCAGGAGTGCTGACAAAGGCTAACAAAATCAGAGGACAAGCTCCAGCCAGAGACAGAGATGCTCAAGAACATACAAGAAGCCTACAGAACTACAAATAGACTGGACCAGAAAAGAAATTCCGGCAGGGCGTGGTGGCACACACCTTTAATCCCAGCACTCAAGAGGCAGAGGCAGGCACATTTCTGAGTTCGAGGCCAGCCTCGTCTACAAAGTGAGTGCCAGGACAGCCAGGGTTATACAGAGAAACCCTGTCTCGAAAAAACAAAACAAAATAAAAACAAATAAACAAACAAAAACAAAACAAAACAAAAGCAAAAGAAAATAAATTCCTTGAGACACATAATAATTAGAACAACAAATGCACTAAATAAAGAGAATTAAAAGCAGTAAGGGGAAAAATTCAAGTAACATATAAAGGGAGACCTATTAGAATTACACCACACTTCTCACCAGAGACTATAAAAGCCAGAAGATCCTACACAGATGTTATACAGACCCTAAGAGAACATAAATGCCAGCCTAGGCTACAATATTCAGCAAAACTTCAATTACCATGTGGAGAAACTGAAGTATTCCATGACAGAACAAAATTCACACAATATATTTAAATGAATCCAGCCATTCAAAGAATAATAAAGGGAAAACTCCAGCAGAAGGAGGTAAATTATTCCCTAGAAAAAGCAAGAAAGTAATTTTTCAACAAACCTGAAAGAAGATAGTCACAAGAACAGAAACCTATTATACTATCCATCTTATCAGATCACCACAGACTTAGGCTGATCTTTAATAACATAAATAATAGAAATCCAACATTCATGTGGAAGCTAAACAACACTAAACTTAATGATAAATTGGTCAAGGAAGAAATATAGAAAGAAATTAAAAGATTTTTTGGAATTTAATGAAAATGAAGCCACAACATATCCAAACATATGAGACACAATGAAAGTAGTCCTAAGAGGAAAATTCACAGTACTGAGTGCTGCTAAAAAGAAACTAGAGAGAGCATACAGTAGCAGTTTGACAGCACACCTAAAAGCTCTACAACAAAAGGAAGCAAATTCACCCAAGAGGAGTAGATAGCAGGAAATAATTTAACTCAGTGATGAAATCAACCAAGTGGAAACAAAAAGAACTCTACAAAAATCAACCAAACCAGGAGCTGTATTTTGAGAATATAAACAAGATAGATACACCCTTACCCATATTGACTAGAGAGCACCAGGACAGTATCCTAATTACAAAATCAGAATTGAAAAGGGAAACATAACAAAAGAACATGAGGAAATCCAAAACATCATCAGATCTTACTACAACAGGCTATACTCAACAAAACAGGAAAAACCTGGATGAAATAGACAATTACCTAGACAGATACCAGGTACAAGTGTTAAATCATGGTGAAGTTAATTATAAGAACACTCCCATATTCCCTAAAGAAAGAGAAGCAATCATTAACAGATACCCAACCAAAAAAAAAAGCACAGGACCAGATGGATTTAGTGTAGAGTTCTATCAGACCTTCAAAGAAGACCTAATTCCAACTCTCCTCAAACTATTCCACAAAATAGAATCAGAAGGTACTCTACCCAATTCATTCTATGAAGCCACAATTATTCTGATACCTAAACCACACAAAGATCCAACAAAGAAAGAGAACTTCAGACCAATTTCCCTCATGAATATTGATGCAAACATGCTCAATAAAATTCTTGCAAACTGAATCCAAGAACACATCAAAATGATCAACCATCATGAACAAGTATGCTTCATCCTAGGGATACAGGGATGGGTTAATATACAGAAATCCATCCACTTAATCCACTATATGAACACACTCAAAGACAAAAACCACAGGATCATCTCTTTAGATGCTGAGAAAGCATTTGACAATATCCAACACCCATTCATGATAAAAGTCTTGGAAAGATCAGGAATTCAAAGCCCATACCAACACCTAATAAAAACAATATACAGCAAAGCAGTCGGCAACATCAAACTAAAAAGAAAGAAACATGAAGCAATCCCAGTAAAATCAGGCAGTAGACAAGGCTGCCAACTTTCTCCCTACCTATTCAATATAGTACTCAAATCCTAGCCAGAGGAATTATACAACAAAAGATGGTCAAGGTGATACGAACTGGAAAGGAAGAAGTTAAAATATCACTATTTGCAGATGATATTATAATATATATTAAGTGATCCTAAAAATTCTTACAGAGAACTCCTAAACCTGATAAACAGCTTCAATGAAGTAGCTGTATGTATAAAACTCAAACAAATCAGTGGCCTTTTCTACACAAAGGATAAATGGGCCAAGAAAGAAATTAGGGAAACACCACCCTTCAAAATAGTCACAATAATATAAAATAACTTGGTGTGACTCTAACTAAGGAAGTGAGAGATCTGAATGACAAGAAATTCAAGTCTCTGAAGAAAGAAATTAAAGAAGGTCTCAAAAGATGGAAAGATTTACCATGCTCATGGATTGGCAGGATTTTTTTTTTTCTCTCCAAGACTTTTATTAGAAACAAATGAGAGGAAACACAAGCAGACCAATGAGCAAGTGATGTGTAGTCTTACTCAAACCTTGATGCCACAGAGTCTCTGTCTCTGGGAGCAACAAGCTTAGTGCTAATGTGCTCAACTCACTGCAGTCCAGAAATGTCTGTGATGGATGTCTGCGACAGCATTTCATATGCATGTTGGTTTTAGTGTTGAAAATATGCAGAAAATACCTCTTTTCCACATGGCATGCATTTTTTCTTCAGCACATTTGTCCAAAACCCAGCTTATATAAACCGTGTGGACTAAAGCTCTGACTTTTGTTGTTTTTTTTTTGTTTTGTTTTTTTGTTTTGTTTTGTTTTGTTTGTACAGTTTCTTTTTTTTTTTTTTTTACCAATTTTATTATATGTTTTCTTCATTTACATTTCAAGTGTTATCCAGAAAGTTCCCTATACCCTCCCCCCTCCCGGCCCTGCTCCCCTACACACCCGCTCCCACTTCTTGGCCATGGCGTTCCTCTGTATTGGGGCATATAAAGTCTGCATGACCAAGGGGCCTCTCTTCCCACTGATGGCCAACTAGGCCATCCTCTTCTATATATGCAGCTAGAGACATGAGCTCAGGGGGTACGAGTTAGTTGATGGTTATTCTTCCACCTATAGGGTTGAAGACCCCTTCAGCTCCTTGGGTACTTTCTCTATCTCCTTCCTTGGGAACTCTGTGTTCCATCTAATAGCTGACTGTGAGCTTCCACCTCCATGTTTGCCAGGCATTGGTATATTTTCCCCCGAGACAGCTATATCCGGGCCCTTTCAGCACTATCTTGCTGGCATATGCTATAGTGTCTATGTTTGGTGGCTGATTGTGGGATGGATCCCTGGCAGCCGCAGTCATTGGGTCCATCCTTTGGATTCAGCNCCTAGGAATTTCATATATTTATTGTTTTTAATAGCTGAGTAGTACTCCATTGTGTAAATATACCAAATTTTTTGTATCCATTCCTCTGTTGAGGGACATCTGGGTTCTTTCCAGTTTCTGGCTATTATGAATAAGGCTGCTATGAACATAGTGGAACATGTGTCCTTATTACCAGATGGACTATCTTCTGGATATATGCGCAGTAGAGGTATTGCAGGATCTTCCAGTAGTACTATGTCCAATTTTCTGAGGAACCACCAGACTGATTTCCAGAGTGGTTGAACCAGCTTGCATTCCCACCAACAATGGAGGAGTGTTCCCCTTTCTCCACATCCACGCCAACATCTGTTGTCACCTGAATTTTTGATCTTAGCCATTCTTACTGGTGTGAGGTGGAAACTCAGGGTTGTTTTGATTTGCATTTCCCTGATGATTAAGGATGTTGAGCATTTTTTCAAGTGCTTCTCAGCCATTCGGTATTCCTCAGTTGAGAATTCTTTGTTTAACTCTGTGCCCCACTTTTTAATGGGGATATTTGATTTTCTGGTGTCCACCTTCTTGAGTTCTTTATTTATATTGGATATCAGTCCCCTATCTGATTTAGGATTGGTAAAGATCCTTTCCCAATCCTTTGGTGGCCCTTTTGTCCTGTTGACAGAAACTTTTGTCTTACAAAAGCTTTGCAACCTTATGAGGTCCCATTTGTCAATTCTCGATCTTACAGCACAAGCCTTTGCTGTTTTGTTCAGGAATTTTTCCCCAGTGCCCATATCATAGAGGCGTTTCCCCACTTTCTCCTCTATAAGTTTCAGTGTCTCTGGTTTTATGTGGAGGTCCTTCAACCAGTTAGATTTGACCTTAGTACAAGGAGATAAGAATGGATCAATTCCCAGTCTTCTACATGATAGCTGCCAGTTGTGCCAGCACCATTTGTTGAAAAGGGTGTCTTTTTTCCACTGGATAGTTTTAGCTCCCTTGTCAAAGACCAGGTGACCATAGGTGTGTGGATTCATTTCTGGGTCTTCGATCCTATTCTATTGATCTACCTGTCCGTTGTTGTACCAGTACCATGCAGTTTTTGTTAAGATTGCTCTGTAGTACAGTATGAGGTCAGGCATGGTGATTCCACCAGAGGTTCTTTTATTGTTGAGAAGAGTTTTCCCTAGTCTAGGTTTTTTGTTATTCCAGATGAACTTGCTAATTGTTTTTCTAGATCCTTGAGGAGTTGAGTTGGAATTTTGATGGGGATTGCATTGAATCTGTAGATAGCTTTTGGCACGATAGCCGTTTTTTTTCTTTTTTTCTTTTTTTTAGCCATTTTTACTATATTGATTCTGCCAATCCATGAGCATGGGAGATCCTTCCATCTTCTGAGATCTTCCTCAATTTCTTTCTTCAGAGACTTGAAGTTCTTGTCATACAAATCTTTCACTTCCTTCGTAAGAGTCACACCAAGATATTTTATATTGTTAGTGACTATTGTGAAGGGTGATGTTTCCCTGATCTCTTNAATGGGTGTTGGATTTTGTCAAATGCTTTCTCAGCATCTAAGGAGATGATCATGTGGTTTTTATCTTTGAGTTTGTTTATATAGTGTATTACATTGATGGATTTCTTTATATTAAACCATCCCTGCATTCCTGGGATGAGGCCTACTTGGTCATGATGGATGATCGTTTTGATGTGTTCTTGGATTCGGTTGGTGAGAATTTTGTTGAGTATTTTTGCGTCGATATTCATAAGGGAAATTGGTCTGAAGTTCTCTATCTTTGTTGTGTCTTTATGTGGTTTAGGTATCAGAGTAATTGTGGCTTCATAGAATGAATTGGGTCGTGTACCTTCAGATTCTATTTTGTTGAATACTTTGAGAAGAACTGTAACAAGGTTTTCTTTGAAGGTCTGATAGAACTCTGCATTAAACCCATCTGGTCCTGCTCTATTTTTGGTTGGGAGAGTATTAATGACTGCTTCTATTTCTTTAGGAGATATAGGGCTGTTTAGGTCATTAATCTGATCCTGGTTTAACTTTGCAACTTGGTATCTGTCTAGAAAGTTATCCATTTCATCCAGATTTTCCAGTTTTTTTGAATATAACCTTTTGTAGAAGGATCTGATGGTGTTTTGGATTTCCTCAGAATCTGTTGTTATGACTCCCTTTTCATTTCTGATTTTGTTGATTCAGATGCTATCCCTGTGCCCTCTAGTGAGTCTGGCCAAGGGTTTGTCTATCTTGTTGACTTTTTCAAAGAACCAGCTCCTGGTTTGATTGATTCTTTGCATAGTTCTTTTTGTTTCCACATGGTTGATTTCACCCCTGAGTTTGAATTATTTCCTGCCGTCTACTCCTCTTAGGTGACTTTGCTTCCATTTGTTCTAGAGCTTGCAGATGTGCTGCCAAACTACTGGTGTAAGCTCTCTCCATTTTTTTTTTTTTTTTTTTTTTGTAGGAACTCAGAGCTATGAATTTACCTCTCAGGAATGTTTTCATTGTGTCCCATATGTTTGGGTATGTTGTGGCTTTATTTTCACTAAACTCTAGAAAGTCTTTAATTTCTTTCTTTATTCCTTCCTTGACCAAGGTATCATTGAGTAGAGTTTTGTTCAGTTTCCAAGTGAATGATGGTGTTCTGCTACTTATGTTGTTATTGAAGAGCAGCCGTAGTCCATTGTGATCTGATAGGATGCATGGGACAATTTCCATATTTTTGAATCTGTTGAGGGCTGTTTTGTGGCCAATTATGTGATCAATTTTGGAGAAGGTGCCATGAGGTGCTGAGAAAAAGGTGTATCCTTTTGTTTTAGGATGAAATATTCTGTAGATATCTGTTAAGTACATTTGTTTCATAGTTTCCGTTAGTTCCACTGAGTCTCTGTTTAATTTCTGCTTCCAGGATCTGTCCATTGATGAGAGTGGGGTGTTGAAGTCTCCCACTATTTTTGTGTGATGTGCAATGTGTGTTTTAACCTTTACTAAAGTTTCTTTAATGAAAGTGGCTGTCCTTGCATTTGGAGCATAAATATTCAGAATTGAAAGTTCCTCTTGGTAGATTTTGCCTTTGATGAGTATGAAGTGCCCCTCTTTGTGTTTGGGGGTGGGGTGGCATGTTAGAGTGATGCCTGGTAGAGTCTTCCTTCACCATTTCAGAGAATCACTTAGGTCAAGCAATGTGTGATAAGGCTGGAGTTGCTCAATGAGTTCCCTGAGAGGTCATCAGTAGGCTCTGGGAGACGATTACATATAGCTATAAACATGCCATGTGGGTTTCAGTGAAGAGCCTGTGATATTAAGGATGCCAAAGCCATGAATATTTTCCAAGAAAAGCTACATAATAGGTTTGAAATAAATGCAAGAGTGAGAAATATGTGTTAGGCAACAAAGGCACAATGGCAGTGCCATCTAATGTAGGAAGCCGCAAGCTCAAGCTGCCCGGCGCTCCCCAGAACGGGTTACCTAGGAACCGGTCGCCTGAAAACGTAAACAAACTCAGTACGCAGGCGTGGTGACGTAATCACGTAAGTTACCGCCCATGGCGGCTCCCGAGTCCGCGTCGGCACCGGTTGCCTAGAGATGTATGTAAGTTCAAGTGCGGCTGCGCCTTGACAACCACAAGTCACCGCCCAGGCCCGGGGCATATGAGAGCCGCCAACCAATCCAAGCGAACATGCGTCATGCTGAGGTGTGCTTGAACGACATATATCTAGAAGCGGGCTGCCCCCCTCTCTCTCTTTCCCACATGGATTAAATAAAGAGTTGCACGCAGGAGGACTCTGGACCCCATTTTCTCTCTCCTAGGCGGGGCGGGAAATTGGGTCTGATTAGACTGTTACAATCTAATCACCTTAAGTCTAAAGCCCCAATAAGAAATATGGAGATCCTTCAGATCGTTGAACTTTTTGAGTTCTGATTACTGTATCTTGGGTATTTTGTACTGTGTTTGGCTAGTATCCCCTTATTAGTGAGTACATACCATGAATGTACTTTTGGGTCTGAGATATCTCACTTAGGATGATATTTTCTAGTTCCAAACATTTGCCTGCAAAACTTAGTATGTCCTCATTCTTAATAGCTGAGTAGTATTCCATTATATAAATGAACCACATTTGCTGTATCCGTTCTTTTTCTGAAGGACATCTGGGTTATTTCCAATTTCTGGATATCTCAAACAAGGCCACTATGAGCATAGTGGAACACATACCTTTGTGACCTGGTAGGGCATCTTTTGGTTATATTCCCAAAAGTGGTATTTCTGGGTCTTCAGGTAGATCTATTTCCAATTCTCCAAGGAACCTCCAGATTGATTTCCACAGTGGTTCTACTAGTTTGCAGTCCCAACAGCAATGGAGGAGTGTTTTATCTCCATACCCTTGCCAATGTGTGCTGTTGTCTGAGGTTTTGATTCTAGACATTCTGATTGGTATAAGGTGGAATCTCAGGGTCATTTTGATTTGCATTTCTCTGATCACTAAGGACTTTGAACATTTCTTCTTTTTTTTGTTTTTATTTTTTGTTTGTTTTTTAAGCCTGGGGGGAGGGGGTTAGAGATAAGATTTCTCTGTCTAGCCCTGGCTGTCCTAGAACTCACTCTTTAAAACAGGCTGGCCTCAAAGTTAGAAATCTACCTGCTTCTGAACATTTCTTTAGGTGCTTCACATTTGAGATTTCTCTGTTGTGAATTCTCTGTTTATCTATATGCCATTTTTTGATTGGGTTGTTTGGGTTTTTGGTGGTTAGATTCTTTAGTTCTTTTTTTTTAAATCATTTTTATTAGATTTTTTAAATTTACATTTCAAATGCTATCCTGAAAGTACCTTATATCCTCCCCCTGGTCTACTCCCCTACCCACCCATTCCCACTTCTTGGCCCTGGCATTCACCTGTACTGGGGCATATAAAGTTTGTAGGACCAAGGGACCTCTCTTCCCAATGATGGCTGAGTTGGCCATCTTCGGCTACATATGCAGCTAGAGACACGAACTCTGGGTGTACTAGTAAGTTCATATTTTTGTTCCACCTATAGGGTTGTAGACTCCTTCAGCTCCTTGAGTACTTTCTCTAGCTCCTCCATTGGGGGCCTTGTGTTCCATCCTATAGATGACTGTGAGCATCCACTTCTGTATTTTCCAGGCACTAGCATAGCCTCTCTCAAGATAGCTATATCAGGGTCCTTTCAGCAAAATCTTGCTGGCACATGCAATGGTTTCTGGGTTTGGTGGCTGATTATGAGATTCTTGAGTTCTTTATATATTTTGGATATTAACTCTTTCACGATGTGGAGTTAGTGAAGATTTTTTCCCCAATCTATAGGTTTCCGATTTATCTTATTGACTATGTCCTTTGCCTTACAGAAGCTTTCCACATCCATGAGGTCCCATTTATCAATTCTTGATAGTAGGGTATGAGGCATTAGAGTTGTGTTTAATGAAATTCCCCCTGTGCCAATGAGTTCAAGGCTCTTTCCCACTTTCTCTTCTATTTGATTCAGTGTATCTGGTTTTAGGTTGAGGTCTTTGATCCACTTGGACTTGAGCTTTGTACAAGGTAAGAAATATGGGTCTATTTTCATTTTTCTACAATCCCACTTGGGAGGGAGAAGAATACAATCATAAGAGGGGAGGGAAGGAGGGACCTGGAACAGAAAGGGGATAAGGAGAGCGAGAGAAGGGAACATGATCTAGTATTGGGTGGGAGAAAAGGACTAAAGCTATGAGGGCCAACAGAAATAATGGAAACAGGCAACCTCAGGAGGTAGGAGGTTGAAGGGCCTCTCCAGATTGTACCAGAGACCTGCGAGGTAAGAGACTCTCAGGTCTCAAATGAATGCCTTACCGAGTAGAGAGAGAACTTGTAGAACCTGCCTCCAGAAGAAAGACAGGGCATCGAGTGAGGGATGGGGTTGCCATTCCACAGTCAAACCTCTGACCCATAATTGTTTCTGTCTGAAAGAACTGCAGGGATGGAAATGGAGATGAGCCTGAGGAAAAGAAGGTCCAGTGACAGCCCCAAAGGGATCCAGCTCAAGGGAAGGACCCAAGTCCTAACACTATTACTGAGGCTATGGAGCATTCACAAAAAGGGACCTATCATGACTACCGTTTGAAAGACTCAAGAAGCAGCTGAAAGAGTCAGATGCAGATATTTGCACCTAACCAATGGTCAGTAACTGCAGATCCCTATGGTTGAATTAGGGAAAAGCTAGAAGAAGCTGAGGAGGAGGGCTATCCTGTAGGAGGACAAGAATTCTCAATTACCCTGGACCCTTGAGAACTCTCAGACATGGAACACCAACCAGGCATCTTATACCAGCTGATATGAGGCCCCCAACGCATATACAGCAGAGGGATCCTGGGTCTGGGTTCAGTCAGAGAAAATTCACCTAACCCTCAGGAGACTAGAGGCCCTAGTGAGTTTAGAATTCTGGTGTGTGTGTGGGGGGGGGCATCTTCGTGGGTACTGGGGGACTTGAAGGATGTATGTGATGGGGAATAGTCGGAGGGTGGACCAGGAAGCAAATAAAATCTGGAATGCAAAATAAAATAAAATAAAATAAAATAAAATAAAATAAAATAAAATATTGAGGCATAAGAATCTTTGTTTTGTTGGATGTTAAGTCTTGCTTAATCTTTAGTTCAATCTGTCCTCACTTTTGTCCATTCATTCCTTTCTAAATGGAAATGCATAATCTGTTCCATTTTTTATCAGAAGTGTTTAACTTGTTTTTAATTTTATGTATATTAAAGTTAAGATATTGCCTCGAATCTCAGAATAGATTCTAGAGTTTGGATTTTGAACATGATTGAGATTTATAAGTAGAATAGGGAGTTTGGAAGTTGGAATAAATGTATTTTGCATGAGAAGACCCTGTGCCTATGAAAAAGGGGCAGGAAGAATAATGTAGTATTTTTCATAAATAATTTTAGATTTATTTATTTCATTTTATGTCCATGAGTGTTTTGTCTTCATGTGTGTATATGACTCACACATATTCTTAGTGACTGTGAGTTTAGTAGACTTTGTTTGATATCAGATTCCCTTCAAATTGGAGTTATATACAGTTGTGAGCCAACATGTGGGTGCTGGGAACTGAACCTGGGTTGTCTGCCAGAGCAAGAAGTGCTGTTAACTACCGAGTCACCTCATCAGTCCCAGAATGTGGCAGACTGAGTGAAAAAGGTTGTATATAGCCTCTGGTATTGTATACTTTTCTCCTGCTGGCGTCATACTTTGTGAACATTGTGAAACTTTTCAGAGCTGCACACTTGCTGGAGGAACTATGTCATTGAGAGCAGGCTTTGAAAATTTGTAGCTTTATTGTACATCCTGTTTGCACTCTTACCTTCCTGTATAATTAAATGTGATAAGTTGGCACAGCCATCTGCTGTCATGCCTTTTTGCCATTATGGGCTTCCCCTATAGAATGATAAGCCCAAATGAACTCTTCTTTAAGTTGCTTTTGGTCAGGCTATTTTATCACAAAAGGAGGGAATACATAAATGCCTCATTTTGGGCTGAACACTTCAGTCTCTTATCCCCTGTATGGTGATCAGTTGTGGATCTTCACATTAATTACTGCATATATCAAAACAAGCTTCTCCGATGAAAGAAGACAAATTAATCTATATATGAGTGGTTAAGAGTCAGTTTAACAGAGTAATACTAATAGGTTCTCATCTAGGACCTATGACCTACCTAGTCAACATGCTAGTGGTTGCTTTAATGTTATTAGGAATTTGTTTCATCATGTAAAGTATGTTTATCAGCTGTAGGAGTTTCTGCTAGAGTCTCTAGGATTTTGTAAGTAAAAAACTTATCATCTGTAAGTAAGGATGCTTCGACTTTTTCCTTCATTTTCTGTATGCCTATAATTTGTTTTTCTTGCCTTAAAGTCTCTAACTAAGACTTCAAATGATGTCTTGAAGAAGAGTGGAGTTTCTTGTTCTAGATTTATCTCTGCATTAAGATGGTTGTAAGTTTGTTATTGTCATGGTGGTGGTGGTGGTGGTGGTGGTGGTGGTGGTGTGTGTGTGTATGTGTGGCAGCATACAGATACGCATGTGTGGAGTATGGTGAAGTAGAGGGAAAGAGAGAGAGTGCTCAGATATGGTGGTCAAAATAGTAAATTCTCTTCTGCTACTTTGTAGAAAGTGGAAGTCAAACTCAGATCATCAGGCCTCTATGCAAGTATGTGTAGACCCTGAGCCATGTCACCAGCTCTCTAATTTCTATTACAATTTGGATAATATTACCATGTGAATCTTGGATACTTATTATTATTTGGATAATAATATTATGTGATTCTTGAGTTCTGTGAAAAGTCTAAGGAAATTGTTTTGTTGCAGATAAGGTATATTTTATAATATAAATACAAGCTTTTAAAAGAATTATGTGCCTCTTTTTATTTAGTGCTTGAAAAGGCATATATTCCACATTTAATGTTTTTGTGGTGATGGAAAAGTGACTCAGCAATTAAGACCACTGGCTGCTGCTCTTCCAGAGGACCTGAGTTTGATTCCCAGCATCCACGCGGTGATTCACAACTGTCTGTAACTCCAGATATAGGGGATATGACACCCTCACATAGATATCCATGCATGTAAAACACCAATGCACATGTATTTTTGAGAACCTCAGTACATAGGATATTTATTTACAGTTTTTTACTAGTAATCTCTACAAATTAAATAAATTTCCATTAGTAAGAATGTTAGTAAGAATATATTTCACAGATATATATTATAAAACATCATATATTGACACATGCATATATTATAAAACATCATATACTGACACATATTCATCTAATACTCAGCTTCTGCCATGTGTAGACATGTATGTCTGTATTTTTTGAAAGACTGAGATAGGAGTGTAGATAACAAGTTCATGCCCAGCATGTGTTTATAGTGTGACCATGGAGCTAAAATAAAAGTGAATGAGGTGGGAGTAAATCACTTTTCTAAAGTCACAGGTTCAATCTGTAGCTCAAAATAAAAATTAAATTTTTGCTTTTGCAACTGCTGTTTCAGTAGTTTTTGTTTGTTTGTTTGTTTTGTTTTTTGTTGTTTTTTTTTTTTTCCTTTTGAGATAATATCTGTGTCATTCAGGCTGGCGAAAAATTCAATGTATAGTAAAAAATGATCTTGAACTACTAATCCTCTTCATTCTACCTTCAATGTGATGGGATTACACTCAAAGTCAAACTTCCTAGACAAGAGAATTCAAACTGAGAAGTATCAATGTGTTCTTAAGATTTCTCCTGAAAAATTCTGGTAAGTAATAGAAATTTGATGGAAAAAATATAGATAAGCTTTATTAAAGGAAAACTTATCTTCAATAAATTTTCTCTATTTTAGCATTCTGAAACAGAAAATTATATGAATGTCCAATCACAGTGAATTCTCTTTTCAAATAATATGATTTTCATCTTATTCTTTCTTGCTTTTAATTTTAAAATAATTACTTTTTCATTTATTAAGTTTTATTTTTAATATATTTTAAATTATTGTATGACTGCATCACTTTCTTTTCTCCCTCACATTCTTCTACATTCTTTTGCAACCTGGTAGTTTCTTTGTGTGTGTGTGTGTGTGTGTGTGTGTGTGTGTGTGTGATTTTAACTCTGACTTCTTTTTATTGGATAACAATTAGGGGACTCCTGGGGAAGGCTAATTTTCCTTTGCTCAGCAGTTATCAATTGCCTGTAATTCTTTGTCTAAGCATGGATCTACATGAGATTTTTCTCTCTTATGTGTTAGGAAGTCTATTAATATTGTCATTGTTCAAGGTTTTTTTTTTTTTTTTTTTTTTTTTTGCAGCCATTTCTAGAACACAGAGGCTCACAACAGACTTCCTGGTATTCCAGCTCTACAATTTTCTCCCCTCTTTCATGATGTTTTCTTAGACATAGGTATAGCAGGTACATTTTAGATGCATCTTTTGGGACTGTTGTCTTGGTAGTCACTTGACTTCAATATTGTGTTTGGATATCTTTTTCTGTAATTGTTTCCATTTGCTACAAAACAAAGTTTTTTGATGAGGGGTATATTAATCAGGGATCATGAAAGGATCAAATCTGATAGAATAAACTATATATTGTATAGTAATTATATAGGTAGAATGTAGTATATTGTACTCTCCTCCCCCAGCCTGTTTCAGGCTGAGAGCAGACCTGTCACCTCTGAAGGCATGTCACCTGAAGCCACCTACAGAGTGGCTTTCCAGCTAAGGCTAGCTTCCTTTGTTGTGCTAAGTGCCTCTGTGCTTCTCCCAGATCTAGTTGCTGTGCTTCAGCCCAGATCCTGCTTACTGCTGAGACAAACTTTTAAATTTAATTGTGCATATTATCATTATAATTACTACTACTACTATTACAATTATTATTATTGTGTGTGACATGTGTATGTGCTATTAGAACATTCATATCACAATGTAGATGTGGAAATCAGAGGACAACATTCCAGAGTCAGTTGTTTTCTTCCTTTGTTGAATCTGGGGAAAGAACTGAGATCATCAGGCTTGTGCAACAGTCATTTTTACACTGTGAGCCATCTTGCTGGCCCTTCTTGACTTACAGAGTTTAGATTTAAATCTTGACTAAACATTTGATATGAGGATATTTAAATACAAAATGAGGGAAGGATATTATATATACTTGCAATGACCAAATTGCTACTCATGAGCTTCTAGAACTATAATAATATAAAATAGAGCATTCTTTAAAATTTTTTCCCACTGTAATATTTTTATTGATTGTTTGTGAATTTCACATAATTCAACCACATTACTTCTCGGTCCTCACAGGTCCAATACTGAATTCTTATGTCTTCCTCACAATAAAAGGAAGAAAAAGGAAAAAGAGAAAGAATTAAAGAAAAAAATATAGACCAAGTCCAATTTATGTTCTCCATATACTCATTGAAGCAAACTCCAACTGACTAGTCCCTTAAAACACATGCACATACTTGCACGCACACAAGCGCGCACACACACACACACACACACACACACACACACACACACACACACACACGTACCTGAATCCTTCCACACTCCCAACCCCAGGTAGAAACTATCAACTGTGAAGGTCAACACTTCAACATCCCTATCAGTATATATTATGTTGCATGTTTTATATATTTACATTTCAAATGTTATTCCCTTTCCTGGCTTCTCCTCCAAAAACCCAACATCCCATCCACTACACTGGGGCATCGAGTCTTCAAAGGACCAATGGCCGCTCCTCCAATTGATGACCAACAGGGCCATCCTCTGCTACATATGTGGATGGAACAATGGGTCTCTCCATCTCTTTGGTTGGTGGTTTAGTCACTAGGAGCTCTGGGGGATTGGGGTCTGGCTGGTTGATACTGTAGTTCTTCTGATAGGGTTGCAAACACCTCCACCTCCTTCAGTTCTTTCTCTAACTCCTCCATTAGGTAGTTTGCTCAGTACAATGGTTGGCTGCAAGCATCCAACTCTGTATTTATTAGGCTTCTGCAGAACCTCTCAGGAGATGGCTATATCAGGCTCCTGTCAGCAAGCACTTGTTGGCATCCACAATAGTGTCTGGGTTTGGTGTCTGTATATGGGATGAATTCCCAGGTGGGGCACTCTCTGGATGGCCATTCCTTCAATCTATCTTCCACACACTTTGTTTCTGTATTTTCTTTAGATAGGAGTGATTGCTGGTTAAATATTTGGAGATGAGTGGGTAGACCCATCCCCCAAGAGGAGGCCTTGTCTGATCTCTGGATATGGTCTTTACAGGTTCTCCCTCCCTTTGTTGGACATTTCAGCTAATCTCATGCCCCTTCAGGTATGGGAGACTCTTGCCTTCCTGGCATCTAGGACTTGCTGGTATCTACCTCCCAGTTCCCCATTGCTACATACCTCTGTTCAAATTAACCTGTCTCCTCACATACCTGATACTGTCCCACTTTTCCTAGATCCCCCTCATCTCTTTCTCCAAAGTCCCCCACATATCTCCCAAGAGTATTTTGTTCCCCCTTCTAAGAAGGAGTGAAGCATCTATACTTTGGTCCTTCTGGATATTATAAATATGGCTGTTATGAACATAGCAGAGCATGTGTCCTTGTTATATGTTGGAAAATCTTGCTATCCCACCAGCTTGCTATCCTACCAACAATGGAGGAGTGTTCCTCTTTATCCACATCCTTACCAGCATCTTCTGGTACCTGGGTTTTTTTTATCTTAGCTATTCTGACTGGTGTGATATGGAATCTCAGGGGTTTTTGGCTTACATTTCCCTGATGATTGTGAATGTTGAAATTTTTTTAGGTGCTTCTCAGCTATTCAGTATCCCTCAGTTGAGAGTCCTTTGTTTATCTCTGTACTCCATTTTTAATAGGGTTATTTGGTTCTCTGGAGTCTAAATTCTTGATATATATATATTGGGTATTAGCCATCATTCAGATGTAAGACTAGTAAAGATCTTTTTCCAATCTGTTTGGTGTCGTTTTGTCCTATTGACAGTATCCTTTGCCTTATAGAGCTTTGCAATTTTATGAGGTCCAATTTGTCAATACTTGATCTTAGCGCATAAGCTATTGGTGTTCTGTTCTGTTCAGGAAAGTTTCCCCTGTGCCAATGTGCTCGAGGTTCTTCACCACTTTCTCTTCTATTAGTTTCAGTTTATCTGGTTTTATGTGGAGGTCCTTGACCCACTTGGACTTGAGATTTGTACAAGGAAATATGAATAGATTTACTTGCATTCTTCTACATGCTAACTGCCAGTTGAGCCAGGATCATTTGTTGAAAATACTGTCTTTTTTCCCCCCATTTGATGGTTTCAGCTACTTTGTTAAAGATCAAGTGACCATAGGCATATGGGTTCATTTCTGGGTCTTCAGTTCTATTCTATTGCTCTACTTTCCTATCTCTGTAACAATACCATGCAGTTTTTTATCACTATTGCTCTGTAATATGGATTGAGGTCAGGGATGCTGAGTCCCTCAGAATTTCTTCTATTGTTGAGAATAGTCTTTGATATCCTGGGTTGTTGTTATTGTTGTTGTTGTTGTTGTTGTTATTCCAAATAAATTTGAAAATTGCCCTTTCTACCTTTGTGAATAATTGAGTTGGAATTTTGATGGTGATTGCATTGAATCGCTGGATTGCTGTGGCAAGATGACCATTTTCACTATATTAATCCTGACAATTCATGGGCATGGGAGATATTTGCATCTTCTGAGATCTTCTTTAATTTCTTTCTTCAGAGACTTGAAGTTCTTGTCATACAGATCTTTCACTTGCTTGGTTAGAGTCACACCAGGGTATTTTAGATTATTTGTGACTGTTGTGAAGGGTGTCGCTTCCCTAATTTCTTTCTCAATCTATTTATTCTTTGAGTATAGGAAGGCTACTGGTTTGTTTGAGTTAATTTTTATTTCCAATCACTTTGCCAAAGTTATTTATCAGGTTTAGGAGTTCTCCAGTGGCATTTTTGGGGTCATTTAAGCACATACTTTTATATTTTCTGCAAATAGTTATATTTTGACTTCTGTGTTTTCAATTTGTATCCCTTTGACCTCCTTTTGTTGTTTAATTGCTTTAGCTAGAACTTCAAGCACTATACTGC
The DNA here is from genome assembly GCA_902729485.2 of Mus minutoides. NCBI lineage: Eukaryota > Metazoa > Chordata > Mammalia > Rodentia > Muridae > Mus > Mus minutoides. The sequence goes on along the minus strand of LR753351.1, from coordinate 1,236,993 downwards.
ATAGATAGTAAGAGAATGTACAGCCTTGTTTAGTCCCTTGTTTTAGTGGTAATGCTTCAAATTTCTTACATTTAGTTTGATATTGGCTACTGGTTTGCTGTATATTGCTTTTATTATGGTTAGGTATGGAACTTGAATTCCTGATCTTTCCAAGGCTTCCTATCACTATTTTTAAGAACTCTCTTCACTGGATTCTTTTTAGACTGTTTCTTTTTGTAGGTTTGGGAGATAGGGAGGTAGAGATTGTCATAGAAACCTTCAATAGCTCTCATTTTCCATAGTCATCAATACTACTGAAAAAGAAGATTCCTTGCCCTATGTAGTTAGTCATCAACAGCTCAGGTCATAGATTTCTACATGGTTTCTGGTAACAGCATGGGCTAAGAATATCCCTTTGGCATCCAGGGGCAGCACAGACACTGGACCTCCTTCTGTTAGAGAGTCAGGGTGACCCTACAGTGGGGCAGGGTGTCTGGGGAAAGGATCTGCTCAAGCATTTAGCCACCACATATCTCAGTGCTCTAGATGCCAGTTGCTCCAGTCCCACCTTGTGATTACAGCCTATGGGCAGCACCAGGACCCTGAGCTCACTTTCTCGCAGCAGGGCAAATTGTTCAGGCTTCAGCACTGGAGGATTCATGCTGTAGGCTATCTTGATAGCCAAGGATGGGACCCATTCATTTATATCATATTCGTTGTCTGCTGTGGCGTCAGGCCCATAACCTTTGACTCTTTGTCTCTTGTTTTGCCATTCTCCACTATGTATGGAGCACTGCTCTGCCATCTTTCCTTTTAATTTCATGAGTCCGCTTTTTAAGACCATAATCATCCCAGAAGCCTCAGAGTCTCTCAGCTGTCTCTCAGGTTTCTTGGAGGTGCTCCAATATCTCACAGGTGCCTTTAGACACTGCCATTTTGCTTCCTCTAGAATTTACTGTTTTTAAATTAATATGCAATGAAATCGCCTCTCTGTTGACTCAGTTTCCAAAACTCTAGGACTTCTACAACAAGTCCTGGAACCTTTGCTATGGTCTTCTCTCTTTCTCCACCATCTATGGCTCTTTGTTCTGATTCACAGATCAGAATGATTGGCTGAGCAATTGTCAGAACTACAGAAATCAAACAGCTGTACTTCTCCAATAGAGATCTCTGCAAATAACCTTGTTAGCAGGTTTTAGGCATTCCCACTTCTACAAGAAATCTTCAGTCACAGCATTGAATGTTACCAAACCAGACAATGGAAGGAAATCAACAGCAGAGTTTTGAAAGCTGTGTTACTATGACAATCTTAGGGAAGCACATCTCTGGTCCTTTCATACCTGTTTTACAGTCCCTTAGCTACTCTTACCTGGTAGGTTCCAGGGCAGCCATGCTGCAATTCCTGACACTGTGATGCTGAATGATAGCTTTTCCAGGACACCTTCACAAGGACACATTCTCAAGTGTATATATATATATATATATATATATATATATATATATATATATTCACTTTAAATGGCCTATAGCCAACAAGATCATGATGTGACACATATTTGTAGTCTTAGAAGGAAAATCAAGAGTCTGAGATCAGCCTAGATTACATGAGATCTATCTTTAAAATAACTGAATTACATTACAAAGGTAATTTTATGACATGTAAGTTATATAAGGACTTTAAAAATAAAACAAATAATTTATAATGTGCCCTCACATTTCATATTTTACAATATTTGTTGCTTTCTTATTGATTTTATAAAACAAAAATACAAAGAAGTTATGGTTTATTGTAGACAGGGGCTTAAGGAAATACAAATAATTGAAGTTAAATTTATTTTCCTTGACTAGGCATTTATAAGTAACACAGATTTGCAATTACCCCCATTGTCTTGTGAATTAAAAATGAGTGAAATCATTGCTTTGAACATAAAAGAAAAGTTAGAGATTTGTCTTCTCATTTGAAATACGTGGAATAAAATTAAAAGTTCTTGTTTGAAAAATATAAAACAGTGTATATTGGTATTTAAGAATATAAAATCAACCCCGATAACCTGTATTACATTCCTGGGTAGGTTACTTCTTAGTTTCTTTTAGATATGCCTGTTACTTCATTGGGTATTCATTTTTGCTTCAATAACATAAAGATAATAACTTGTCAGAAATATTATAATAATTCAGTAATAATCCATGCAAAGTGTTCAAAGGTGTCTATGATACTCTGTAAATATTCAGTAGCAGTTAAATATTTTTATCTATTCATATATAAAATATGGTCAAAATATAAAATAATCATCAATGAAATGGCTTTCATTTTTGTCATACAATTACCCTTTAAGTGTCAATATAACTATATTGATATTGTGTTCTTTAATTTGTAAGTCTACTTGATAGAAAGTTACATGTCAAGTAGGGTGAATACATACAGGAATGTGACATCAACACAAGTGTTGCTTAATTTTATTTTGTCTTGTTCTTTCTGGTCTCTAATACTCATAACTCAGGTTCATTGGATAGTTTCTTTATAGAAATATAGTTAGACCCCATGCTTTGTTACTTTAATAAAATGATTAATACATTTACAACATCATGTTCTACAGTATCATACCTGGCTTATAATATGGTACTTTTAGAAACAATGTCTTTATTCGTTTAATTTTTAAGTAAGTTTTGAGATGTGTATAGCACGAAGCAATTTGTTTTATAATTAGCTAAACAGAATCCTATACAAGTGTTTAATTTAAAATTTGTATTTTTTTCCAAAGACCAAATCTAATCTCAGAAAGTTCCAAAATAGTTAATTAATTTTCAAAGGAAATCTATAATACTAAATTTATGTGAATTAATCATAGAACACATTGAACTTTTTCTCTCATGGAGAAAATTTGATATAAAGTTGATGAGTATATTACTCTAAAATTTTTTGGCTCATGCCTTAAAATAATGCTGCTTTTTAAAGAGGACTAGGGATAAAATAAATTAATTTAACAACACATTAATGTCTTTAAATTCTCCCATTGTACATGTTTCAGTGTTGCATGTAGAGGAGTTAGAAATCAGGGAGAGCTACCAGGTTATGTTTATTTCTTTAAAAGGCAATATTGGTGACAGATAAGAAGAAAAAAAATGAAATAATGAATTCAAACAGTAATGTTGGAAGATTATGATGGTTTATTCCTATATTCCCAGTACTCTGGGAATTAAGACAGTAGGATATGAGCTTAAGGTCAGTCTGGGGTTCAGAGTGAGTTCAAGGTCAGTATGGGCTTCAAAGTGAGTCTATCTTTCAATAAACCCTAGTGGAAAACAAGTGAACCAAGATGACTCATCCACATAGTATAAAAAGTCAATTAAATTTAATACATTCTAGGCATATTTTCCCTGATGTATAAATGGAAAACTGTGTCAACAGTGTATCACAGTCAATTTAGTACCAAAACTTTAGTGGTTAATGTTACGAAACTACTGATTCAGTTTTCTTTAAGTGTAGACACTGGGAGGTTGACCATGATCCAATGAGTATATGGGCGACACAAATTGGATTTGGTATATTTTTCTTTTGCTGCAAGGTGGGAGGAAGACAAAGATATGAGGGCTGGAAGTAAGTGTAACCTGGATACATTGTATGACATCTCCAAATAACTACAAAAATATTATGTTGGGGGAAAAAAGAAATCTAATCTTATTGTCTCTGAGTAATTTTTTTTGTAATTTTGAATTACTTATCCAGTTATCTGAATTTTCTGTTTCCTCTTAATTTATTAAAAAAAAACATATTTATTAACAAAAAGAAACTTTGTAGAACTGTGAAATGACTTATATGATGATACTCATTCACTAAGCATACAGTAATCAAGATTTAGCAAAACAACATGAAAATAAAAGAGAATATCTTGTTTTTAACATAACTTTGAGGATCCTTAGCGATCTCTGATTTAACTGTATGCTCAAAATGACTAAATATATCTGTCTCTTATTGTACTGCTTTTAAAAATTATTTACTTATGAACAAAATGAAATTGAGCCAAGTTCACAAGGTTAGTTTACATGATAACCACATTCTTATAAGTTAATTTGGTACTAACTACATAATATAGAAAAGCAAAGCACAATCACATATAGACAGGAGATATATATATATATATATATATATATATATATATATATATATATATGCACACATATATACATATATATACATACATAATCAAGTATAAGATATATTTTAAGAAACCAAGATTTTGAAAGTCATTATTTGTTTACTTTCAATAACCCTTACTGTGAATGGGAAATTTAACACAGAGCACTTTATTAAACATATTGTTAGACTGGGCAGAAATAAAAGAAGACAAGTATGGACCAAATGGTTTCAAAAAGAAAGATTATTTTGTTTCAGAGTAAAATAGGCCTAGAGATACCAGACAGAAGTAGCAGCATTGAGACACAGTAGAGCCTGCTGTAGCAACTTCTTATGGGCAGCAGCTTGTCTAGCACTTAGCAATTTAACTTTTGAGTCTCTGTTGGGATCTATGTATCTCAAAGTGTTAGCTCCCCTTGTTACTATGCTAGTATGGAGACTTGCATCCAGGATGTGTTTTAGATAGTCCTTAGAAACCAGTAACTACATCATATAAAAACTGTCTTAGAAGAAAGGCAAAACAAAACATTAAAATTACAAAATAAAATTCTGAGGCCTGATATTCCCATTGTAGTAATATAAAATAGTTGCAATGATACCCTGAAGACTCTGAGAGAACTAGGAATGGTAAAAGTTTTCTATTGGATATTTTTTTTGATTTATATTTCAAATATTTTCCCTTTCCAGGTCTCCTTTTCACAACCTCCTATCCCATCTCCCCCTCCACCTGCCTTTATGAGGGTGCTCCCATACCCACCTACCCACTGCCATCTTCTAGCCCTGGCATTCCCCTACACTGGGGCATCAAACATCCTCAGGCCCAAGGGCCACTCCTCCCACTGATATCCAACAAAGCCATCCTCTGTCACATATGTGACCAGTGTCATTGGTCCTTCCATGTGGTTCAGTCCCCAGGAACTCTGAGGGGTCTGACCAGTTGACATTGTTGCTCTCCCCACAGTGCTGCAAATCCCAATTAGCTTCTTCAGTCCAGTCTCCAACATATCCATCTGGGACCCTGAGCTCAGTCCAATGGTTGGCTGCAAGTATCCAACTCTATTTGTCAAGCTCTGGCAGAGACTCTCAGGAGACAGCCATATCAGGCTCCCAACAGCAAGCACTTCCTGGCATCCACAATAGTGTCTGGGTTTGGTGACTGTAAATAGGATGAGTCCTGGGGTTGGGGGGTGGCAGTCTCCAGATGGCCTTTCCATCAGTCTCTGCTCCACCTCCAAATTTGCTCTCATCAGTATTTTGTTCTTCCTTCTAAGAAGGACTGAAGTATCCACACTTTGGTCTTCCATCCTTTTAAGCTTGATATGGTTTGTGAATTGTATCTTGGGAATTCCAAACTTTTGGGCTAATATCCACTTATCAGTGAGTAAATACCAAGTGTGTTCTTTTATGATTATGTTACCTCATTCAGGATGATATTTTCAAGTTTGTTTCATTTGCCTGCGAATTTTATGAAGTCATTGTAGTATATTTTCCACATACCTTCCTCAGTTGAGGGGCATCTCGGTTGTTTCCAGCTTCTGGTATTATAAATATGGCTTCTATGAACATAGTGGAGCATGTGTCCTTGTTACATGTTAGAGCATCTTCTGGTTATATACCCAGGATTTGTACACCTGGGTCTTCAGGTAGTACTATGTCCAATTTTCTGAGGAATCACCAGACTCATTTACAGAGTGGGTGTACCAGCTTGCAATCTCACCAGCAATGGAGGCGTGTTCCTCTTTTTCCACAACCTTGCCAGCATCTGATATTAACTGAGTTTTTTATTTTAGTCATTATGACTGGTGTGAGGTAGAATCTCAAGGTAGTTTTGATTTGCATTTCCCTGATGACTAAGGATGCCTGACACTTCTTTAGGTGCTTCACAGCCATTCACATTTCCTCAGTTGAGAATTCTCTGTTTAACTCTGTTCCCCATTTTTCAATAGGATTATTTGGTTCTCTGGAGACTAACTTCTTGAGTTCTTTGTATATATTAAATATTAGCCCTCCATTGGATGTGGGATTGGTAAAGATATTTTCCCAATCTGTTGGGTGCCATTTTGGGCTATTAACAGTGAATTTTGCCTTATAGAATCTTTGCAATATTAAGAGATCCCATTTATAGATTTTTGAACCTAGAGAATAAGCCATTGCTCTTCTGTTCAAGAAATTTACCCCTGTGCCCATTTGTTCCTGGATTTTCTCTACTTTCCCTTCTACTAGTTTCAGTATATTTGGTTTTATGTGGTGGTGTTTCATACACTTGGACTTGATCTTTTTACAGAGAGGTAAGAATGGATCAATTTGCATTCTTCTACATGCTGACCTCCAGTTGAACCAGTACCATATATTGAAAATGCTGTCTTTTTTACCCACTGGATGCCTTTAGCTCTTTTGTCAAAAATAAAGTGACCATAGATGTGTGGGTTCATTTCTGGGTCTTCAATTCTATTCCATTGATGTACCTGCCTGTCTCTGTACCAATACCAGGCAGTTTCTATCACTATTTCTCTGAAGTACAGCTTGAGGTCAGGAATGCTGATTCCCCCAGAAGTTCTTTTATTGTTAAGAATAGCTTTCGCTATCCTGTTTTTTTTTTTTTTTTTTTGATATTCCAAATGAATTTGAGTATTGCTCTTTCTAACTCTATAAATAATTGAGTTGGAATTCTGATGCGGATTGCATTGAATCTGTAGATTGCTCTTAGCAAAAGGGACATTTTTACTATATTAATCCTGCCAATCTATGAGCATGGGAAATCTTTCTATCTTCTGGGACTTCTTTGATTTCTTTCTTCAGAGACTTGAAGTAATAATCATACAGATCTTTCTTTCCCTTGCTTGGTGGGTGTCTTAGTCAGGGTTTCTATTCCTGGACAAACATCATGACTAAGAAGCAAGTTGGGGAGGAAAGGGGTTTATTCAGCTTACACTTCCATACTGCTGTTCATCACCAAAGGAAATCAGGACTGGAACTCAAGCAGGGCATGAAGCAGGAGCTAATGAAGAGACCATAGAGGGATGTTCTTTACTGGCTTGCTTCCCCTGGCTTGCTCAGCCTGCTCTCTTATAGAACCAAGACTACCAGCCCACCCACAAGGGGCCTCTCCACCTTGATCACTAATTGAGAAAATGCCCCACAACTGGATCTCATGGAGGCACTTCACCAACTGAAGCTCCTTTCTCTGTGATAACTCCAGCCTGTGTCAAGTTGACACACAAAACTATCTAGTACAGTAAGATTTCCATATATTGAATCATCCCTGCAAACCAGGAGCTGGTTCTTTGAGAAAATGAACAAGGTTGATAAACCTTTAGCCAGACTAACCAGAGGGCACAGAAACAGTATCCCAATTAACTAAATCACAAATGAAAAGGGAGATATAACAACAGAAACTGAAGAAATTTAAAAACATCAGATCCTACTACAAATGCCTACACTCAACAAAACTGGAAAATCTTGATGAAATGAACAATTTTCTAGACAGATACCAGGTACCAAAGTTAAACCAGGATCAGATAAACCAGTCTTAGAGTTGATCCATTGACCTTTACAGACCCTAACACCCAGTAGAAACTCTTGGCAGCTTGACAGCTTTACTGTTGAGAGAATTTTCTCGGCCCACCAGAGGTTTTAAGGGTTCTTATTGCTTCAAACAAGGCCTGATGGCAAACATAATTACTCCTAAAACTTGAGGCAAAGGTAGGCCATCTTTGTGAGTTCAAAGCCAGACAGGTCTACATAGGGAAAGCCTATATCAAGGAAAAATATTATGAAATACATATCACAAAAGTATAAATCAGTAGTATACTAGCATAGGAGTCTGAAAACATGAATAAACCTACGATTCTCTAGGAAGGGAAGTCATTGTACAGTAGCATGGAAATAATCAGTAAAAATAAATGACTACAACATAACTTACATTTTTGGTATAATTTGATTTAAATAAAATAATACTACATAAAATACATGTTCATACTAATATAATAATAATATTTTTTTTTTCGAGACAGGGTTTCTCTGTATAGCCCTGGCTGTCCTGGAACTCACTTTGTAGACCAGGCTGGCCTCGAACTCAGAAATCCACCTGCCTCTGCCTCTCGAGTGCTGGGATTAAAGGCGTGCGCCACCACGCCCGGCTCAATAATAATATTTTTAAAGACAAGGTTTTACAACTTACTAATATAAATTAGATGCAGTCAATAGGAGAATAAGATTCAATGATGCAATTCATCATCTTAATTATAGGAAGGAGAAATACAGATTAATAGTTGCAGCATATAGTTGGTAGAGTTTAAAATTGCACTATTTACTATATTGGGGATTCAATAAAATAAAGGTAACTACTAATAAGAGAAAAACAAAATGTGTTTTGGATATAGATATAATAAAATAAGTCAAAGTAATAATCTAAAACATTTTAAATTAGGAATATACATATAACAAGATAGAGATTATTATTCACAAGCTTATATAAAATTCTTAAACTTGTAAACTTCAGTAAAATAATCTTGAAATTCGATGTCTAATGTTTGTTGAAAACTGGCACACTCAATAATATTCTTGCCTCTACAGACTTATTATTTAATAATGAATTAACCCTCTGTGTAGTTTTGCTTTCGTGATTATATTTCTAATGACATTAGTGCTGATAGGATGTGGTTATTTCACATTTTTTTCAGATCTATTCTAGGTCACTGTGATGGCAGCTATCATACCCAATTCATAATGTGGTCTACCCATACATGAAAATCTAAGTTGAAGATAATGAGTTCCATATTTTGTATTTATTTTGTATTTCAAATGGTAGATTTTACATCCTTGCTCCTAATCATTTTTAGCCTCTCATGTTAATGTGAATTTGGAACACTGATTAAATGAAATTAGTAACTATTTAATATAACACTGCCTAGTATAATATGTAATATTTTCATGTGTCCCCAGGAGTTTGCTCTTTTCTTAGATATTTTTTGTTGTTTTATTTTTAGCTCCTCATGCTATTGTCTTGTAGGATTTTTATGTATACTCTATCTTTGGTTATTTTACTCTTTCCTTTCTATATATTGTATTTGTGGCAAAATGGATTCTATTGGAACACTTCAATTACTAGTAATAGATTCTGCTCTTTGACTCCCTTACACTTAAATTTTTTGGAAGGAATTATTTATAATAAAGATATACTTCATCTCCCTCAGCTAAGAATTACATATAACCCAGGAGTTGAAAATTCAGAAATTCTAATTAAGTTGCACTACAACTACAGGGTTAAATATATTACATTCAATATTTTAGATCCTTTTAATTAAAGATACTGTAATGTTATATTACTGTGTTATAAAAAGACTGCCTTTGTTATGTAAATTAGGATGGAAGCCACAATAGAATTAGGATTATAATTTAAAGTGGAGGTCAAAGCACTTCCATATAGGATAAACTTTTATAAAAAATATAATAATGATTTCTTTATAAAATAATATATGGGAATTATTTAAACATTCAATCAATTTAAAAGTCCAAAGGAGAAAATAAAAATATTTTATGGAAAACTCCATTGTCTAGAAATGACTACCATTAATAGTTGAGAAATGTTCCATGAATACTATATATATATATATATAGTATTCATTATATATATATATATATATATATATATATATATATATATATATATATATATAATGAAAAAAGTCAACTATATAAAATGCCAGATATGGTAGCTTGAAAGAGTAGGTTATACTTGGCACATACCCAATGATGCTTCACCATATAACAAGGACAATTGCTCCACTATGTCTATAGCAGCTTTATTCATAATAGTCAGAAACTGGAAGCAACCCAGATGTTCTTCAATGAAAGAATAAATAAAGAAAATGTAGTCCTTTTCAGGCACTGGCAGAGCCTCTCAGGAGTGGATGCTCACAGCCATCCATTGGACAAAGCAGAGGGTCCACATGAAGGAGCTAGAGAAAATACCCAAGGAGCTGAAGGGGTTTGCAGCCCCATTGGAAGACAACAATATGAACTAACCAGTACCCTCAGAGCTCCCTGGGACTAAACCGCCAATCAAAGAAAACATATGGTGAAGCTCATGACTCTAGCTGCATATGTAGCAGAGAATTGCCTAGTCGGCCATCAATGGGAGGAGAGGACCTTGATCCTTGAAGGTCCTATGCCCCAGTATAGGGGAATGTCAGGGCCAAGAAGTGGGAGTGGGTGGGTTGGGGAACAGGGGCAAGGGGAGAAGGGATAGGGGATTTTCAGTGGGGAAACTAGGAATGGGGATATCATTTGAAATGTAAATAAAGACAATATCTAATTTAAAAAAAAAAGAAATGTAAGACAAAAAAAAAGAAAGAGTAAAAGAAAGAAAATGTGGTACATTTACACAATAGAATACTATTCAGTTATTACAAACAAGGACATCATGAATTTTGTAGGCAAATGGGTAGAACTAGAAAATATCCTATGTGAGATAATCCAGACCCAAAAGAACATGCATGATGTACATTCTGATAAGTGGATATTACACATGATATACCACACAAACCCAAAAATGTTATACAAGTAAGAAGGCCCAAATGAGGATGCATGAACCCCACTTAAAAGGGTGAACAATCATCATGGGAGGCAGAGGGAAGTAGGAAGCTGGGTGGGAGAGGAGAGAACAAGGGAAATAGGTGTCAGGATCAGGCATTAGAGAGACAGGAGGGGTCCCAGATGGCTCAGAGAATGAATGTAAATATCCAGGTGCCTAGGGTGGGAGGTGGAGTATCTCTAGAAAGTTCTAGAGAGATCCAGGATGAAGGAGGCTACTAGGAGTCAATGTAGGTGACCTTAGCCAAAATGCCCAATAGTAGGGTATATGGAACCTGAAGAGACCACCTCCAATAGCCAGACAGGACCCCCAGTCGAGGGATGGGGAAACCAACCTAACAAAATGTATTATTATTATTACTATTACTCATCAAAGTTTATTTTGCATCAGACAGAGGCTATTACAGAGATTTGTAACTGATCAGAATGCAAACAATAAATTACTTGGAGTTCCCAACCTTAGTACCTTTACTACATAACCCCTACACTGAGATCTTGTCAATGTAGTTGCCTAAATAAGATCAGGAAATGTGACAAGAAAGGGAATAGAAAGAATTTTAGAGTCAGAAGACTAAGGAATCTGCTTTGACATTGTTTCCTAGAGTGTACAGGGAAGCTGTACACATGAGATCTTGTCAGTGTAGTTGCCTAAATAAGACCAGCATACTGATCACACTGGTTGACACACCAATGTGGATGTAGGTTTACGCAGTCTCACCATGAGATGAAGAGCTAGTCAGTCAGTGACTGTTGGGGATGTAGAATCAATTGTATAAGATCCTTGGATATGCTACCCAATCCCAAGTTGTCAACCCTAAACACATGTATGTATGAGCAACACTAAATATAATTAATATACATTTGTATATTCAAGAATGTATGGGAAGACATGGGCAAGGTTAAATAGTGGAGAGGAAGAGGTGGGAATTCTGTAAATACAGTGTATGTATATGTGAAATTGTCAAACAAATTAACATGGTCAGCTATGGAGTGCTTATCTAACATATATGATAGCCTATGTTCAACAACAAGCAACAAAAGCTGTAAGCTTCTTTTGCTTGGGTATAATAAACAACAACAATCAAAGGAGTTAGTTTAGTTGAGATAAATATCTCTGAGAAACTCCCTCAAAGATAGAAAAAAATGGTTTAGAAACCCTGTACATTGGACTTTTGTCTTTTAAAAAATAACTAATTAGTTTCATTCTAAAGACACTTTTAATTCCCCTCAATTTGCCCAAGAAGAGGAAGACAAGCATGCAAAGAGAAAGAGCTTCCTTCTTCCATGTTCTTTATACAGGAACCTAGCAGAAGCTGTGGCCCAGACTAAAAGTTCATGTTCCCACTTCAAAAGATCCACATTAAAGTTTAGTCTTCCCATTTCAATGTTTAATTAAGAAAGAACCTGTAAGAACAGGTTTTACAGTCAGTGGTGGCCCACACCTTTAATCCCAGCACTCTGAAGGCAGAAGCAGGTGGATTTCTGAGTTTGAGGCCACCCTGGTCTACAAAGTTACCAGGGCTATACAGAGAAACCCTGTCTCGAAAAACAAAAAAACAAACAACAACAACAACAATAACAACAACAACAAAAAGAATAGGCTTTAATTCCATAATTAAACAAGTTGATTCACAAGAATAGAAATAATAATCAACAATATAATAATAATAATAATAATAATAATAATAATAATAATAATAACAACAACAACAATAAAGTCTTCTTGGTATAATCCATTCTTTTCAAGTCATTGTCCCACAAGAGGCTAAGAATATTCTGCATTACTTCTACGTAGGGTTTAGCTTATTAGAAGATAGAATTGTTAGAGCTATAGTAACCTAAAAGTGTCTTCAAAGAACCATAGACCATATCTGTTTCATTATGCATAATGGATGTATCTCCAGTAAATAGTCCTGGTAAAGAGTGAAGTAACCCATTCACAAAAGAACTCACATAACATGTACTCACTGATATGTGGATATTAGCCCAGAAACCTGGACTACCCAAGATACAATTTACTAAACACATGATACTCAAGAAGAAGGAGGATCAAAATGTGGACATGTCACCCCTTCCTAGAATTAAGAACAAAGCACACATTGAAAGAGTTAAAGGGAGCATTTGTGCAGCTCAATCCAAAGGATGGACCCAACGACTGCGGCTGCCAGGGATCCATCCCACAATCAGTCACCAAAC
>LR753351.1:1194738-1219596 GCA_902729485.2 Mus minutoides | reverse complement strand
AAAAAAAAAAAAAAAAAAAAAAAAAAAAAAAAAACAAAAAAAAAAACAAAACAATCAAAGTATCATGGATATTATCATCTCTGATTTCTAATTATACTAAGGGTCAGTAATAATAAAAGTACCATGGAACTATAATAAAATCAGACACATTGATCAATTGAATAGAATTGAAGACAGATGTAAGCCTACATCTTACAGCCATCTAATTTTTGACAAAGAGGCTCAAAATATATAATGGAGAAAAGATAGCATTATCAGCATAGGGTGCTATTCAAGTGGGATAACTATACGCAGAAGAATTAAACTGTTTATTTCTTGCTCTGAACAATACCCAGTACAAATGAATCAAGATCCTCAACATAATACATGACTAATATCTTGAATTTGACAGAAAAAATTATATATATATATATATATATATATATATATATATATATATATATATATAATGTAAAATGGAGCATGGAATGAAACAGACCTCTCATAAGATGAAATACAGATGGTTAAAAAGTATTTAAAATGAATAGAATAGATTTGGGTGCATGGCAAAGTGGGAAGGACCTATCAGATTTAGGAGAAAGAAAACCATGATCAGAATATAGTATATGAAAAAACAATAACTATAAGTGAAAAAAAAAAAGAAAATTCAACATCCATAGCTGTTGAGAAAATGCAAATTAAAACTATTTTAAGAGTTCATCTTATCTGAGTCTGAATGGCTAAGATCAATAAAACAAATGACAATAAATGTTGGAGTGAATATGGAGAAAAGGAACCATTTATTTTCTATAGGTGGGAGTAAAAAATTTTACATTATGATAATTAGTTCTGTACCCACAAATATTCAGGCAACTCTAAGTGGATTTAGTATGTCTTCTACAAAAGAGAGAATAAATGAAGTTGGGAAGGCAAAGTAATAAAGAGATAGGCAGAAATTAGAACAGAAGTATTAGAGGCTGGATTTGATCCAGACTCATTATATGTATATAAGAATATTAGATTTAAATTTTTTACACCACAGAGACTGATGGTTTTTATCAAGTGTTTAAAGAAGAATTGAAATATATTGTTTTCAAAATATTTTATAAAATACATGAGAATCACTCTTAAGCTTCTCCTATGGCACCAGTTTCATTTTTATACCAAACCCAGTATAGATAAAACAACAGTAATAGCAACAAAAGAGAACAAGATACCAGAATCCTGTATTTAAATATAAATATTTCACGCAAAATACTTGCAAATTGAATACTGGCCCATATTAAAAAGATCATTCACCGAGATCAGGTTGGCTTCATCCTAAAGATACATGGATGGTTGAACATAGACAAATCAATAAATGTGATAAATCATAGAAATTGACTGAAAGAGATAACATGATAATCTCTGATAAAGAAAAGACCATTGCCAAAATTCAGCATCTAGTCATGGTAAAATCATTAGAAAGTGTAGGATTAAAGCAATGAATACAAATTGACAAACTGACAGCCAATAGCATACTAAATGGATCGAAACTTGAATTATTCCATTGAAATTTGAGTAAAGACTGGACTTTCCAATATCTTCAATCATATTTGTGTAGTGCTTGAAGTCTTAGCAAGACCTGTAAGACAAGAGAAGCAGATAGAGTATATTTAAATGGAAAATGAGTTTAGAATATCACTTTTCTTTTTATATAATAGAATTTTTTATCGAAAGAGACCCTGAAGATTCTATCAGCAATCACCTAGAAATAATCAACATTTTCAGCAAAGAGTTAGTATACAAAATTAATGTGCAAAAATCAGTAGTCTTCCTATAATACAAACATCTGAAAAAATGGAAACAATTCCATTATTGATAGTCTCAATCAAACCAAACCAAAACAAGTTCTGAAGAGTAAAACTAATGAAAAAGTAAAAGATCTCTATAATAAAATGTTTAAAACTCTGAAGAAAGATGTCATGTGCTCACTGATTAATACAATTAAAATTGAGAAAATGACCACCCTATAAATAGTAATGAATAGATTCATTGCTATTTCCATTAAAATCTCCATGCCATCCTTTATAGAAATATTTTTGCATTCTTAGACTTATAAGAAACACAAAAGATTCTAGAGAGACAAAACAATTCTAAGTAAAGAGAACATTTCTACAGGTACTACCAAAACTGATTTCAGGATACACTCTAGAACCATAATAATACAAACTTCTGCTACTCATACAAAATCTGACACATGAATAAATGAAATAAAATTTAAGACATATATGTAGTCCTGCAAAACATCAGATCCATAATTTTTTTTTGCAAAGACATTAGAAACACACTGGAGGAAAGAGAACATTGTCAATAAACAGAGTTGGGAAAATTGACATCTATATGTGAAATAATTAGGCAGGACTTGCATCTCTTTCCCTTCACAGAAGTCAACTCCAAATGGATCAAAAAGCTTAAGAAAAAAAAAAAAAACTCAAACAGAAACTGCTAGAAAATTTAGGGAGTATGTTACAATATGTTTGCATATGTAGTGCCTTTTAAAGTAAGATTCTGCTTGCTCAGAAAATATGTAAACACATAGCAAGTGGGATTCGATGCACTTGAAATTCTCTATAGCAAAGAAAATGTCAACTGAATAAAGAGCCAGCCTACAAACTGAGGGGAATTTTTTGCTGGCTGAATCAATGACAGAGGATGGACATCTGGGGATTTAAAAAAAAAAAAAGTACTCAGAAAATAAAGTATACAGAAAACCAACCAACCATCCCACCAACCAACCAACCAACCAACCAACCAACCAACCAATCAATCAGTCAACCAATCAACCAACCAACCAACCAACCAACCAACCAACCAACCAACCAACCAATCAATCAGCCAACCAACCAACCAACCAACCAACCAACCAACCAACCAACCAACCAACCAACCAACCAGTCAGTCTGTCAAACCAAAAGAATGGCTACAGATCAAAACAGAATTATTTTTTATTATATATTTTCTTTATTTACATTTCAAATGTTATCCCATTTCCTGGTTTCCCCTCCTTAAACCACTTATCCCATACCCAATCCCCCTGCTCACAAAATGACCCACTCCTGATTCCCTTTCCTGGCATTCTCGTACACTGGGGCATCAAGATTTCTTAGGGACAAGGAGCTCTCCTCCCATTGATATCCAACAAGTCCATCCTCTGCTACATATGAAGCTGGAGACATGGGTACCTCATATATATTTTTTGGTTGATGGCTTAGTCCCTGGGAGCTCTGGGGGTACTGGTTAGTTCATATTGTTGTTCCTCCTATGGGGCTGCAAGCTCCTTCAGCTTCTTTGGTCCTTCCTCTAGGTCATCCAATTGTGACCTTTTGCTCAGTCCAATGGTTGAATGAGAGCATGCATCTCTGTATTTGTCAGGCACTGGCAGAGCCTCTCAGGAGGCAGCTATATTAGGCTCCTGTCAGCAAATACCTATTGGAATCCAAAATAGTGTCTGGGTTTGATGACTGTATATGGGATAAATGACCAGGTGGGGGCAGTCTCTGGGTGATCTTAACTTCAGTCTCTGCTCCACACTTTGTCTCTGTATCTCCTCCCATTGATATTTTGTTCCCCTTCTATTTAGGACTAAAGTATCCATATTTTGGTCTTCCTTATTCTTGAGCTTCATTTGGTCTGTGAATTGTATCAGGTACTCTGAGCTTCTGGAATAATATCTACATATATCCGTGCATGTACACCATGGGTTGTGTTCTTTCATGATTGTGTTACCTCATTGAGGATGATATTTCCTAGTTCCATCAATTTGCCAAAGAAATTTCATGAACTCATTATATTCTTAATTTAATTTTATTATTAATTTATTTTTACACTCCATACTCCATTGACTGTCTCCCTCATCCAGCCTTCCACTGTTCCACATCCTACACCTCTTCCCCATCCCACCCTGTCTCCACATAGATGCCTCCACCCCCAACTACTCCTGACCTCTAAACTCCCTGGGGTCTCCAGTCTCTTGAGGGTTAGAGGCATCATCTCTGAATGAACACAGACCAGAAAGTCCTCTACTGTATGTACGTTGGGAGCTTCATATCAGCTGGTGTATGGTGTCTGTTTGGTGGTCCAGTTTTTGAGAGATCTCAGGTGTCCAGATTAATTGAGATTGCTTGTTCTCCTACAGGATCACCCTTCTCAGCTTCTTTCAGCCTTCATTCTTTTTCATAGGTGACTAGTGTTCATTATTCTGTTGAGGGACATCTGGGTTCTTTCAGGCTTCTGGCTATTATAAATAAGGCTTCTCTGAACATAGTGGAGCATGTGTCCTTATTACAAGTTGGAACACAGTCTGGGTATATGCCCAGGAGAGGTATTGCTGGATCCTCCCATAATACTATGTCCAATTTTTTTGAGGAAATGCCAAACTGATTTCCAGAGTGGTTGTAAAAGCTTACAATCCCACCAGCAATGGAGGAGTGTTCCTCTTTCTCCACATTTTTGACAGCATTTGCTGTCACCTGAATTTTTGATCTTAGCCATTCTGACTGGTGTGTAGAGGTATCTCAGGGTTGTTTTGATTTGCATTTCTCTGATGATTAAGGATGTTGAACATTTTTTTTCAGGTGTTTCTCAGCCATTCAGTATTCCTCAGTTGAGAATTTTTTTGTTTAGCTCTGTACTTCATTTTTAACGGGGTTATTTGATTTTCTGGAGTCGAGCTTCTTGAGTTCTTCGTATATATTGTATATTAGTCTCCTATCAGATTTAGGATTGGTAAAGATACTTCATTCCTTCTTAAAATGGGGAACAAAATACCCATGGAAGGAGTTACAGAGACCATGTTCAGAGCTGAGATGGAAGGAAGGACCATCCAGAGTCTGTCCCACCCAGGGATCCATGCCATAAACAACCACCAAACCCAGACACTATTGTATATGCCAGCAAGATTTTGCTGACAGGACCCTGATATAGCTGTCTCTTGTAAGGCTATGCCAGTGCTTGGCAAAGACAGAAGTGGATGCTCACAGTGATCTATTGGATGGAACACAGGGCCCCCAATGAAGGAGCTAGAGAAAGTACTCAAGGAGTTAAAGGGGTCTGCAATGCTATTGGAGGAACAGCAATATGAACTAACCAGTACCTCCCAGAGCTTGTGTCTCTAGCTGCACATGTAGCAGAGGATGGCCTAGTTGACCATCATTGGGAAGAGAGGCCCTTGGTCTTGTGAAGATTTGTCCCGAACCAGTGGGACTAAGTTATTTCATTGGGTCGAGGAGAACCTTTTGTCTGTAAGATAGGACAGGCAGGGAGAGAAAGAAGCAGAGACCATGCTTTGTGCAGTTTTTGTCATGGTCTCACTTTACTTAGGCAAAATGCTCAGTTTTATACATGCAGCAAAAGAGAGGGCATAGGGAGGTCAGGAATGGAGAACAAAAACTCCAAGATGAGGGACATCTGAAAGGGGGAGTATAGAAGCCTTGAGACATCTGATGATTTATCCCGGAATTCAGGCACTTTCTTATTGCTCTAAGTATTTATCTAAGATAAGGCTCTGCTGGTATTGGAGTCAGCCTAGTGTGCAGGAGGGGGTAATTTGGCTCTTAGCAAGGTGTTAGCTGTTTTTTATGGTGGGAATCACTGAAGGTCTGGCTTCCCACAAACATTATATACCCCAGTACAGGGGAATGCCAGGGCCAGGAAGAGGGAGTGGGTAGGTTGGGGAGCAGGGCAGGAAGAGGATATAGGGGACATTCAGGAGAGCAATTGAAATGTAAATGAAGAGCCAGGCATGGTGGAGCATGCCTTTAATCCAAGCACTTGGGAGACAGAGGCAGGTGGATTTCTGAGATAGAGGCCTGCCTGGTCTACAAAGTGAGTTCCAGGACAGCCAGGCCTACACAGAGAAACCCTGTCTCAAAAAATAAAATAAAAAACAAACAAACAAACAAACAAAACAAAACAAAACATAAAATGTAAATGAAAATATCTAATTAAAAAAAAAAAAAAAGACTTCTCAGTGATGGTGAGATGACTCAGTGCTTAAGAACACTAGGTACTCTTCCAGATAATTCAGGTTGAGGCCCAACATCTATGTGGCAGCTCACAACCATCTGTAACTCTTGCTCCATGGGGTTTTTCTATTCTCTTCTTGCTTCCATGGGCCACAGGCACAAATGTATTGCACAGACATCCATGCAAGCAAAGAAATTATACTCCCAGCACTTGGGAGGCAGAGCCAGGTGGATTTCTGAGTTCAAGGCCAGCCTGGTCTACAAGGTGAGTTCCAGAATAGCCAGGGATATACAGAGAGACCCTGTCTCAAAAACCCAAAATAAATAAATAAATAAATAAATAAACAAATAATAAATAGATAAAAATAAAAAAAAAAACTATTATCACTATAGAAAAAAAAAAAACATAGGTGACTAGTATTCCATTGCTTAAATGTACCACATTTTCTGTATTCACTTCTCTGTTTAAGAACCGCTGGGTTCTTCCCAGCTTCTTGGTATTATAAAAAAAAGGCAGTTATGAACATAGTGGAGCATGTGTCCTTATTACATGTTGGAGCATCTTGTGAGTATATTTCCAGGAGTGGTATAGCTGGGTCCTCTGATAGTACTATATCCAATTTTCTGAGGAAGCAACAAAAACATTTCCAAAGTTCTTGTACCAGACTGCAATCCCACCAGTAGTAGAGGAGTATTCCTCTTTCTCCATATCCTTGCCAGCATCTGCTTTCACTTGAGTTTTTTATCTTAGACATGCTGACAGATGTGACATGAAATCTCAGAGTAGTTTTGATTTCTATATCCCTGATGACTAAGGGTGATGAACATTTCTTTAGGTGCTTCTCAGCCATTTGATATTCCTCTGTTGAGAATATTTGTTTAGCCCTGTTCCCCATTTTTCATAGGGTTATTTGGTTCTTTGGAGTGTAACTTCTTGAGTTTTTTGTATATATTGGACAATATCACTCTATCAGATATAAGGTTGGTAAAGATCTTTTCCAAATCTCTTGGTTGCCTTTTTGTCCTATTGACAGTATCCTTTGCCTTACAGAAGCTTTGTAATTTTATGATGTCCCCTTCGTCAATTCTTGATCTTAAAGCATTAGCTATTGGTGGTCTGTTCAGGAAGTGAACATTCCCTGTGCCCATGTGCTTGAGGCTCTTCCCACTTTCTTTGATATTAGTTTCAAGGTATCTGTTTTTATATGGAGGTCCTTAATCCATTTGGACTTGAGCTTTGTACAAGGAGATGAGAAGGGATGGATTTGCATTCTTCTGCATGTTAAATGCCAGTTGAACCAGCATCATTTGTTGAAAATGCTGTCTTTTTGCCACTGGAAGGTTTAACTCCTTTGTTAAAGATCAAGTGATTATAGGTATGTGGGTTCATTTCTGGGTCTTCAGTTCTATTCCATCGATCTATCTGTCTGTTGCTGTACCATGCAGTTTTTATCACAATTGCTCTGTAGTACAGCTTGAGGTCATAAATGGTGATTCCACCAGAGGTTCTTTTATTGTTGAGAATAGTTTTCGCTATCCTTGGTTTTTTGCTATTCCAGATAAATTTGCAAATTGACCTTTCTAACTCTGTAAAGGATTGAGTTGAAATTTTGATGGGGATTGCATTAAATCTGTAGATTGCTTTTTGCAAGATAGTCATTTTTCCTATTTTAATCCTGCCAATCCATGAGCATGGGAGATCTTTCCCTCTTCGAAGGTCATCTTCAACTTCTTTCTTCAGAAACTTGAAGTTCTTGTCATACAGAACTTCCATTTGTTTAGTTAGAATCCTAGATACTTTATATTGTTTTTTGACTATTGTGAAGACTGTCATTTCCCTAATTTCTTTCTCAGGCATTTTATCCTTTGAGTAGAGGAAGGCTAATCATTTACTTGAATTAATTTTATATACAGCTTTGTTGCTGAAGTTGTTAATCAGCTGTATAGAGGTCTCTGGTGGAAATGCAAATCAAAACAACCCTGAGATTCCACCTCACACCAGTCAGAATGGTTAAGATCAAAAATTCAGGTGACAGCAGATGCTGGCAAGGATGTGGAGAAAGAGGAACACTCCTTCATTGCTGGTGGGATTGCAAGCTGCTACAACCACTCTCGAAATCAGTCTGGCGGTTCCTCAGAAAACTGGACATAGAACTACCGAAAGATCCATCAATACCTCTACTGGGAATATACCCAGAACATGTTCCAACTGGCAACAATGACACATGTTCCACTATGTTCATAGAAGCCTTATTTATAATAGCCAGAAGCTGGAAAGAACCCAGATGTCCCTCAACAGAGGAATGGATACAGAAAATGTGGTACATTTACACAATGGAGTACTAATCAGCTATTAAAAACAATGAATTTATGAAATTCTTGAGCAAATGGATGTATCTGGAGGATATCATCCTGAGTGAGGTAACCCTATCACAAAAGAAGTCACTAGATATGCACTCAATGATAAGTGGATATTAGCCCAGAAACTTAGAATACCCAAGATACAATTTCCAAAATACAAGAAAATCAAGAAAGACCAACTCGTGGATACTTCATTCCTCCCTAGAATAGGGAATAAAATGCACATGGAAGGAGGTGTAGAGACAAAGTTTGGAGCTAAGATGAAAGGATGGACCATCCAGAGCTTGCCCCACCCAGGTGGTCTAACACATAATCAGCCACCAAATGCAGACACTACTGCATATGCCAGCAGGATATTGCTGAAAGGACCCTGGTATAGCTGTCTCCTGTGAGACTTTGACAGTCCCTGACAAATACAGAAGTGGATCCTCACAGTCATCTATAAGGCAGAACACAGGGTCTCCAATGTAGGAGCTAGAGAGAGTACCCAAGAGCTGTAGGGGTCTGCAACCCTATAGATGGAACAACAATATGAACTAATCATAACCTCCAGAACTCATGTCTCTAGCTGCATTTGTATTAGAAGATGGCCTAGTTGGCCATTATTGGGAAGAAAGACCCTTGATCTAGCAATGTTTATATGTCCCAGTACAGGCCACAGCCAAGAATTGGGAGTGGTTGGGTAGGGGAGCAGGGTGCAGGGGGGTGGGTGTATAGGGGACTTATGGGATAACACTTGAAATATAAATGAAGAAAATATCTAATAAAAATGAGGGAAAAAAGAGGTCTCTGGTGGAGTTTTGGGGGTCACTTTAGTATAATATCATATTGCCTTCAAATAGTGACAGTCTGACTTCTGCCTTTCCTGTTGGCATCCCTTTGACCTCCTTTTGTTGACTAATTGCTGTGTCTAGAACTTCAAGAAATATTGAATAGGTAGGGGGGATAGTGGGCAGCCTTGTCTAGTCCTTGATTTTAGTGGGATTGCTTCAAGTTTCTCTCTATTTAGTTTGTTGTTGGCTACTGCTTTGCTGCATATTGCATTTACAATGCTTAGGTTTGGTCCTTGAATTCCTGATCTTTCCAAGACTTTTAACATGAAGAGATGTTGAATTTTGTCAAATGTTTTTCAGCATCTAAAAAATGATCATGTGTTTTTTTTTTTTCTTTGAGTTTATGTAGTGTGTTACATTGATGGATTTCCATATATTGAACCAGACCTGCCTTCATAGGATGAAGCCTCCTTGATATGTCCTTAGATTTGGTAGGCAAGAATTTTCTTTAGACTTTTTGCATCAATATTCATAAGGGAAATTGGTGTGAAGTTGTCTTACTTTGGTCTTTGTATGTTTTTGGTATCAGTATAATTGTGGCTTCATAGAATGAATTACTTAATGTTCTTTCTTTTTCTATGTTGTGGAATAGTTTGAAGAATATTGGTATTAGATCTTCTTTGAAGATCTGATAGAATTCTGCACTAAACCCATCAGGTCCTGGGCTTTTTTTGGTTGCAAGACTTTTAATGACTGCTTCTATTGTTTTAGAGGTGATGAGACTATTTAAATGGTTTATCTGATTCTGATTTAACTTTGGTACCTGATATCTGTCTAGAAAAATGCCCATTATGTCTAGATTTTCCAGGTGTGTTGAGTATATCCTTTTGTAGTAGGAACTGATGATTTTTTAAAATTTCCTCAGTTTCTGTTGTTATATGACCCTTCTCATTTCTGATTTAGTTAATTTGGAAACTGTCTCTGTGCTTCTGATTAGTCTGGTTGCAGTTTATCTATCTTGTTGATTTTCTCAAAGAATCAGCTCCTAGTTTGGTTGATTCTTTGTATAGTTCTTTTTTTTTTCTACTTGGTTGATTTCAGCTGTGAATTTGATTATTTCATGCCTTCTATTTCTCTTGAGTATATTTGGTACTTTTAGTTCTAGAGTTTTCATATGTGCTGTTAAACTGATAGTGTATGCTTTCTGCAGTTTCTTTTTGGAGGCACTCAAAGCTACAAGCTTTCCTCTTACCACTGCTTTCATTGTGTTCCATAAGTTTTGGTATGTTGTGGCTTCATTTTCATTAAACTATAAGAAAGCTTTAATTTCTTTCTTTATTTCTTTCTTGACCAAATTATCATTGAGTAGAATGTTGTTTGGCTTCCATGTGAATGTGGGCTTTCTGTAATTTTAGTTGCTATTGATGGCCAGCCTTAATCTGTAGTGATATGATAGGAGGCATGATGAGATTATTTCAATTTTCTTATATCTGTTGATTTGTGACAAACTATATCATCAGTTTTTGAGAAGGTAACATGAGGAGAATGAATATTCTTTTGATTTATGATGAATGGTTCTTTGGTTGAAAGTCAATTTTATTTGATATTAGAATGGCTACTCCAACTTGTTTCTTGGGACAATTTGCTTGGAAATTTTTTCAGCCTTTTACTCTGAGAAAGTGTCTGTCCTTGTTCCTGAGGTGTGTTTCCAGTATGCAGTAAAATGCTGGGTCCTGCTTATGTATCCAGTCTGTTAGTCTATATCTTTTTATTTGGGATTTGAGTCCATTGATGTTAAGAGATATTAAGCAATAGTGATTGTTGTTCCCTGTTACATTTGATGTTGTTTTGTTTGTGTGGTTATCTCCTTTAGGGGTTATTGAAGGAAGATTACTTTCTTGCTTTCCCTAGGGTGTAGTTTCCTAACTTGTGTTGTCATTTTCTATCTATTATCATTTGTAGGGCTAAATTTGTGGAAAGATATTATGTAAATTTGAATTTGTCATGGAATATCGTGGTTTCTCCATCTATGGTAATTGAGAGCTTTGCTAGGTATGGTAGTCTGGGCTGGCATTTGTTTTCTCTTTGTGTCTGTATGAGATCTGAGCAAGATCTTCTTGCTTTTATAGTCTCTAGTAAGAAGTCTGGTTTAATTCTGATATGTCTGTCTTTATATTTTACTTGAACTTTTTCCCTTAGTGCATTTAATATTCTTTATTTGTTTAGTACACTTGATATTTTGATTATTATGTGACTGTGATGGGAGTAATTTCTCTTCTGGTCTAATCTATTTAGAGTTCAGCAAGCTTCTTGTATGTTCATGGGCATCTCTTTTTTAGGTTAGGGAAGTTTTCAGGGCACATGCCTTAACATAATAAAAGCAATATCCAGAAAGCCAATATCCAGTATCAAATTAAATGGAGAGAGCAATCCCACTAAAATCAGAGACAAGACAAGGCTAACCATTCTCTCCTTTTCTATTCAATATAGTACTTGAAGCGCTAGCCAGAACAGTAAGAAAACAGAAGGAGATCAAAGGGATACAACCTAGAAAGAAATAAGTCAATGTATCACCATTCAAAGAGGATATGATATTATAGATAATGAAGCCCCCAAATTCCACCAGAGAACTCCTACAGCTGATATACAACTTTAGCAAGGTGGCTGAATACAAAATTAAGTTAAAGGAATAAATAGCCCTCCTTTATACAAATGATAAATGGGCCAAGAAAAGATAATTAGGAAAATATCACAATTTATAGTACCCACAAATAATACAAAATAAAATGGTATCACTCTAATCAAGCAAGTGAAAGATCTGTATGACAAGAACTTCAAGTCCCTAAAGAAAAAAATTGAAGAGGACCTCAGAAGCTGGAAATATTTTCCATGGTCATGCATCAATAAGAGTGTCCATCTTGCCAAATGCAATCTAGAGATTCAATGTGATTCTCATCAAAATTCCAACATATATTTTACAGACATTGAAAGAGAAATTCTCATCTTCATATGTAAAAACAAAACCAAGAATAGCCTAAACAATTCTGAACAATTAATTTCTTTTGGAGGAATCACTATTCCTGACTTCAAATTGTACTACAGAGCAATAGTGATAAAAATTACATGGTATTGGTATAGAGACAGAGAGGTTGATAAATGAAATAGAATCAAAGACTTCAAAATAAGCCCACACACATAAAGGCACTTAATTTTTGACAGAGAAGTCAAAATCATGCAATTTTATGAACACTTATAGAAATGATCAACATCCTTAATCATCAGGAAAACCCAAATCAAAACGACCCTGAGATTCTATCTTACAACACCTAAAAACTCAAGTGACAGCACATTCTAGTAAGAATGTGGAGAAAGGAGAACATGCCTCCATTGTTGTGGGATTGCAAATTTGTACAACCACTCTGGAAATCAAACTGGCTGATTCTCACAAAATTGGAAATTGTTCTATCTGAAGACCCAAAAGATGTTCCACTGTTCAATAAGAACACATGCTCCACTATGTTCATAGCAGCTTTATTTTATTTTTCCAATATTTTATTAGATATTTTCTTAATTTACATTTCAAATGTTATCCCAAAGTTCCCTCCCCCTCCCCCCATCCTGTTCCCCTGCCTACCCACTCCCACTTCTTGGCCCTGACGTTCCCCTGTATTGGGGTATATAAAGATTGCAATACCAAGGGGCCTCTCATCCTAATGATGGCGGACTAGGCCATCTTCTGCTACATGTGGAGCTAGAGACACGAGTTCTGGGGGTTCTGGTTAGTTCATATTGTTGTTCCTCTTCTAGGGTTGCAGACCCCTTCAGCTCCTGGGATTCTATCTCTAGCTTCTCTAGCCCTGTATTCCATCATATAGATGACTGTGAACATCCACTTCTGTATGAGACAGCTACTCCTCAACAGAAGAATGGATACAGAAAATATAAGTCATTTACAAGATGGAATACTATTCAGCTATTAAAAACAAGGACATCATTAATTTTGAAGGCAAGTGGATGAAACTAGAAAATATTTTTCTGAGTGAGGTAACCCAGACCCAAAAGGAGATTCATGATATGTACTCATTGGTAAGTGAATATTAGCCACAAAGTAGAGTGTAACCATGATATACCACACAGACCATAATAAGTTAAACAAGAAGGAAGGCCCAAATGAGAATGCTTAAATCCCACTTGAGAAGGGGAAACAAAATAATCATGGGAGTCAGAGGTAGGGAGGGACTTGGGTGTGAGATGGGAGGGAGAGGGGAATAGGTAGCAGGATCAGGTATGGAGGGAAACATGAAAGAGGCTCAGAAGGCCAGGAAAATGAATGGAAATATGCAGTTGCCAGGGGTGGGGTAGAGGGAATATCTAGAAACTCCCAGAGACCTGGGTCTGGGGAGGACTAGGACTCAATGTGGATGGCCTTAGTGAGAGAAGATGCACCTAATCCTGTTGACTCTTGATGCCCCAGGGTGGGTGGATACCTTGGAGGATCACTGTCTCAAAGGTGAAGGGGAGGGGAAATGGTGTAAGAACTCTGCAATGGAGGGAGCAACATTTGAGATGTAATAAATAAAATAATTAATTTTTAAAAAGTAAAAAAAAAAGTAGGAACAAAAATAATGCAAGTATGATTCAACATATTATGTTATATAAAATATTTGAGATGTAAAACTATAAGAACATGACTCAAAGATTCCCAGAAGCAAAATCTTGAAGATGGGAAATGGTTGAAGACTGGAGCAGGTATTGATTACAAGTAGATAAGTGATGTATTTTGAAGTGATGGAAAACTTTGAATTTTTTCATTACTATATTTCCTCAGATTCAAATATCTGAGCCTATGGGGGACATTCTTATTCAAACTTCCACACAGACTGCAGAGTAAGATAACTCTTCAGTGACCTTACCTAGATGTTAATCTTATCAAATAAATGGCAACTACCCTGGCAAGATCTGTCCACATATACAAAATTGGTATGACTGGTATGGAGCTATTCAACCATTCTTGGATTTTATTTGAGTCCTATTCTACAGCAGAGAATACAACCCTGGTACTTCAAACCTGGTCAAAAACACACGGCTTGGGAAGCCATGGGCCTTAGCGATAGAATTTACTATTCCAGTTTAGCAAACAGACACAACACAAATTTTCATTCCAAATATTTATGTTTATATCCACAGAAAAATTCTTTTATCATCCTTAATCAGAAATGCTTCTCTTTCAGTGAACTGCAGAGAATTCAGAGACATATGACTACTCAAAGTGCTGAGAGTGGTAGATGAATTTCCCATTCTGAAGAGGATATCAAAATAAGCCACCCTGACTGCTATCAAGACTCAGAAAAGCGGCAGGGCATGGTGGCGCACGCCATTAATCCCAGCACTTGGGAGGCAGAGGCAGGCGTATTTCTGAGTTCGAGGCTAGCCTGGTCTACAGAGTGAGTTCCAGGCCAGCCAGGACTACATAGAGAAACCCTTTCTTGAAAAAAAAAGACTCAGTAAAGCTGTGTGAAGTATTGTTTGAGTGTCCAAATTATTTAACTCTTCTATGTATAATTAAACCTAAGTGTTATATTGGTTTGCGTTAGGATGATATGGGTAATGACCAATTTGAATAGACTTGGTATAGCAGTGGATGATGAAACTGATTTGTTCCTTGATCCCCACCTAGATTGCATAGTGGAAAAAAAACCACTTAGTGTTTTAATGTTTTTGAAAGCAGAATGGATCTTTAAAAATCCTTTGTCTGCTATTATTTTTATTTATTCTGAAATGGAAATATGAAGATGAAAATCAGAGGACATGTCAGAACTGTGCTTTACGTGTATGCTATTTTTGAGGTATAGTATTATTCACTTTTAATAAAGTAAACATATGATGAAAAGGCATTGATCATTAAATAACAGTGTAATCCTGAGCTCAAGAGGCATCTAAAGGTTTCAGTCAGACCATTCCAGCAAAACTCTCCTACCACTGTGCTACATCCCCAAAGCCACAGACAGATTTCTTCTAATGTGTTGTGTAGCATGTCATAACTCTTATTCACCATAAATTATATCTTATAGAACCCAAATTACAAAATAAAATGATTAAGTAGAAGTATAGTGTTAAACAAAGGAAATTTAGCCCACAATATCATTTCATTTCCTACTTGATAATTTGAAAATAACTTGGATGAGAATTAAAGTGTATTATGCTCAATAAATTATTATGCTTGAAACTTTTACAAGTTTTTAATATTTCACAGCTATTTGTCCAGGAAATAAGAAGGTTATTAATGAGTTTTCATAACATTTGCAAGTTAAGAACTTGCAAACTAAGAGAACTATGTAAAATATCATAATATTAATTAATATGTATCTAAAGCAAGGGAGGACACATATATTAAACATGTTTTGTATATATGACTGACTGTGAGAAATGTATAATGAATAAAATGGACTTTTTAAGAGCCCACATTTTAAAATTTGAGGTGACTATGTCATAAATTTAGTTGACTCATTTCTCCACCCAAAATAATGTCTTAAACTATGCCTGCCAGTTTATCATTCACTTTTCATCTGGCTAGTGACATTACCAGAGTCAGATATTGTTTACTAACTCCTGTTTCTAATTGAAGAACCCATGGCAATAATCTACTTAGATGTCACATTTACTTCACTTAAAATTTCTTTTAATCATCCATTTATAAAATATTTTGCCTTCTCTTAACTTCTTTCATGGTTTAAAACAAAAAAAACAACAAAAAAAACCCAAATAACAAATAAAGTGAAAATAGTTTTTGTTGTCAAGGTTTGTTCTGTTGTTATGTATTGCAATGCTAACTGCAGTCCCATAAGTCCTAATTGCCCCAAAGAGAAGAGTGTCCTCAAGGAGACCCAAATGATGCTTTGTGACCTTGTTCCGAAGTTATTTCTAATTAGTGAATAAAGATGCCTATAGCCTAAAGCTGGGCAGAATTGAAATTGGTGGGGCTTGAGCTTCTCAAGCTTGTGATTGGAGGAGACCACTAGGAGAGAGAGAGGAAAATGGAGAAAGAAAAAGGGTAAGAATCTTAAAATAATGATCATATGGGCTTGCTAATTAGAATTAAGAGCAATCCAGATGAAAAATGACAAATTATATAATGAGATTATTGACTGGCAAATAGAGGATAGATACTGCCCAGCTCTAATGCTGATAAAGGCTATTATAAATATAAAGGTTTTGTGTATCTTTGATCTGGGAACTGAACACTCAAAGGCTAGGTAGAACCCCCAGACAGAGATTAAATATTCATTGAAACATTTTGGCATTATGTTTTGAACATGTAATAAATCCCTGCAGAAGGAGACTTAGGCAGAAGTATTACAAGTTGGAGAACAACCTGAGATATTACAGCAAGTTCCAGGCTATCTTGAAATACAGAATGGACTACCTCAGAAAATGAATCTCAAAGTTAAAAATAAACAACAGAAACGGGAGATGGCTGATACACAAATGTAAGGACCTGAATTAAATCTTCCAAATCTACATAAAATATTTGCCATCTTAGTGCTATAAAAGTAGCAACAGTAGGGTCCCTGGAGCATGCTACCTGGTTATTCTTGAATGGGTGAGAAAGAAGGTGAGACCAAGTTTCAAAATAAAAGTGAAACAAAGAAATAGACCAGAAGCATTATTTGTGCTCTATGTAAGTAATAAAAAGAAATTAAGGATGATAAAACAGTTCTCTAACTCTTAGTTGGAATTCAGAACTTCCATTCTTTACTGTGGCTTTCAGGTTCTTTTGCCACCATAGCAACTGGCTTTCATGGATACTTGTTGATACAGTAAAGATACTTTCTTATTGAAGATATTTAGCTCTCAATGGTCAAACTGCTAAATGGTGAGTAATATCTTTAAACTTTAATCTTAACTTTAAGCTTCAGGCATGGAAATATTCTAAGAGTCACTCATATCTTCTGCTTTCCTGGCCATTCCTGTTTTCAGGGTTAACAACTGTGCTACTTTAGTATTTGTCAATTCAACACTAGATGGAACCTCAAATGAAACTTCCTTCATTAAACTGGTCTGTAGGTAAGCCTTTGGGGTATTTTCTAAATTAATAATTGATATTGGGAGGTCCATCCTAATGTTGGTGTGCCACCTCCTAGTCAGGTGGTCCTGTATTGTGTAAAACAGCAGGTTAAGCAAGCCATGAGGAAAAAAAAAAGTCAGTATACAGCGTTCTTTTTGGCTTCAGTTGAGATATTGCTCTAACTTCTTTCTGTTATAACTTCCCTTAAAGAGAGGCTGTGGCATGGAAATATAAGCCAAATTGTTATAGAAAGACAAGTTCCATAAATTTTTAATCAAATTTGAAGCAATCTTTAAGTTAATTCTGGCGAGGATGATAGGTTCCCAGAAATGGCAACAAGCCACATTTTACTGAGAATTTAAAAGGCAAACCCACAATTCCACCATATTTTCCACTTGATTCAATCAGAGGGGAGCATATATCCTGATTCCCTGCACATGTACCTTCTACATCCTGTGATGCACATCTGATACAATCAAGTCAAATGAACTAGTTCAGGGGAGCAAAAACATGTGTTCTGTTATCTTCCATAAAAAATATCCTCCAGCATTCCGGGAAATTGTATATCCTTGGGCAAGTAGGGCTAACAGATTAACTTTTCTTTTACTCTTCCTTCTAACCTTTTCCTTCTTAAAGTTGGGATTGCTATGTGTTTTATCACAGAATCAAAAATCAGGCTATGGCAGTCACCTAATCAGCAATAGTTTTCCTAATTTTCAACAATAATAACCATGGTCCTTACATATTTTCCATTGTTTATGTAATACCAGCACATTCACATTT
The DNA here is from genome assembly GCA_902729485.2 of Mus minutoides. Lineage (NCBI taxonomy): Eukaryota > Metazoa > Chordata > Mammalia > Rodentia > Muridae > Mus > Mus minutoides. The sequence continues at coordinate 1,201,630 of LR753351.1, read as the reverse complement.
AATATTGAGATTTTTCTGTGTTAAGATAGGTATAGATCATTTTGTAGGCTGCTTTTATTTAAAAATAGCTTTGTTAAAATTTTCTCCTTGAACAGATGGAGTAGAAGAGTTAACTCCTTCAAATTACAAACTGTGATAGAATTTTTCTGAGCCAACGAAGGGGGAAAAATCACTTGCTAATATAGTATACATTTTTGATCTGCCAAAATAAAAAGTCTTGAGAGCTTTTTAAAAATGTACTCTAGGTGTAGACATTTACTTTTTGGTGTACAACTATATATAATACAAAGGATACTTGCAGATATGTGAATGTGAAATATTTTGTAAAAATATATTTTGCTCTGAAATATGCTTTTCAAATGTTTAGGTATATTTTTTATTAAAGTCAGAGGACAACTTGTGGATGTTGGTTTTTCTCAGTCTACCATGAGAGATTTGGGGATCAATTCCAGGTTGATAGGCTGGGTATCGAGTTCTTTTTCTTGCTGAGCCATCTTGCCAGCCCATGTTTTTGTTATAAGTTACTGCATAAAAGAGGAGAAAAAATTTAAGAGTAGAATCTTCTTTATATAATGTATAGTTTAAAGGGACCAGTCCCTTGAGTAGTTTGGGGCATGAGTGACATGGCTTTGACCTGTCACTATTCCTGAATAGTCTCCCTTTTTCTCAATTATTTATTTATGGAAAATTCATGCACTTAAAATGATTCAGTGTTTGTATTTAATTTAACAGTTCTGACCTACAAATTATTGATATTAAGGTATATATTTGAAATGTAATATGTAGTATTAATTTTTATAAAGTCAGATAAATCAGGATGGGAATGTAATAAGGTATTAATGAGCAGTCCTCTAATATTACAGGAACTAAAAAAGCTAAGTATATTTGGAAAACAAGGGAATGTTGCAAATAACACTGCATTTTGGAATCTTGCAAAAATAAGTAAGGTATCTGAACCATGGCTAGAGCTTGTAGACTGTATTATAGAGGAATTAGCAGTGTAAAAAAGACATTTGGAAAGGGGGAAAGCTTGAGTATTTATTATTGACATGAATATGATCAGTCAAGGACACCAAAGGTTCCGACCTATGTGAATTCCCCTTTACATTCTAATGTCAGGTTCAGAGGAATGACAAGTCCTTAGTATGAATGTTGACAGTGTGTGCAGAAAGTATCAGCTGAAGTTTCTTCCAAATGCCTGCAACCCCAGACTTCTTTGCTACAGAGACCTTCTACTGAAATTAGATAATCTGCCTTCTCTTTTTCTCCTGCTGCATATACTAAACATCAGTTTTCCCTGGATACTATTGTTACATCTCCATCAATGTGTATGGCCCACCTGATCCCAGATTTTCTGTAAGTATGTTTGTAGTTTCTTCCTTCCCCACACTTCCAGTCAGGTAAATCTCAATGCCATGATGGTCATTAAAGCGACAGTCAAAGGCTATTATAGTAATTGAGTCAGGAGTTAGTAAGAGCCTAGATTGGAAAATGTGCAGGTTTGTAATTTGAAATAGATATTTAGCAATTAAATGATTCAATGGCTGGGTATCTTAGATATCCATTTGGACAACTATAAATAGAATATTATAAGCCTTTATGTTGATCTTTGCATCTGATTTTTGACATATAAACATTATTAGACAAAAGGTACTTTTGAGTTTATACAAGAAATTCAAGGACTTCTATGATATATTATTTTGTATCTATTTCTTCATATGACTATGTGAACATAGTCAGCTGTTACTAGGCTATTCAAAATAACTACTGTGTAGGAAACTTTAACATTGGCTTCCAAGAGTGATTCTATCTACAGATGAGCTATAACAGAGTAATTCTTGAGGGAGGTATGTACTTCAGAAGGCTTGCTGACTTTATTCTGGATCAGCATCAGTTGTATAGGGCCTAGAAGTGTGTATTTGAAACAAATACCCTAGGTATTATGTTCCTACATATAAACACTTGATTTCTGGTGTTCATTTAATCTGGGTCTGTAAAAGGATGGTTTTATTTCAGTGATTTTCTTCTTCCAGCAAAAGTGAAGTGACAAGGACCAAGAGTTTTATCTCACTTTAGCTTTGTTCTATTTAGCTGAGATGTGGAAATCAAGTAGAATCAAAATCAGAGTGTGCCTTTAAAACTGTGACTGGATTTATAATTTTGCATTTCCTTACAGAACAACTTCAATTCTTCACTTTTTTCAATAACATACTCTCAAAACTGGTAGCTGGCTCACCATGAAATACTTTATGTGTGGTAATAATTGCATAATTAAACAGAGTATAATAGCTTATGTTAACTAAAACCAAGGAAGGAACCTTTTGAGGAAGTATGGAACTATTTTGCTCATAAAGATTATGTATATCAGTTACTTTGGTTATGCCTATCATTTATTATGATCAGTGCTTATAATTGTCAGCATAGCTCGTGTATTATGTTAGTGATTAATGAATGTAAACGGATGTGATAATAAAATATATTTAGTAAATAACATTTCATTTTAAATGTATAAAACTTGCTAATTTTTTATATATATTCTTATAATATTAACACTGTCCTGACTATTGTCATTTCATTGGTTATTTAAATTTGATTTGGGGTCTTTTTTCTTTCATTCTTCCTTTTTGGAAGCTTATTCTACTTGCTCCCTCTGTTCCTTAACACTTATAAAATATTTGATGATTTTAGGATGGGTATGGTTTATAGGGCCAAGAATATTATAAGGGCTTGAGAATATAGCAAGAAAGGTACTTGAGAGAATAAATCTATACTAAATGAATTTCATAAAAATAAGCATTTTTCACTGAAAAGTTTTACTTGACTTATTATAGTTGCCTTCAAAATAAAACAACATAAATCTATTTTTTTGTGAAGATGAGCTGTGTGTTCAAGCCAAATCTCTCTCTACATTCATGTTGGTAGATTATATTCCATCCTAGTATTTTATATTGATTACCTAAAACACTATCAACATCAATAATCCACACTAGAAAGTGAAAATAATGTTTGACTGTCATCATTGAATTTTAACACTATGGAAGAAATATTTAGGTGTTTAGGTCCTACTATCAATTTCTTATTTACTCTCTTGACATCTAGCCTGATATTTTCTGTATTCTTTATAGGTATGCTTTTCAAATTGAAATCCACACTGGATCTCTAATCACTGTATGCATATTTTGTGGTCTAGCTTATATTTCTCTTACTGTAATAGACTATCACAATTTGATGTGTATGTGATAGCTTATTGACCCATGATTCTGGAGGTAGGAAAACCAAGAGCATGACTTTGGGTATGTGTAGAAGGCCCTGATGATGCATCATATCTTAGTAGAAGGACAAGTGAGTCAGAGCAAGGAACAAATGACGGGAGTAGGCAAGGCTCTCTCCATAACAGTTTGCTTTTTTGATAACCAGATCACTCCCAAGATAAATGCATTGCTTATAGGGCAGCTTTGTCAATATGGCACTATCATTTCTAATCAGTTCTCATTTTATAAATTCACCACTACATTGGGGTTCATGCTTATAGTATATAAATTTAGAGGACATATCCTGATTCTACCATGTGAGGTAATTGTATCGATCTGAAATCAGCTGGCTTAACATGAATGACTAAGCAAGGGCTCTCAATTTTTCTAAGGCTGAAACCCTTTAATACAGTTTCTGATGTTGTGGTGACCACCAGCCATAAAATTACTTTCATTGCTATTTTATAAGCATAATTTTGCTGCTGTTATGAATCATAATGTAAATATATCTGTGTTTTCTGGTGGTCTTTGGTACACCCTGCTAAAGGTTCATTCAACCCCTAAAGGGGTCATGACCAGGCTGAGAACCATTGCTTTACAAAGTCTCATCTTTGTACATCACTTTTTGTTTGTTTGTTTGTTTTGTTTTGTTATTTTTTATTGTTGTTGTTTTGAGACAGGGTTTCTCTGTGTAGCCATTGCTGTCCTTGAACTCAGTTTGTAGATGAGGGTGGCCTTAAATTCAAAAATCAGCCTGCCTCTGCCTACCAAGTGCTGGGATTAAAGGCATGCACCAACACTGCCACGCCTAAGTATGTCATTTTTAACTCTGTTTCTGGCACAATGCAAAGTCTTGTCTCTTATATCCATATGGATCACAGAACATGAATTTTTCTCTGCAAATTTCAATGCTGTGCATTCTCTTCTTTAATTTAATTTCACCTGTGTTGCAAAACAAGTTTTCTAAAAACACTCAAACAGGAATTTGGCAAGATAATAATAGGTTTTATAATGAAAGATCTCAAGAAAAAAAGCTGAGAAAAAAGTGAAAAGAAAGATAGGAAAGAGAGGAAAAGACAAAGTGTGCATGAAGTCTTTGGTGTACAGTTTAGCTTTATCTTTATCATTCATAGAGGGTATTGGGATCCAATAGAATGAAAGGTGAAAGTTTCAGAGCACAAACCTCACTAAGGGAGCTGTCCTGTATTCTTCGATGTCAGTGTATGAATTATGGGGATAGGGTCTGTAATCTTCGACGTGAGGCAGTTCCTGTCAGCCAAAGGCAGTTTTTCTAATACTAGGAGCTATGAACAGTGAGCAGTCAGAGTTGGGGGAGAGAGTAATTTATACATTGGCCAAGTGTCTGATTGGAAAACAGTACCTGTAATAATGTATGATCTGCCTCACTAGCTTGGAGTACCAATACAGTATCATTCACACATAATTTCTCACTGCCTTCATATATAAAAAAAGTTACCTCCATCTAGGGGTCTCTTTTTTCTGGCTAAATAATTCACAAAGAAATCAGACTAATACAATGAATCTGCTTCCATAAGCCAAATACATAGAAAGTTCTGGAAAATTTACTAGCTCTGTCCATAAAGCATCCATTTGTACAACCCATTGAATATTTACTCCTGCAGTGATGGCCTTTATTTAGTTATCTGCTTCCTTTTGCTGGGTGCCACAACCTCACACTCAACAGAAAGAACTTTTTCAATTCTTGCCATATGTTTGCTTATACTCCTCAAATATACCCTGTTTTAGTCATGACTAGATACTAAAGGAATTTCATATGTAGCATCATGGTATATTTTACACAATGTTATGCCTACTAACATAATATTTATGGAACTAAAGGAGGTAGCTCAAGTAAATTTTAATTTTATAACAAAAAGTAATGTTATCCTATGTAATTTTCCATCTAGACTTTTTACTACTGACATTTTGATTGGCATATTCATTTGTTGAAACAGAAAGTTTATTTCCTGAGTATTATTCATTTTTAGTAGCACTTCTATTTATCTGATCACTACCGTTGAGGAGCACTGTTGCTCATTCTCCCTACCCACACTGTAGTAAGCAAAAATTTGAACACACTATCAAATTTTTCTTAAGAGTCAAAACTGATCCTGTTTGAGAACCAGTGATCTGGATATAAAGGGAGCTGTATATACATAAAGGTCCCTTATCAGTATCTCATTATATATTTTCTACTCTTCCATTAATTATGTAGCCTAATGTAGGCAAGTGGCTATGCATTTCTCATAGTACTTAGCATATAGTACCTTCTGCATATTGGTTGATTACTTATTTGCATATATTAATCAACATTCTATTATTGCTTGTTCTTAACATGAAATCAATTCACTTCATTTTTAAATTCATAAAACATGTGGTGCTTAATGAATTGAAAGCTAAGTTCAAGCTGCTAGTGTATGCTCTCTCTAATTTCTTTTTGGAGGTACTCAGAGCTATGTGTTTTCTTCTTAAGATTGCTTTCATTGTATTCCATAAAGTTTCGGTATTTTGTGGCTTTATTTTCATTAAACTCTAAAAAGTCTTTAACTTATTTCTTTATTTCTTCCTTGACCAAGTTATCATTTAGTAGTGTGTTATTCAGCTTCTATGAGAATGCTGGCTTTCTATTATTTATGTTATTGTAGATAAGCATTAGTAATTAGTGATCTGGTAGTATTCATGAGATAATTTCAATATTTTTGTATCTGTTAAGGCTTGTTTTGTGACCTATTATATGGTCAGTTTTGGAGAAGGTACCATGAGTTGCTGAGAAGTAGGTTTATACTTTTGTTTTAGGATAAAATATATATTTGTTTCATATCTTCTGTTAGTTTTCAATGTGTCTCTGTTTAGTTTCTATTTCCAGAATCTGTCTATTGCTGAGAGTGTGGTGTTGAAGTCTCCCACTATTATTATGAGAGGTACAATGTGTGCTTTGAGATTTATTATAGTTTCCCTAATGAATGTGGATGCCCTTTCATTTGGAGCATAGATATTCAGAAATGAGAGTTCATCTTGGAAGATTTTACCTTTGATGAGCCCCTCTATGTCTTTTTTGATAACTTTGAGTCAGAAGTCTATTTTATTCGATGTTAGAATAGCTACTCCAGCTTGTTTCTTTAGACAATTTGCTTGGAAAGTTGTTTTCCAGCCTTTTTCCCCCCCTGAGGTCTTGTCTGTCTTTGTCCCTGAGGTGGGTTTCCTGTATGTGGCAGAATGTTGGGTCCTGTTTATGTAGCCAGTCTTTTACTCCACATCTTTTTATTCTGGAATTGAATTAATTGATATTCAGAAGTATTAAGGATCTGGAGGGTGTCATCCTGAGTGAGGTAACCCAATCACAAAAGAACTCACATAACATGTACTCACTGATATGTGGATATTAGCCCAGAAGCCTAGAATACCCAAGATACAAATTACTAAACACATGAAACTCAAGAAGAATGAAGTTCAAAATGTGGTCTCTTCGCCCCTTCGTAGAATTAAGAACAAAGCACACATTGAAGGAGTTACAGAGATCATGTGTGAAGCTGAATCAAAAGGATGGGCCAACCAGTGACTGCAGCTGCCAGGGATCCTTCCCATAATCAGCCACCAAAAATAAACACTATTGCATATGT